>OX578152.1:107151881-107529381 GCA_951213105.1 Amaurobius ferox | reverse complement strand
TAAGACATCAGCCCCATTAATCCGATTAGCATGTAATTATAACAGGCATACTCTGCTTGCGTTTAACTTTTCAATAAAGTCTGTTCGCGAGCTAACCATCCACTCTTCCGGCTTTATTTTGTTCCCTTTTGGATCTTCGTGCTTATTCAGGGCGTATTACGCTCGTGTATGTGATTTGAATTTAGACATTTATTTATGGATACAGCCACTTAACAGCCTACTCGTTCTTAAGCGGGCGCTCATTACTAAAGTCCACGTTGGGATCGAAATGCTTTGCGCCTGCGCATTTAGGAGCTTATTTTGGGCCTATTACTCCCGCGTTGCACTTGGCATAGTTGCGCATGGTAAAGAACAAAGGGAATTATTTTTGCTCAAAAGAGGTGATTTGGAAATTGAGGGATATAAACTATATATAATTTACTTACAGGCTATATTATTTTTATATTGTATCTATGTAGTATTTAGGACCTGGTAAACTCCAGGTTGTTGCAGTTTAAAATAATCCGATCATCAAGACGTGCATGTAAAATAGGTAATTTTATAACAATTTTTAATAATTGCGTTTATTTTTATTCTGTTTTCCCCAGTTGTGAGAAAGCTATCGTATTCCTAAACTCTCAAACACACAGACATAGTAAAAAAAATAAAATAAACAAAAAGCGTAGTTTTTTGGGTTTTTTTATATTCCTTCTTTTAATATTTGTATGTAACTTAAATGTGTGTGAAAAATATTTTTTATTAAAATGTATATAACTTAAAAGTATTAAAACGAACGACATACCAAATTTGGACTTTCCAGCTGCTCCGGTTCTCGGGTTATTCCCCGAAAAATGAGTATATGCCTATGGTTACCACAGGACAGACTGGTCTGATAAGGTTCAAAATCCTCAAAACATTTAAATATACCACAAATAACACCGATGTGTCAAGTATAACATCTGAGCTTTCTAGCTACTCTGGATCTTGAAGTTATTCCCGAAAAACGAGAAAATTCCTGTGGCGAACCCAAGACCGGCTAGACCGATAAGGTCTAAAATCCAAAGAATTAAAATATGCAGCAAAAGACAATTACATACTAAATTTGGACTTTATATATGTCCGGTTCTCGAGTTATTTCTCCAAAATGAGGAAATTCTTATTGGGCTAGTTCATCTTGGATCCGCTATAAGATTCAAAATCTAAAATATTAAAATGTACCACAAACGACAAGAACGTATTAATTTGGGCTTTTCAGCTACTCCACTTTTCCAGTTGTTCCTCAAGTACGAATGCATTCCTCGTGAAGGGCTAGCTCGGTAAAGTACCACAAATGACAACGACATATCAAATTCCATATTTTTTAAACTTTAAGAGGTGGTAGTATACACCAAACCAAGCATATTTCGTCATAGTTTACCGAGTCGGAAATGAAACGTAAAGGCGCTAGTGGACACTTAATGTTGAAACCGATGAGGTGAGGCGAAACCACAAGAATGACTTAGAAGTTATAAAATGACATTTAATAGTCAAAAATGACAGTAATCGCTCAAAAGAGCAGCCGCCAACCTGAATGCACGTCTCACAGCGGCGATGAAGGTATTGGCGAACTCTCTCGAACAGACCAGACATGTCACGCACTTCGGCAGCAGCAGCCGCAATTCAGGCTACGAGTTCCTCTTCAGATTCAAGGAGAGTGTCATAGACGAGACTCCTGAGATATCCCCATAAAAAGAAGATCGATACATGAAATGTAAATCGGCTTTTTCTCTACTTATAAATTCCTCCATCGTCTCCAGAGCTGCGAATAACTGATAGGGCCTTACATTCAAAATTTGCTTAAGGGTTCTTCTTCTTCCCCAGATGAAATTTGCACACGTGGTTTTCTTCTTCAACTAGAAATTAATAACCAGAATGACGCTTTTACGTTTGAGGAGTGGCCACTTCCCCACGAGTAAGCGCCCTGTAACGCCTTTACGTTTCATTTCCGACCCGGTAAACTATGACGAAAAATGCTTGGATTGATGTGTACTACCACCTCGTAAAGTTTGGCCTATCTTTTTTGAATCACCATATACAGGGTGTTCGTAAACTGTTTTGACAAAATAAGAGGGGTGATAGTACCCATCAAGACGAACAATATTTATTATGGAACCTAGGGTCGCATTCCACTCTGAGTGTCAGAAAAGCGTAAAGTTAAAGTTGAACTTTCAACAGTGAAAGAGGAGAATTAACGTAATCATAAGTTGCGCAATCCTATTTATTTACACCAAGGAAAGACTCAAAGTAGATGCTCAAAGTGACAGCCAAGGGTGTCGTTGCAAAATTTACAATGGCGAATGGAGGACTGGTTCACCCTCTCGAAGACACCTTGTGTCGTGTTTATCCTGTCCGCTGCAACAACGATTCTCGCGACGAGATTTTCTACGGAGTTCACAGGCGTCTCGTACACCAATGATTGTATGCGCCACCAGAAGAAGTCCAGTGGATTGAGGTCCGGTAAGCGTAGAGGCTAAGCCACAGGTCCAATCAGCTAATCAGCTGCAACTGTCACTGCTGCTTCTTGTCACTGAAAATTTGCATACAGTATATGCTTGACGGTGATGTTCTGGAGATGTGATACTTCTCCGGCACGACAGCTATGTCGTCCGAAGTGGCGACTTGTGCTTGCTGGACATCTTTCGTAGTTACTCTTTTCTGACACTCAAAGTGGAATGCGACCCTAGGTTCCATAGTAAATATTGTTCCTCTTGATGGGTACTATCACCCCTCTTACTTTGTCAAAACAGTTTACGAACACCCTGTATATATATATATATATATATTTATATATATATATACCATTGTTGTTAAAATAAAAATATTGAATACTTAAGTAAAAGCACAAGTTTAAGAAATGAAATCTAATTTCGCATTCGCATGTTTTATGTCGAACACTTTTTGAATTTAAGTACGTCCTAAGAATAAACAAAGATATAAAAACAATAAAAGTTTTTTTTTAAAAACTTAAGGACAATGAAACGTAAAATATTGATGATTCGCAATTCCGCTCTTGAAAAGCTTTTCCTTTGCGAGAAAATAAATTGCGAGTGACTTACTTCACAAGTGTCGATCAGCTGTTGAGTAGATAATATTTTTAAAAGAAATGAAAAGTACAAATACACTGTAAAGCATTTGCAAGCATGTTACTGAAAGTTTCAAAGGAATCAGCAGTCCGTAATGGGGAGTAAGGTTCCTGATAGTTATAATATATATATATATATATATATATATATGCAAAAAGTACGCTTCGGCAGACTATAATTAGTTGAATATTTCAGAAATTTGCTGGAATTTTCATGAATGCCTGTAATTCCATGAATGCCTGTAATAATATTTATTTTCGAATAAATATTCATTCTCGAATGAACATTCATTCTCCAATAATATTCATTCTCGAATAATATCCATTCTCTAATAATATCCATTCTCTAATAATGTCAATTTTCGAATGAATATTCATCCTCCGATAATATTCATTCTTCAATAATATCCATTGTCGAACGAATATTCATTCTCCAATAATATTAATTATCTACCGTTTACTTTGGCAATCATTGCAAGTGTCACCGTATTATAGATCTTAATGAAACAAAATTTTGACAGACGATGATACAACTTTTGATGATACTTTATTTTTTAGACATTTTTTAGGCTTTATTGCCTTCCATATACGCGTTTTGTTCGTTCCTGACATCGATTTCTACTTATTAGACAATGCTCTGCAACTTTGTAATTGGCTATTTTCGTCTATCTCGCTCTGCTGACGAGTACTATTGCTATGTTCTTAATTTTCATAAATTTCCGGCAGATGATCCCTCCCACTCTCTCCACCCCCCACGTAATTCATATGTTGCTTGAATTGTGCCCGCTTATGCGAAATTTTCCTTTAAAAAAAACTAGTTAAGTTGCTGCAAATATTGTCATTGCACCCATAACAGGACATTCAAAAACACAGCTAAGTAAATAAGCAGTCACAACTTTCATAATATCAGGTTATCTTTGTCAAGTGAGAATAAATAGCTTCTCCTTCTGATTTTATTTGATAAATCTATTATTATTTCAGGGAATGGTTTCACTCTATTACCAGTACATTAATTAAAAAGCACTGATCTCTGAGACATTTGTATTTTAACTCTAAAATCGGTGTATTTCTGTAAAAATTCTATCGGAAATGAAGTTAAAATTGAGGATCATTTATTCGAAAATTTTTCAATACCACATGCCGTTTTATTCCCACCTGCGTACCTCCCTTATAGTATCTTGCATATTTCATTCCCGTGCTATTTTGAATGACTTGTTCCGGCATTTTCAAATGAACGGCCCATTAACGACGCCGGAAATGACGTCGTTAAACCTGGCCAAGCACAAATACGGGTGTTTCAATATATGCCGCCAATAATCAGTGCATCTGTTTTCCATATTAGTATTTTTCGATTCCTCTACTGGAACAACGGTTGTCATTACTTCCAAAAGGGATAAACTGTTAAAAGACAGAATAAAATGTAATGTGAGCAATGTTAGTACAAGAACAATTTTTTTCAATTTTGGGATAAAAAGTATACACTTGATATTTCCTTTCAAAAAAAAATATTATATCTTATCTCTCTATATTAAAAAAAGAAGCTGCCGCTGTTTCACAAATTTCTCGTTCCTCTGCTTCGTACCGCAAAAACAATAACATACAAAAATATAAATTTGGTACATTTATAGAGAAAGGTTTGAGGAACACGCTAAAATAAACCGATTATCAATGTATATTGCAATTTAAGAAATATTCAATGTCAAAGTCAACAAAATATTTGAGCTACGAGTTTGCGTCCTGGATAGACTAACAATAGCAAGACCACAAATTTTTGCAGACAGGTACCTACATAGTTGAATTTTTGCAGGAAGGAGCCCCTTTTTTTAATTTTAATGTTGTTTACGAGATATTTTACTTTTTATACACTTCTAAAGTGAAAAATGTTCTTTCATATAGGCATGTCCATCGATATTCTCTTCTGCGTATTGCAAAAACTATAGCATACAAAAATATGAACTCTGGTATATTTTATAGAAAAGTAATAGGATAAGCCGATGAAATAAACAGTTTGCCGATTTAAACTTTAATTTAGTTTAAAATAGCTCGCAAAGCGAGTTACGAGGTTACGAAACGTAGCGAGCAGAGGGCAGAGATCCCTAGTTCTTTAAAAAAAAAATAACACATCTTTTTCTTTAGAAAAATAGTACATCTTATTCTTTAAAAAAATAATATATTGTTCTTTCAAAAAATAATATATTATTCTTTCAAAAAATAATATATTATTCTTTCAAAAAATAATATATCATTCTTTCAAAAAATAACATATGATTCTTTTTAAATATAACGCATCTTATTATTTTTACTAGTTGTATACCCGTTCTTCGTACGAAATATAATATAAAGAAACTATAAACCACAAAATTATTCTAAAACTATACAAAACGCCATTATTTTATGTATAGAATATTCTACACGGAGCGATAGATGAAAAACTCACAATTTTATGCATAGAATATTGTGAGAGAAACTATTGGTAGTAACAAATAACCCAATATTACCACTCAGTAAAATGCGAGTCATTACAATGTTGCTGCTGTTAAAGAAATACATGACAGACGATAAAAACAAAATTTTCATTCTTTTAATATTATCTACAGATTAAAATACAAGTTTTTTATTTCGCTTTATCCACTCTAGGTAAAGGACTAATTAACCAAATTTCACAAAATTTGGGCGATCTGTCACTTGTAGGTTATCCTGGTGCTGATTAGATTTTGGTACAATTCGGGAAAAAAGGAGCCAGTCCTTTCTGAAAAATGGCTCGCAAAAATCGTTAAAATCTAAAATAAAAGATTATGTATGCTCTGTACCAATTAAATGCTTGTTTTATATGCAATTCTTGACGAAGAAAGAAATAATTTCAACCTCATTACTCTAGAACGAGCCATTCTAGAGATGTTTTAGTTTTTTCGCATTTTTGCTACGCCAGCTTTGGAAATATGTCTAGTTACCAGATAAAAACGAAAATTGAATTGATAGTGCAAATTCAGTGCCATTTCAAATAATTATGCGTGTTAGTTTGTGCAACAAAACCCAATTGAATGAATCATTAAAGAAATAAAGAGAAATCGAATTTGAGACTGTAGGGAAAGTCATGTGCTGCCTACATCAGATTTATAAACTGGAGCGCTGCTTCCCCTCAATGCACGTCACTGAAATTTGTAACCTACAAGTTGAAACCTCTCAAACAAACTGAAACTGTAATGCAAATGGGCATGCATTTGTACGAAGTCCCCCGTGAGCAGCATAAAATTACTTGTCACAGAGTACTTGTGAAGAAGTTTCTTCAAAATTCTATAGTACAGTCAGTGTGAATAAGTAGATAAATTCGAAAAAAGAAATGCAGATCGAAATTTACTGAAACAGAAAGTATGAAAAAAATCGCTATCACTATATCCTCGCTTTAAACATTATAGGCAGAAAAAAAAACTTTTCAGACAGATAAATATCAATATTCATTTTCGTTGCTTACATACTTGAAAACGTTTATTAATTCAAAAGAAATATTTCTACTAAATATTTTATTAGAAATTTCGAAAAAACAGATTTGGTCTGGTGACTCATAAGACTGAATTTCTGCACACTCAAAGTATCCTCCTCCACAAGAAATATCCTAATGGAGCTAGATCTTCAATTTTTCACCCAAGGGACGAATTAAAATGGGATGATTTATGCAAAGTATTTTTAGATAGAGGTTTTGCATGAGTTCGGGCCGTAACTACGGGCTTAGGTGGAACAAACCGAGCCTGGGTTTTTAACAGTTTACAACATAGTTGAAAAGTATTTATGACTTTGACGATGAAAAGTATTTCTGTCTATCTGTTTGTCCGTTCGCTCAATAACTGCCTTAAAAATGTCTTTATCAAAATGAAATTTTAGTATGTTGTTGAGACGGTCTGTGGGACATATGGGAATGTAAATGAATGATATCACCCAATTAGTTTTGGATTGAACCCGGGTTGAAATAGTCAAATGCACTGAACCCTATGGGACCTAATTTTTCAAACAGTTTTTAACCGAAGTTAAAATTCACAAATTGCTTCGAAAATTTGAGAAAATATTCAAATTATCTCATAAAATATATAAAAGCAATTTCAGCAAAATATCTTCGGTAGTTTTTTAAATAAAAATTAAAATAATTACACTCATATAATATGACGAATTCATGTGAATCACTTCAAAATAAAATACTATGGCATCCATCTTTTTTCCCAGTATCAAAATCGTGATTTTTAAAGTTCTTTTGAATTTATATTTTGTGTTTCATCCGTCCTAAAATCGCTTTATTTTTCAGTATTTTCTGTGCATCTACATTCTCTGTTAACGCAATGACAATATTTTTTAGTTTAAATGATCATCAAACTTTGATTATTTCTGCAACGAATGATCTTTTTCAATGATCTTATTGCATTAAAAAATCTGATGTGGACAGCACATGACTTTCCTTATATAATGCAATGATTTTACTACTTTTACAGTTCAAAAAATGTTATTCTTATAGCAGATACTTATATTCTTTCCAAGATATCGATTTTTCTTCAATTAGTTGTCATTTTCATTGATTTAGCGTCATTTTTATCCATTTGGCGAGATTTTCGTTTATTTGGCAATGATGATTTTTTCAACATTTCACTCGAAAATTTAGGGGGTTCTGAACATTCGATTGTGTTTTAAAACAATAGGCTTCTAATAGTCACGGATTCTGATTTTTGTACCAAATTTCATTCGAATCGCTCCATTCATTTTTGAGATATCGTCTCTACAGACTCACTAACACACACACACATACTTTCACACACACACACACACAGACATCACTTCAAAAATGCTCGATTCGTGATCAGGGATGCTTGAAACGTATTCTCCCGTCGAAAACTCGAATTCGAATTTTTGACCCCGTCACAATACTTTCCTTAAACATTATGTATATAAGGAAAGTAATAAAAATTTTCTGATTGACCAAATTTGTCTAAGGGGGTCGTACAAAAATTTTAAAAATGTAACTTTTTGAAAATTAATAAGAGGACTATTTTACTAACGTAGTATTATTTCCTACCTTACTTTCAACGTTTTTGCAATTTACATTGCCCACTTATCTCCAACAGGTAAAGAATTAAAGCACGTTTCTATCTTTTTGGGAAACCCTGTATATATATACTCACAAGATTGCAGGCTATAACTCCCGAAGCTACCTTCCATGGACGATCAGAACACGCGCGAATTCGCAGAATGGCAGAACCGACATTCTAAAGTCTGCCCTTCTTATAGATATGGCCAATCATGAGTATGCGATTCTTCGGAATGAAAGTTGAGACGTTTAGAACGTACATAAATTAAAATCAAGAAAAAGTAGAATTAGAATAAAATGATAATAAATAATAGAATCCTCACATACTTTTACCATTACTATATATGAATAAAATACTTTTACCATTCCGACATGGTGATATTTTACAGAGTCTAGCATTCAATGAACGATATTTTGGAGACAATAGCGCTCAATTTGTAACAATGGAAATAATTAAATGTCACCGAATCAATTGTTTTTAGTCTTCTTCTTTATCATTCAGTCCTCCTCAAATACGAGTAACTTTCATTGTTTAATCGGATAATTAATGGATCAAGTGAAAATAATATAGGAAAGGTTCGGATCATTTGCGAAGACAATACAAATAATTCATTCAAAAAATCTGATGTGGGCAGCACATGACTTTCCTTATATTATGCAATGAATTTACTACTTTTACAGTAAAAAAATAGGCTATTTTTATAGTAGATACTTATATTATTTCCAAGATATTGAATTTTCGTCAATGAGTCGTCATTTTCATTGATTTAGCGTCATTTTTATCTATTTGGAGAGATTTTCGTTAATTTGGCAGCATTTAAAAAAGTCGCCAAGTTGGCGGCATTTCCCCAAATTCGTAGCCAAAATCTCGCCAAGCGTTATGAACGGAGAAATAAGACATTCTTATAGCATATAAATAACTATTGGCGTTTAAGTACTAAAGTATTACTCAAAGTATCTTTTCTCATGAATGGAACGAGCTAGATCCACAAAAATGATGTCACCAACTTTACCGCATGATATTACATATAAAAAGTTAACATATGTTTCAACAGTTAATATTATTTTTAATTTATGGGATTTTTTGATAAATTTATTTGAAAAATGAGCAATATCTCTGGAACGGTTCGTGCTAGTGTTCCAAAGTTTATGTCAATCGTTTTCTAAGGGAAAATTACATAAGAAATGTCTATTTGCGTATTTATTAAATTTTTTGATTTTTGGACGAATTTTTTTTAATATTCACTCGAAAATTTAGAAGAGTTTTGAACATTCGATTGTGTTTAAAAACAATAGGCTTCCGGTATTCACTGATTGCAATATTTGTACAAAATTTCATTCGAATCGCTTCATTTATTCGTGAGCTATCGTCTCCACAGACTCACTGATACACACACACTATCACACACACGCAGACATCAACTCAAAAATTTTCGATTCGTGATCAAGGATGCTTGAAACGTGCTTTCCCGTTGAAAACTTGAATTCGAATCCGTCACAATACTTCCCTTCTACATCATACTATGAATATAAGGAAAGTAAAAAAATATTACATGTAATAAAACTATGAAAAGGCAATAGATTCTGTCAAATTCTGCGCATTAGGGGGCATTTAGAAATATTTTTTTATTTGCACTAAAAATCCTAACTATTCATGAAAACTTCGATAATTTAATGACTATCGATAATTTAATGGTTTGGTTATGCTTATTTAAAAAACGTGTTTTGTTTATTTATGGGAATAATTGTGCTGCATTTAAATTATCTTGTAAACATTCCCCTCGTACTAGTAAATTTTATTACTTTCCCTATACTACAATACATGGCAATGTACAGAGAAAGTATTGAAATCGTGTTGGAAATCGCAACTCGAGATTTTTAATGGATCTACACGTTTTTGAACCTCTAGAACATGAAAAAATTATTTTTAGAGCAACGTCTATGTGTGTGTGTACGTGTCTGTGTATGTCTGTCTATGCATTGTATGTATCCACTCTAACTCAAAAACTAATTGACCAAATCTCCTGCCTTTTTTTGCGAAATGGCCTGCAAATGTTGTTAGAATTTAAGAAATAAAAAGACTACGTATGCTCAAATGTATCGATTGCTTGTTTTATATGTAATTTTTATTAATGAAAAAAGAATAAGGCCAACTCCTTTATTGTAGAACTAGCCGTTCTTGCAATATTTTAGTTTTTTGCATTTTTGCTACACCATTAGTTTTATGCATTTATTTTTTTTTCCTTTTTGCTTTTGTTTCACGGGCAAAAAAAATTTAAGACCCATTTCTCCACATAATATTTCTCTAAAACCATTGGATTCAGTGGCTGGTTTTCAGTAAATAGCGAAGAGTTATTACAGCATCCAGCGGAAACAAGTCAGATCCGTCAGTTTCGCATTTAAATCTCGCAAACTTGCATTTTCTGCTTTATAACAGTCAGCAAAATGTGTTCCGCCACAAAATGTTAAAACACGGTGCATAATTCTTCTGTCACCAGGGGGGCCATTATCGAAAAGTATTTTAAGGTTTCTGCCGATACCTTCCAACCAGTCGAAAGCTCAGCAGGTGAAAGTGTCTCATAAACAGCTCCAGAATAACACCAAGAGAGCATATTTCCTAACCTTTTAAAGACGAAAAATTTGCCGTCGTAAAATCCTTTATTTTTGGTCTCCAGAAATATATTCCGTGAATATAAATATTTACCTCAATTTTGACTATTTGATATGGACATCACATGACTTTATACTAGTATTTCATCTTCATTCATTGTATGTTGCCTTTTTTCAATATTACCTTTCAGTCATTTTAAACTAACGATCAATTAATTATTTCATTGCCACTATTATTTCATTATTATTTTATTAACACTTTACAACATAGTTGAAAAGTGTTTATGACTTTGTTCATTCTGTCTGTCTGTCCGTCCGTTAGCACGATAACTGCCGTAAAAATGACTTTATCATAGTATGTTGTTCAGACGGTCTGTGAGACCTATGGGAATATAAAGGAATAATATCACCCAATTAGTTTTGGATTCAACCCGGGTTGAAAAAATGAAATACATTGAACCACCTAATTTTCAAACATTTTTTAAGCAAATTTAAAATTCACAAATTGCTTCGAACGTTTTAGGAAATATTTAAATTATCCCATAAAATATATAAAAAAAATGTCAGCAAAATATATTCAGTAGTTTTTTAAATAAAAATTTAAATAATAATGACACCCTTTATATGAAGATATCCGTGACCCACTTCAAAATAAAATATGGCATCCATCTTGTTGTTGTTGAGACCCAGACCGTCCGACCTACCAGAAAGATGTAAGGTAATCTTGTGTCAAAATTGTGATTTTTAAAGTTCTTTTTAATTTATATTTAGTGTTGAAACCGTTCTAAAACAGCTTTAATTTTGCTTAAATTCTGTGCATCTACATACTGAAACAATGCAATTATAATATATTTGAGTTTAAATGATCATCAAACTTTGATTATTTCTACAAGGAAGCCTAATTTTCACTTATGGAGAACGTAAACATCAAAAGATGTAGAATAAGTTGTATAAAAATTACTTCATTTCTTTAATGCAAAATTATTTAGCTCATGGAGTCTGCAATATAGCTGATATGAATGAAACATTCATTGATTTTACACAGAGAACCAGATACAGTCCCTGTGGATGCCTCCCCCACTGGGTTCCGGTCTAAATTGGGTGGCACTTCCCGGCCGTCCAAACGGTTACCTTACACCTTTCTGGTAGGTCGGACGGTCTGAGTCTCAACAACAACAGAGAACCAGGCGATTTTTTCGATGAAGTTTTAAGCATAGAGTTAAATTACTTGTACCTCCATAGTTTAAAGTTTTTAAATAAAATATATTATTATAGCATTGTGATGAATGAAAGAAATGAAAAAATGTTTATGAATGAAATGCTGCTTTTATAGAGATAGCCAGACGATTTATATTTCGATGACTTCATTTGAATAAAGTTTATTTATTTTCGATGAAGTTTTCAAATATAATAAATTATTGTATATAGTATTATGATAATTTTGAAAATATTACCGAGGAATGTATCGCATTTTAAGAAGTTTATATAAAATTGCACTGAAGTTGGAAAGTGTTTCATAATCAATGCTTTATGCATGATTGATCTTTCTTGTTTAGTTTGATTTGAACAATAGCCAACAAACTATTTCGGTATTTGAAGCTAATTCAGTTGCCATATAGTTACCATAAAAAGAAACTATAAATAAATTCATTGATGAAATGTAATATAATAATCTTTAGCAGTAACTATAAATTAAAATACCTAAAGCGGTTGATTTTACACACATAGGGTTAATAAAAAAAAACTTAAGGATATGTTTTTCTGCGCAAGATGACATAAAAATGAATGTTAAGTATCTGATCATTCTAGAGTTATAACTGAAAGAATGCAAGAATAAAGAAAAAAATACGCGATTTATAAATTTTTTGAACGAAAATTTTAGATTTTTCTTATTAATTATAGGTTAGAACTTCGTGTATGCAGAGTTTCAAGTTCCACCTTAAACAGTTCGGACTGTGCCATGAATTCTACCTTTAGACCTTTAGTCAATCAGTTTCGCTCAGCTCCGATATAGATAGGTTAGTATAGTTACAAAGTAAACCTCTGGAATCGTGGGTATACGCTCAGGATACAAGAATGAGTCCAAATTTCTGGATAACTAACACGTTTATTTACAAGCACGGCGTAAACAGAAACAATATACATCAAATAGCTCGATAACAAGCTCACACGATCACTCAACAATTGCCAGGTGCAGAAAAACAGCAATTAAATGCTCTACTCATTTCACGAAACAACCGATAGTATTCTCAAAACATTGACGTATATCGTAATTCGTATCACGTCAACTGCTCTCCAACTGAGTAATGGCTCCTTTTATGTATTCCCTGTAGAAACTTCTAGAAGTCTCTCGTTTCTAGTAGAATATTTATTATTTCGAAGTGGTTCTCAAACCTCCGAAAAGTCATCAAATGTCGCGAAATTGAGGATAAATCGTTAAATCTGGAAACTCCCCATCGGACTTTATTATAATGGCAACCCTAGATTCACGTCACACAAAATATTGCCTGTACGGGTATTTTCTTCGTCTAGTTTCATGAAAAGACTCCGGGGAAGGCATTTTACACGTTCGAATCAATAGACTCGAAATTCATTTGTATTTTTATTTGCTATTTTACAGCCTTTTACACACTTTACACATAGGGTGCAGTAGCCCATTGGTTAGCGCGCTGGAGTTGCACTCGGTAGGCCCGGGTTCGATTCCAGCCACTGCCGAAACTGCCGCCGTGTTCACGCGGAGTACGATCACGTTAAACATGTGGGTCCGTAAGTCCTTCCGAGAGGTTGGTGGTAGGGGAAGGAGGGTACGGTCCCTGTGGATGTCTCCCCCACTGGGTTCCGGTCTAAATTGGGTGGCACTTCCCGGCCGTCCAAACAGTTACCTTACACCTTTCTGGTAGGTCGGACGGTCTGGGTCTCAACAACAACACTTTACACATAGTTGAAAAGTATTTATGACTTTGTTCATTCTGTCTGTCTGTCTGTCCGTTTGCACGATAACTGCCGTAAAAATAACTTTATCAAAATGAAATTTTAGTATATTGTTGAGACGGTCTGTGGGATATATGGGTATATAAAAGAATAATATCACCCAATGAGTTTTGGATTGAACCCGGGTTGAGAAAATGAAATACATTGTACCCTACGGGACCCAATTCTTAAACATTTTTTAAAAGAAGTTAAAATTCACAACTTGCTTCCAAAATTTTAGTAAATATTCAAATTATCCCCTAAAATTATATAAAAAAAAAATTTCAGCAAAATATGCTAGGTAATTCTTTAAATAAAAATTAAAATAAGTACACTGATATAATATGAAGAGATCACGTTTACCACTTCAATATAAAATATTCCATCCATCTTTTTTGTTTCCCAGAATGAAATCGTGATTTTTAAAGTTCTTTTAAATTTATATTTAGTGGTGCATCTGTCCTAAAACCACTTTATTTTTGCGTATTTTCTATGCATCTGTATTCTGTGTGAACGCAATTAAAATATTTTTGAGTTTAAATGATCGCCAAACTTTGATTATTTCTACAACGAAGCCTCATTTTAATGTATGCAGAATGTAAACAAGTGATTGTAAGATAAGTTGTATAAGACTTGCTGAATTTTTGTCACACAAAATTATTTAGCTCTGGAGTCTGAAATAAAAGTGATATGAATGAAATATTCATTGCTTTTACATAGAGAGCCAGACGATTTACATTTCGATAACGTCATTTGAATAAAGTTCATTTTTTTCGATGAAGTTTTAAGTTTTCAAATATAATAAATTAGTGTAGTTCTGTGATAATTTAAAATATATCAGCGCTGAATGTATCGCATTCTAGAGATGTTTAAATAAAATTGCATTGCAGTTGGCAAGTGTTTCATTATCAATGCTTTATGCATGATTGATCTTTCTTGTTTAACTTGATCTGGTGTTTGTTACTGTGATTTAAATATTGGAAGCCCTAACTAAACAGGTTCCATTTATCACAGTAACATGAAATTTAGTATGTTGTTTTTATTGTGATTTTTGTTAGTCTTTTTTAACCTTATCGAGCTGGGCCGTTATGAACACATTATAGGAATGTACTCTTTTTGGTGCAATAACCCTAGATTCGAAGCAGTTATAAAGTCCTATTTTGGTAATAAAATTAACGGTAAAAACGTATCGATCGAATTTTCTGTATTATTGGTGTACCATCAATGACCAAAGCATTGGAATTATTAGGTGAATACAAAACGTCTGAATGAACTTGACCTTATATAGACAGATAAATAGTTTTCGAATATTGGTATTTATTGTACATGGAGATTAAAACATTCAAAGTAATTTATTCGTAAAAAAAATCTTTCCAAACATGGTAAGGTATAGGCATTCAAAATGTAAGAATAAAATATCTGTATTCATGATATAGTTATATGCTTGATACAATGAAGTGCTACACTTACTCTTGGGTAAAACTGTGGAAATATTTTAGTTTCAAATAAATATTCATTCCATTTTCTTCAATACACGAGTGTGTGTGTGCAATCGAACCCAATTTGAAAAAAATGTGAAAAAAATAAAGAAAAATGTATGATGTGGGCAGCACATAACATTCCCTAAAAACTCAAATTAATTTTCTCTTTATTTCTTTAATAATTTATTAATCTGAGTTTTATTGAACAAAATAACACGCTTACTTATTAGAAATGACACTGAATTTGTACTTTTAATTAAATTTTCGTTTTCATTCGGTATTTGGACGTATTTCAAAGGCGGCGTAGCAAAAATGCAAAAAAAAAAATCTGATGTGAGCAGTATATGACTTTCCTTATATAATGCAATGAATTTACTACTTTTAAAAAAATAGGTTATTCTTCTAGTAGATACTTATATTCTTTCCAAGATATCGAACTTTCGTTAATTAGTCGTCATTTTCATCGATTTAGCGTCATTTTTATCCATTTGGCGAGATTTTCGTTAATTTGGCAACATCTAAAAAAGTCGCCAACTTGGCGATATTCCGCCAAATCCGTCGCCAAAATTTCGCCAAACGTTATGGACAAAGAAATAAGTTATTCTTATAGTAGATAAATGACTATTGGCGTTCAAATACAAATGTATTAACTCAAAGTACCTTTCTTCTGAATGGAACGAGCTAGATCTACGAGAATGATGTCACCAAATTTATTGCATGATATTGCATATGAAAAGTGAGCATGTTTCACTACAGTTAATATATTTTATTAATTTGTGGGATTTTTTCATAAATTTATTTGAAAAATGTGCAATATCTCGAGAACGGTTCCTGCTAGCGTTCTAAAGTTTATGTCAATCGTTTTCTAAGGAAAAATTACACAAAAGATGTCTTTTTGCGTAACTTTATTAAAGGTTTTGATTTTTTGATGATTTTTTCAAAATTTTCACTCGAAAATTTAGGGGGGTTCTTCCAGTAATCACGGATTGTGATTTTTGTACCAAATTTCAATAGAATCGCTCCATTCGTTCGTGAGATATCGTCTCCACACACACACACAGACATCACCTCAAAAATGTTTGATTCGTGATCAGGGATGCTTGAAACGTGCTCTCCCGTCGAAAACTCGAATTCGAATTACACCCCATCAGAATACTTTCCTTATACATTACCTATATAAGGAAAGTAATAAGAACAAATGAAAGAAGAGGAAAATTAATTTGAGTGCAATTTTTAAAATTACAGATTATCCAGACAATAAGAACATCATCAATCAAATTTTTCCTTTCTTTATCATTCACTGAGGAGGGAGCTGTAAAAAACGTTTTTCCTACTTTTCGAACACAACATTTAACTATAGAGCCCTTAGTGAACAGTAGGGTTTCACACACTTATATCCCTCCTCTTTTTAACACTTTCCAACACAGTTGTAAAGTCTTTATGATTTTGTTCATTCTGTCCGTCTGTTCGTTCGCACGGTAACTGCCTTAAAAATGTCTTTATCAAAATGGTATTTTAATATGTTGTTGAGACGGTCTGTAGAACATACGGGAATGAAAATGCATAATATCACCCAATTAGTTAAGGATTGAACCTGAGTTGAAAGAATGAAATACATTGAACGCTATGGGACATAATTTTTTAAGCGTTTTTTAAGTGGAGTTAAAATTCATAAATTGTTTCGAAACTTTTAAGAAATATTCTAATTTTGACGTAAAATGTGTAAAAAAATGTTCAGTATTTTTTTACACTTTTATTTTTATTTTTAATGTTCAGTATCATCAGTATTTGTATTTTTAATGTTCAGTATCATCATTATTAAGTATTTCTAAATAAAAATTTAATAATGATGACACCCATTTTATACGAAGAGATCACGTAACATATTACAAAATAAAATATGGCATCTATTTTTTATCCCTTGTGTAAAAATCTTGATGCTTAAAGATCTTTTAAATTTATATTTAGTATTACATTCTTCATAAAACCTCTTTATTTTTTGCATATTATCTGTGTATATAAATTCTGTGTTTGAGCAATTACAATATTTTTTATTTTAAATGATCACTAAACTGTGTTTATTCTTACAACAAAGCCTAATTTCTATAGCATTCAGAATTAAACCAATCAAACGATTGTAAGATGAGTTGTATAAGAATTGCTGCATTTTTTTTCACGTAATATTATTTAGCTCTAGAGTCTAGAATAAAAGTGATATGAATGAAATAATAATATTAATTGCTTTTTACACAGAGAGCCAGACCGGCCACACAGAAAGCTACCATTAGCCTATGGGTTGGTCGTGTGGTCTGGGTTTTCTACAGAGAGCCAGACGATTTATATTTCGATGACGACATTTGAATAAAGTTCTTTTCGATGAAATATTAAGTTTTCAAATATAATAACTTAGTGTAGTACTGCGATAATTTAAAATATATCAGCGCTGGATGTATCGCATTCTAGAGATGCTTAAATAAAATTGCATTGCAGTTGGCAAGTGTTTCATTATCAATGCTTTATGCATGATTGATCTTTCTTGTTTAACTTGATCTGGTGTTTGTTACTGTGATTTAAATATTGGAAGCCCTAACTAAACAGGTTCCATTTATCACAGTAACATGAAATTATCGTCACAGTAACATTAATTAACATTATCACAGTAACATTAATTAAACGTCCATGTTTGGCGATAAAAATACATTTGAACATACGTAAGACAAACTCTAAAATTAGCCGTTTATGAGCTATTTGAGTTCTTTTCGCATTTTTACTACCACGCCTTTGAAAATATGTGCAGTTACCAAATGAAAAGGAATGTTGAATTAAAAGTGCAAATTCAGTGTAATTTCAAATATACGTGTTAATTTGCACAATAAAACTCAATTTGATGAATTATTCATGAAATAGAGGGAGCATGAATTTAAATCTTTATGTACTGCCTACATCAGAATTTTTTTTCTTCCATTCTCAAAGACAAAGCGAGCGGACTTCTTCAGGATAAAAGAGACGGATGCCCTCGCAACGAGATGTAATCTGGTGCACTTAATACATCTTTCATTGATGAATCTTTTATTGGTGCATCACTTCTTGGTGCATCTTTGTGCATCACTGGTGCAATCTTTCATCTAGAGATTTTGGAAAGATTTTTTTTAAAAGTTTAATAATTTATAGTGATTGGATTACTAATACGATTAACCGCTTGACACTCCCCTTGTGTCTGATATACGAGCAAGTTGCACGAAATCAAACACTAATTTACCCGTAAAAGATTAAAGATTTAATTGTAAAACAAATGATTAAAGAAGTAAAAACAAAACAGTAGATTAATGGATTAAAAGGATGAAATACTGGAAAATAAAAACTCAGACATTTTTATTTTACATGCTAGGTAATTAAAATTGCAATTTGACAATATTTTTAAATTTATATTGAAATTTATAGTTTGGCGAGAATTTATTTAATGCTTCTATATCTTAAAAATTAAAAATATTTCTAATATTGTCTGTGAGATATTTCTTTTTTCAGACATTTCTGATAATATAGTGAAATGATATCTAATGTATGAAACTAGAAAGTCTCTAAAGACGTTCACCTTTGGTAATAGCCTGAACTCGCTACTGTTTGCAAAAAATCTGCTTGGTCGTTTGATGCCGTATAACTATATGTTCTAGTTCTACATTGAGCTATTTAAGTTATGTTCTCCATGAATTGTAGTCTTTGTAGACAATATGCGAAGATTCTTTTAATGCATTTAAACTGTAAAACATTTTCAGATATGTTACACTGCAAAACATTTTCAGGTACGTCACACTGCAAAAAATTGTCAGGTACGTCACACTGCAAAAAATTTTGAGGTATGTTACACTGTAAAACATTCAGCAAGCTCTGCTTATTTTTTTCAGCTACTTTGTTTGTAATTTCAGCAAACTATCAGAAAAGCAGAAATTACAGGCGTTCATGAAAATTCTCCCCAGCTTCATTTCTAAAATATTCAGCTAATTATCGTCTGCCGAAGCGTTATTTTTGTTTATATACAGGTGGCCATAATTAAATTAGATGAGTTTAGAGCACGTTAGTGAGAAAACTGTTGGACCAAACTCAACCAAATTTGCAGTAAATACTATTTAGACCATAGGGCATCGATTTTTAAAAGAAAAAATATATAGTTCGTATTTTTGCTACAGCAGGCCAAAATGGCGCTGTAAGGTCTATTTTTGAAGTAAAATAGAAATAGGATGTACAAAAAGTTAACATTTTACATGCATTTTGAAAAGGACATCACATTTACATTTTATACGTATTTAGTGCATTTTATATTTACATTCGCATCTTACATTTACATCTTACATTTACATACGAACATACGTATGACATTAATTTTTATAGGGGCATCATTTGCATGTGGGATTCAATGTTTTCTTTGCACATGTTCCAAAAAGCGCATCCTCTGAACAGCATTCTCTACTGCAGAATGCAGCAGATTTCCATTGATTTGCTTGACGTGCAATGTTATTCGGTCCTTCGAAGTGGCTAAATTATCCACATTCCCTTGGTATACCAAGCGCTTTACATGACCCCACAACCAAAAGTCACAAGCAGTCAGATCAGGCGAAAGGTTTGGCCACTTCATAGGAAACGCTCAACTAAATTATTCAGTTGTTGGTAAAATGCTGTCCTTCTGGTACTTCCTTCCTATACGCTCAATCCAATATGAGGGGTTGCGCCATCCTGCATAAATATCGTAGATTCAAAACATCCACGCTGTTGAAGTTGCGGAATAACATTGTTCAGCAGCATTATTCGATATCTCTCAGCGTTGATTGAACTTTCTGTACTTCCTACGCCTATTTTATTCCAAAAATGGACCTTAGAGCGACACTTTGACCCGGGATGGCAAAATCCGAACTATTTTTTTTTTCTTTTAAAAATCAAAACCCCATGGTCTAAATAGTATTTACAGCAAATTTGGTTGAGTTTGTCCCAACAGTTTTCTCACTGTCGGGCTCGAAACACCTCTACTTTAATTACGGCCACCCCGTATATATATATATATATATACTAGCAGCATACCCGTTCTTCGTACGGAGCATATAATATAAAGAAACTTGAAATTCATAATCATGCCCAAATTCTTATAGTATACTAAATGACATGTTTAATCAAAATATTCTGTTAAAATATTTAATATAATGCTCCTAAAAAGAAGTTTAAGAATCTCTGTTCTCGCTATATAAAATTATCTTCATGGACATATCTGAAGAATAAAACATCTTGGACCCCTTATGTAAGCAAATATAAAAAAAATATGGAATTGAATCAATATATGCAAAATAAAAGCGTTAAAATTGTATGGGACCCGTACTAATTATATACGCGAATATTAGAAAATATAACCTGTATTAGTAGATTACATGTATAAATTGAAAATACCAATAAACCCGTAATCTTTAAATCTGAAGACAGTCATTTATTCCAATATATGTCAAAATTAAAGTGCTAAAATTATATGGGAAGATATACACGTACTACTTATAATGTCCGATTATTAGTAGAAGATTACCCGTTTTGCAATATGAGTCACAAATGTTTTTTGGTAAAATACAACAGACGACGTAATAAATTGAATATATAATTAATCCCCTTAATCTTCATACCAGAAGACTGTACTTTATTCCAATATATATGCCAATATATGTCAAAATATATGCCAATATACCTGTACTACTTATATTCTCGTAGGTTAGAAGATATACCCGTGCATTCCTAGAAGATTACTCGTACAACGTACAATATGCGTGTGTCAGCAATTTTTGCCGCAATAAAACAATGGCGTAATAACTTAAAAATATCAATAATCCCTGAATCAATAATTCCGGAAAATATCAATAATAATAATGTTTAAACCTGAAGAGTATAATTGATATTATCCAGTCCAAAATGAAATGGCAATGAAATTTATTTTATATACATATCTTCATTATTCAAATCGGAAAGGATTTAATAAAAATCGTCTGCCGCATAAACACATTGGATTTAAATCCGTTGCTAAGCGACATGATATCATTTGCTTCAAATAAATTGGTAGAAAAAATATCGTCTAAATAGTTATATTTCTATGGAACATTTGGCGACAGTTTCGTCAAATTAGCGACATTTTAAAAAATCGCCAAATTTATCGCCAAGTGGGACTGTAGAACTGACAGTTCCACTTTGCGACAAATTGACGAAATATCATCACAATACTATCCCCTAACAAAAAACAATTAATATCATTTATGTAGCGCAATTTTATCAATTTCAAGATATTTTTATAGATTTGAAAACATTTTTATCAATTTGGTGACATTTTAAAAATTCGCTAAATGTATTACTAAGTAGGATGGTTGGTCTGACAGAGAAATGCTAACCAAACATCATTTCAGTACTCTCTTCTAACAAAACAAAAAAAAATTTCATTGATATGTAGAAGACCCAAGCCACACGACCAACCCGAAGGTTTATGGCAGCTGTTTGTGTGTCGTTTATATCAATTTGGCGACATTTCCGTCAATTTGGCAAAGTTTAAGAAAAGTTGTCAAATTAGCGATATCCCTCCAAATTCGTAGCTTTGAATTTGCAGATCTGAATGAAACATTCTTATCCCGTTTCAATATACTAAATGAAAACACTACAATTGTATTAGAAGATATACCCGCTCTTCTCTTTTTCTGTTTCAACAATCGGCTATATGAATTTATTGGCTAAACACAATATATGAGTTTAGTAGCTAAATACGATATAAGCTTGAAAACTCTTTGCCAAAATAAATGAAATTGATGTACGCAGTCAGCAATTAATATAATTAAAAGAAAAATCAAACCGTCCATTCATAAGATATACTTTTATATCCATTTATCCATTTATTTATTATTTAAATCGAAAAAAAATAATAAAAACATTAACAAACACATTTAATTTAATTGCGATGTCGAGCAACATGATATATCCTCCTAAAATGTTAAAATTTATTAACCACTAACAGCACACCCGTTATTCGTACGGAGTGTATAATTTAAAGAAACTTAAAGTTCGCAATCATCATGTGCAAATTCTGTTAAAATATTAAATTTATTGCTCCTAAAGAGAAGTTTAAGAATATATGTTCTCACTATGCAAAATTATCTTCACGATCAGATCTGAAGAATAAAACATCCTGCACCCTTTTGTAAGCAAATTTACAGAAGAAAAAATAGGAATTGAATGAATATATGCAACCCCGTACTAATTATATTGTCGCAGATCAGAAAATATGCCAATGTGTTAGTAGAAGATTACCCGTATTACAATATGCGTCTCATAAATATTTGCCAAAATAAAAGAGATGACTTAATAAATTGAAAACATCAATAATGTCCGTACTCTTTATACCAGAAGGTCGTAATTGATTCCAATATATGGCAATATATATCAAAACATATGTCAATATACCTGTACTACTTATATTCTCGTAGATTAAAAGATATACACGTGTATTTGTAGAAGATTCGTACAACATACAATATATGAGTTTAAACAATTTTTGTCATAATAAAATAATTGCATAATAACTTGAAAATATCAATAATCCTTGAATCAATAATCCCCGAAAATATAAATAATAATAATTTTTAAACCTGAAGACAGTAATTGATATTATCCAGTCAAAAATGCTATAAGAAAAATCAAATCGTTCTTTTCTAAAATATATTTTTATATCCATTTATTTATTATTCAAATCGAAAAAATAATTATTAAAATTAACAGACAGATTTAATTTAATTGCGTTTCTGAGTAACATGATATAAGATAGAATCTTATAACATGTTAAATATGTCATGTCTTATAACATAAACTGCGAAATTAAATAACGATTTTGATTTCTCTATACTTCTCATTGTTCCGTAAAAGCTTGTTTTAAATAAACCATGAACCATGGAGATAGATTTCCCCTTTAAATCATGTTTCAAACAATTCATGTTTTCAGAAAGTGACTAATTAACGCAAAAAATCTCCCATCAAACTCAGAGATTAAATTTTAATTCACTTTCAAACGATTTTCAAGCTTTTCGTTTGGATAAACCACGGAGTTAGGGAGTAGAACTCCTAGGAAAAAGTTCCGTTTTTCTTTAATATCTCAACAACCCCAGGTCTTAGAAACTCGAAACTTGGACAAAAGTTATGGGGGGGGGGATATTTCAAGGCTATTCACCAAATTTCATTAAATTCGGTTCAGCCGTTTTTCCGTGATGATGAGACAAACGAAAATTTCGTTTTTTACTAATATCTCGAGAACCACTGGTCGTAGAAACTCAAAACACGGATATAATTTTAAGTGGGGCTATTTCTGGGCTACCCACAAAATTTCATCAAATTCGGTTCAGCCGTTCTCCCGTGATGGTGTGACAAACAGACCGACAGACAGACAGACAGACAGACAGATTTTCATTTTTATTTATATAGACTAGCAGCATACCCGTTCTTCGTACGGAGTATATAATATAAAGAAACTTGAAATTCATAATCATGCCCAAATTCTTATAGTATACTAAATGACATGCTTAATCAAAATATTCTGTTAAAATATTTAATATAATGCTCCTAAAAAGAAGTTTAAGAATCTCTGTTCTCGCTATATAAAATTATCTTCATGGACATATCTGAAGAATAAAACATCTTGGACCCCTTATGTAAGCAAATATAAAAAAAATATGGAATTGAATCAATATATGCAAAATAAAAGCGTTAAAATTGTATGGGACCCGTACTAATTATATACGCGAATATTAGAAAATATAACCTGTATTAGTAGATTACATGTATAAATTGAAAATACCAATAAGCCCGTAATCTTTAAATCTGAAGACAGTCATTTATTCCAATATATGTCAAAATTAAACTTGTAAAATTATATGGGGAGATACACACGTACTACTTATAATGTCCGATTATTAGTAGAAGATTACCCGTTTTGCAATATGAGTCACAAATGTTTTTTGGTAAAATACAACAGACGACGTAATAAATTGAATATATAATTAATCCCCTTAATCTTCATACCAGAAGACTGTACTTTATTCCAATATATATGCCAATATATGTCAAAATATATGCCAATATACCTGTACTACTTATATTCTCGTAGGTTAGAAGATATACCCGTGCATTCCTAGAAGATTACTCGTACAACGTACAATATGCGTGTGTCAGCAATTTTTGCCGCAATAAAACAATGGCGTAATAACTTAAAAATATCAATAATCCCTGAATCAATAATTCCGGAAAATATCAATAATAATAATGTTTAAACCTGAAGAGTATAATTGATATTATCCAGTCCAAAATGAAATGGCAATGAAATTTATTTTATATACATATCTTCATTATTCAAATCGGAAAGGATTTAATAAAAATCGTCTGCCGCATAAACACATTGGATTTAAATCCGTTGCTAAGCGACATGATATCATTTGCTTCAAATAAATTGGTAGAAAAAATATCGTCTAAATAGTTATATTTCTATGGAACATTTGGCGACAGTTTCGTCAAATTAGCGACATTTTAAAAAATCGCCAAATTTATCGACAAGTGGGACTGTAGAACTGACAGTTCCACTTTGCGACAAATTGACGAAATATCATCGCAATACTATCCCCTAACAAAAAACAATTAATATCATTTATGTAGCGCAATTTTATCAATTTCAAGATATTTTTATAGATTTGAAAACATTTTTATCAATTTGGTGACATTTTAAAAATTCGCTAAATGTATTACTAAGTAGGATGGTTGGTCTGACAGATAAATGCTAACCAAACATCATTTCAGTACTCTCTTCTAACAAAACAAAAAAAAATTTCATTGATATGTAGAAGACCCAAGCCACACGACCAACCCGAAGGTTTATGGCAGCTGTTTGTGTGAAAGCCCCAGGCCGTCCGGCTCGTCCAGAGGACTTAGAGCAACAAAATAGACGACCGGGGCAGCTGTTTGTGTGTCGTTTATATCAATTTGGCGACATTTCCGTCAATTTGGCAAAGTTTAAGAAAAGTTGTCAAATTAGCGATATCCCTCCAAATTCGTAGCTTTGAATTTGCAGATCTAAATGAAACATTCTTATTCCGTTTCAATATACTAAATGAAAACACTACAATTGTATTAGAAGATATACCCGCTCTACTCTTTTTCTGTTTCAACAATCGGCTATATGAATTTATTGGCTAAACACAATATATGAGTTTAGTAGCTAAATGCGATATAAGCTTGAAAACTCTTTGCCAAAATAAATGAAATTGATGTACGCAGTCAGCAATTAATATAATTAAAAGAAAAATCAAACCGTCCATTCATAAGATATACTTTTATATCCATTTATCCATTTATTTATTATTTAAATCGAAAAAAAATAATAAAAACATTAACAAACACATTTAATTTAATTGCGATGCCGAGCAACATGATAAATCCTCCTAAAATGTTAAAATTTATTAACCACTAACAGCACACCCGTTATTCGTACGGAGTGTATAATTTAAAGAAACTTAAAGTTCGCAATCATGTGCAAATTCTGTTAAAATATTAAATTTATTGCTCCTAAAGAGAAGTTTAAGAATATATGTTCTCACTATGCAAAATTATCTTCACGATCAGATCTGAAGAATAAAACATACTGCCCCCTTTTGTAAGCAAATTTACAGAAGAAAAAATAGGAATTGAATGAATATATGCAACCCCGTACTAATTATATTGTCGCAGATCAGAAAATATGCCAATGTGTTAGTAGAAGATTACCCGTATTACAATATGCGTCTCAAAAATATTTGCCAAAATAAAAGAGATGACGTAATAAATTGAAAACATCAATAATATCCGTACTCTTTATACCAGAAGGTCGTAATTGATTCCAATATATGCCAATATATATCAAAACATATGTCAATATACCTGTACTACTTATATTCTCGTAGATTAAAATATATACACGTGTATTTGTAGAAGATTCGTACAACATACAATATATGAGTTTAAACAATTTTTGTCATAATAAAATAATTGCATAATAACTTGAAAATATCAATAATCCTTGAATCAATAATCCCCGAAAATATAAATAATAATAATTTTTAAACCTGAAGACCGTAATTGATATTATCCACTCAAAAATGCTATAAGAAAAATCAAATCGTTCTTTTCTAAAATATATTTTTATATCCATTTATTTATTATTCAAATCGAAAAAATAATTATTAAAATTAACAGACAGATTTAATTTAATTGCGTTTCTGAGTAACATGATATAAGATAGAATCTTATAACATGTTAAATATGTCATGTCTTATAACATAAACTGCGAAATTAAATAACGATTTTGATTTCTCTATACTTCTCATTGTTCCGTAAAAGCTTGTTTTAAATAAACCATGAACCATGGAGATAGATTTCCCCTTTAAATCATGTTTCAAACAATTCATGTTTTCCGAAAGTGACTAATTAACGCAAAAAATCTCCCATCAAACTCAGAGATTAAATTTTAATTCACTTTCAAACGATTTTCAAGCTTTTCGTTTGGATAAACCACGGAGTTAGGGAGTAGAACTCCTAGGAAAAAGTTCCGTTTTTCATTAATATCTCGACAACCCCAGGTCTTAGAAACTCGAAACTTGGACAAAATTTATGGGGGCATATTTCAAGGCTATTCACCAAATTTCATTAAATTCGGTTCAGCCGTTTTTCCGTGATGATGAGACAAACGAAAATTTCGTTTTTTACTAATATCTCGAGAACCACTGGTCGTAGAAACTCAAAACACAGATATAATTTTAAGTGGGGCTATTTCTGGGCTACCCACAAAATTTCATCAAATTCGGTTCAGCCGTTCTCCCGTGATGGTGTGACAAACAGACAGACAGACAGACAGACAGACAGACAGACAGACAGATTTTCATTTTTATTTATATAGATATATATATATGAAGAATTTTAATTGCTTGTAGTATATTCATATACTGATTACTCATCCACTATTAATGGTGTGAAGAGCAAATGAAAAAATGTGTTACTCAAAGATGTGCATATAAGAAAACACCAGTTATACATAAAACAGTTACTAAATACAAGTACGTACTAAACCACTTGTTCCCTGTTCAACATATAAGGTAAACTGTGTGTATATATATATATATTTATTTATTTACAGAATATACAGAATTTATAAAATCCACGATAGTAGATAATCCTGTAACATTACCCAAATAAAATATATTTAATTTCCGTAAAATTCCTTTGATACATAATACAGGTACTAAGCCCCTTGTTCCCTGTATTAACATACATGATGAAGGTATAAGAAATGTGAAATAGCAGTACAATATCAAACAGAAAAATCTTATGCGAGCAGCACATGACTTTTCCTGCAGACTTATATCCACGTTCTCTTTATTTTAATTAAATTCTCTTTTATTTCAATTTTCCTTCTCATTTGGTAACTGAACTTATTTTCATAGGTGGCGTAGAGAAAATACGAAAAAACTAAAATATCTCGAGAACGGCTAGTGCTAGTGTTGTTGTTGAAACCCAGACCGTCCGACCTACCAGAAAGGTGTAAGGTAACTGTTTGGACGGTCGGGAAGTGCCACCCAATTTAGATCGGAACCCAGTGGGGGAGGCATCCACAGGGACCGTACCCTCCTTCCCCTACCACCAACCTCTCGGAAGGACTTTCGGACCCACATGTTTAACGTGATCGTACTCCGCATGAACACGGCGGCAGTTTTGGCAGTGGCTGGAATCGAACCCGGGCCTACCGAGTGCAACTCCAGCGCGCTAACCAATGGGCTACCGCGCCCCTGGCTAGTGCTAGTGTAATGGAGTTCATCTTATTCTTTTGTTCTTTAAAAATTACGTATAAAACAAGCATTTAATGGATATATTTGAGCATACGTAATTCTTTATTTTAGATTTTAACGATTTTTGCGGACCATTTTGCAAAAATAGGCAGGTTATCTTTTTTCCGAATCGTACCAAAATCTAATCAGCACCAGGGTGATCTACAAGCGATTTATCTACTGAATTTTGTGAAATTCGGTCCATTAGTTTTTTAGCTAGAGTGAATGCAGGCTTTCGCGGGTCATTTCGCAAAAAAAGGCGGGTTCTTTTATCCCGAATCGTACCCAAAACTAATCAGCACCAGAGTCTAGCACAAGTAAATTTTCTACCAAATTTTGTGAAATTTGGTTAATTAGTATTTTAGTTAGAGTGGATACAAAATCTGCACAGACAGACAGACACACACAGAGAGAGAGAGAGAGCGACGTCACGCTAAAAATAGTTTTTTCGTATTCTAGAGATCTCGAAAAGTGTAGATACGTCGAAAACTCGAGTTGCGATTTTCGACACGATTCCAATATTTTCCCTACACATTACCATGTATTGCAGGGAAAGTAAAAATCTGATGTGGGCAGCACATGACTTCCCTGCAGACTTATATTCACGTTCTCTTTATTTTAATTAAATTTAATTCACTTTTAATTCAATTTTCGTTCTCATTTGATAACTGGACTTATTTTCAAAGATGGCGTAGAGAAAATACGAAAAAAAATATCTCGAGAACGGCTAGTCCTAGTGTAATGGGGTTGATCTTATTATTTTCTTCGTTAAAAATTACGTATTAAACGAGCATTTAATGGATATATTTGAGCATACGTAGTTCTTTATTTTAAATTTTGGAGATTTTTGAGGGCCATTTTGCAAAAAAAGGCAGTTTATTTTTTTCCGAATCGTACCAAAATCTAATAAGCACCAGGGTGATCTACAAGTGACTTATCAACCGAATTTTGTGAAATTCGGTCCATTAGATTTTAGCTAGAGTGAATACAAGCCTTTGAGAGCCATTTCGCAAAAAAAAGCGGGTTTTTTTATCCCGAATCGTACCCAAAACTAATTACACCAGATCCGCCCACAAGTGACATACCTACCAAATTTTATGAAATTCGGTCAATTAATTATTTAGTTAGAGGGGATACAAAATCTGCACAGACAGACAGACATACAGACACACACACAGACGTCACGCTAAAAATAGTTTTTTCGTATTCTAGGTCTTGAAACGTGTAGATCCGTCGAAAACTCGAGTTGCGATTTTCGACATGATTCCAATACTTTCCCTATACATTACCATGTATTCCAGGGAAAGTAAAAATATAACAAAGCTATTGAATAAAAATGCGAGCACGGAGTATTACAAGGTGAAGACATGAGCATAATAAAACTATTTACCATTTCACATAGAAAGTTGAAGGAGCTTTTAACCCTCTGCTCTCCTAAATGTTCGAGAAATAACTAAAGAAATGGTGATAGTCAAAATTTATGTATGCAAGTATGCAACTTGGAGAAAAGAAATATGCTGATATTTCTATTCTCCAAGTTGCACAATTAGACTTCGTAACCTGTTGTCTGAGATATTTTTTCCCCTCAAGCAAAGATCTGTTCCGAACACGACGGTAAGTTTGATAATCAGAATTAAAGTGAGATTAGAAAGTTGCAAGGTTGGGCGTTTTGAAGTTTGCATATTAGGGTAGTGGGGAGAACAGGTGCGTTATTGCACCATATTCTAAGAGGGAGCAAAATCCAATCATAAGTTTCTGTTGTGACTTGTAGATATGACTACTTTTTCTTTCCCTGCAATACATGGCAATGTATAGGGAAAGTATTGGAATCATGTCGAAAATCGCAACTCGAGTTTTCGACGGATATACGCGTTTCAAGACCTCTAGAATACGAAAATACTATTTTTAGCCTGACATCTGTGTGTGTGTGTGTGTGTGTCTGTCTGTCTGTCTGTCTGTCTGTGCAATGTATGTATCCACTCTAATTCAAAAACTAATGGACCGAATTTCATAAAATTTGGTAGGTAAGTCACTTGGGTGCGACCCTGGTGCCGATTAGTTTTTGGTACGAATCGGAAAAGGAAAACCCGTTTTTTGGGGGGGAAATGGCCAGAAAAAATTTCATGTATCCACTCTAGCTAAAATACTAATCTAACAAATTTCACAAAATTTGGCAGATAAGTTACTTATGGGATACTCTGGTGCTGATTAGATTTTAATACGATTCGGTAAAGAACAACCTGCTTTTTTTACGAAATGACGCGCGCGCGTGTGTGTATCACCTGTAGTGGAAAATACAAGCTTTGGACAGCCACAAAATTTGGTACGGAGTTAGCTGAATTTCTGATAATGTTTCTTTCAGGCATATCTCCGGGGGGATTTCTCCCCCCCCCCGCGGGAGGCATTTTATGTTGACCTAGTTTCTATTTAAATGACACCACACTGCTGGACAATTGCTAAGGACGGAAAAACTATCACCCATAGCAACCACAAAATGAAAGGAAGCAAAATGTGGAAAATTAAAATAAGTGCGGGTTACAGTAAGAAGAGGTGTGCGTATGCAAATTTTTCATTTCCACGCCTGTTCGTCACGTGATAGGGCTGATAAGAGATTAAAAGTGTTTGAAGCGCATGGACAGTTGTTCCAAATGAAAGTTTTACGGGAAAGATTTAATTGACGAACTTGAAATTTTCGATATGTCTTACCGATATCGCTTAGATGATTTTACGCGTGGCCGTATTATTGGAAAGATCGAAGAAGGGTGCAAAATAACAGATGTTGCCAGAGAGTTCGACATCGCCCACAACATTGTTTCACTGCTGTGGCAAGCATTTAAAACAACTGGAAGGTGTAGCAAGCATCACGGGGGTGGTCGTGTTAGAAGTACGATGCCTGCAAGATACAGGTACATTGTCCTATCGGCAAAAAGGGACCGGCGCACCACAACTCAGCAGGTGGCAAAGCAGTTTCTTGCTATCACAGGACAGCGGATCTCCTGAAAATCTGTAGCCAGACGTTTGGGAAAAGGAGGACAATACTCCTACAGACCTGTTGTGTGTGTCCCATTGACCACACTACACCATACCGCCAGTTTGCAATGGTGTCGTGAGCATCGCAATTGAACCGAACAGGACTGGGCTTGCTTACTATTCCTCAGGTGAGTGTAGGTTCAGTCTGTCATCGGATTGCAGACGCCAAATGATCTGGCGTGAGAGTGGTGCTGCTTATCGTACAGAAAATGTCCAGGAAAAGGACCGATATCCGACATGCAGTATCATGGACCTGCATCATGATCAATGGCCGCACGCCCCTACATGTGGTTGCAACTGGGACTATGACCTGTCAACGATACATTGATAAAGTTCTACTGCCTCATGTTCGCCTTTTCCGTGGTGCTGTCGGTGATAAATTTGTTGTCATGGACGACAACGCACCATGTCATCGAACTCTCTCTGTTTAGGATTGTCTGATCAACAAGGGTATTCAATGCCTTGTATGGCCAGCACGTTCTCCAGATCTAAACCCCATTGAAAATGTTTGGGATGATTTGGAGAGGCGACTTGCTAGTCGAAAATATCCTCCAACAACTAAAAACACCCTCATCCGTACACTGACAGAGGAGTGGGGTAACTTGCCTCAATAGCTGCTGGATAATGTTGTGCAAAGCATGACATGACGTGTGGAATGTTGCATCACACTCCACGGTGGGCATATCCCGTACTGACACCTTTCTCAAAGGTGTCTGTCTGCTGTAGTTCATATGCATTTTTCCATTTCTCCGTATACAGCATCAAATGAACACTTTTCTCCTTTCAGATGTTTCAAAACATTCTGTATTTTCCAGAACAATTAATGATTTTTATTCTAATGTCCGAACAGTGTGGCAACAATATTTTACCCTGTTAGGCCTCCACCCCCGCTTAATGTTCTGCTACATTGTAATTTGTGATCCATTCTTAGCAATCGTCCAACAGTGTATGTATCCACTCTAACTCAAAAACCAAAGGACCAAATTTCATAAAATTTGGTACATCACTTGTGTGTGATCCTGGTGCTGATTAGTTTTTGGTACGATTCGGAATTAAAAAAAAACCGCCTTTTTTGTGGGGGGGGGGGGGGGGGCGGCCCGCAAAAATTGCCTGCATCCACTCTAACTGAAAAGTAGGAGATTAAATTTTACAAAATTTTGTAGATAATGCCCTTGTTAGTTACTCTGGTGCTGATTAGATTTTGTTACCGAAAAAAATAACCAGCCTTTGTTTGCAAAATGGCCCGCAGAAATCGTCAAAATTTAAAAGAAAAAACTACGTATGCTCAGATATATCAATTAAATGCTTGTTTTATACGTAATGCTTTACGATGAGAAGAATAAGAACAACCCAATTACACTAGGACTAGCCGTTCTCGAGATATTTTTGTTTTTTCACATTTTCGCTATGCCACATTTGAAAATAAGTCCAGTTACCAAATGAAAACGAAAATTGAATTAAAAGTACAAATTCAGTGCAATTTAAAATAATTATAGATGTTATTTTGTGCTATTAAACTCAATTTAATGAATTATGGAAGAAATAAAGAGAACGTGAATATGAGTCTGCAAGGAAAGTCATGTGCTGCCCAAATCAGATTTTTTTCCATTGTATGGCCAGAAATTGAAAACTTTAGATAAAATGTTGGAGCTGTTAGGCTTTATATATGGGTTTGTTAGAGGGTTTAAGGGAGCATAAATTAATTGCGTTATGATAGGGGTCGGTATATTATGTATGTTTCGATAGGGAGTCGTATAAGAAATAGTAACATTGAATGGGAAGGTGTATGACTCGCATGTGTCTGTGGATATTAGGAGCGGATTGGAGGGTTGGCGGGAGTGGATGTCCGCCCGTTGCTGTTTCCCACGCATGACCGTGGTGTACTTGGATGGGCGTAGTGCACGAACTTTACTGATAAATAAACAAAATTATAATTATTTAATTAAATAAAATTATAATTATTTAAATAAATAAAATTATAATTATTTAAATAAATAAAATTATAATTATTTAAGTAAAAATTATAATTATTTAAGTAAATAAAATTATAATTATTTAAATTCTTTATTCACCGAAAGTTATTAAATGGAGAAGATCTTGAAATTTGTTTAAGTTAATAAAGTTTTTATAACAAAGATATCTTCAAAAAGAATATTTTAGTATACAATTTATATAGTATTATTTATCTTAGTAAAGCGACTCAAATTTATCTCATTAAATCGATCATCCGGTTCCTTAAATGACCGGAAAATAAAGGCGGTTAAGATTTAATTAATCAGCTCGAAGTTATGAAATAAGACAAAATATTGTGTATAAAGTGTTATAATTGCAAAAAGGTATTTTAACATTATGTAATTTCTTACTTTATTAGGAGCAAATAATGTTAGCAAACCCAAATCGCCGAACATGTGCATATGCTTGTTATCATTCAGCGAAAGATAATGTGAGTAAATGACTCACACTAGAAATTATGTTTGGTTTTGATTTTCTTCCTAATTTAAATTTAATGCATGGATGAATACTAAAAGGTCTAAAATACCTGTTCATTTTTGGTTAATAAACATATCCAGATCTCACCGGTTAACGCATCCGGATCGGAATCTCATATCCGTATCTCACCGACCAACGGATTCTGATCGGAATCTCATATCCGGATCTCACCGGCCAACAGATCCGAATCGGGATCTCACATCTGGATCTCACCGGCCAACAGATCCAGATCTCATATCCGGATCTCACCAGCCGACGGATCGGGATCTCATATCCGGATCTCACCAGCTAACGGATCGGGATCTCAGATTCGGATCTCGCCGGCTAACGGATCGGGATCTCATATCCGAATCTCACCAGCCAACGGATCAGGATCTCATATCCGGATCTCACCGGCCAACAAATTGGTATCTCATATCCGGATCTCACCGGCCAACGGATCGGTATCTCATATCCTGATCTCACCGGTCAATGGATCCGGATCGGAATCTCATATTTGGATCTCACCAGCCTACGGATCGGGATCGGCATCTCATATCCGGATCTCACGGGCCAGCAATTCCCGTACCCCGCTTTAACACGGAGACAGTTTAAGCAGAAAAAGGAATCGAACTCCCGTCGTCCGAGTGGAATCCTTGGGCGCAAACCACTAAACTGTCCCACCCCATGACAGAAATAATAAATATATTGATGCTATTTTATACAATTAAAATCAATTTACTGAATTTGAAAAAATAAATTTGAGTCTGTTGGGAAAGTCATGTGCCGCCCACATCAGACTTTTAATATTCAAAGTCGCACATCGAAAAAGCCTTAGCTAAAATCTCTTTTATTTACTACTATTAGAGGCTTCTCTCTCATTCGAAAAATGTGTTATCCAGTTAAGTGTCTATAAGTTCCCCAAAGCACTCACTAGACAGCCAATTAATCATGTCGCGCCATATTGACAAAATTGGCATCGCAAATCGTATTATTCATAAAATAGCAGGAAATGTTAATGGGTGTACAGGGCTCCTTCATAGGTCCTTACGGATCCCATTAACCTTCGATTGAAGTGTTTGTCAGCCTTTATAAAACCGCTGTCCGGTAAATACTTTTTTTATCAGACGAGGTCCCGGTGCCAACAAACTGTAATAAATTTCTAATTAAGTTCATACATTAAACTAACATAAGTATTAATAATTACTCATGGTATACTCATTAAACGTATTAGTTCGTTTACGTATACGGTGTGGCATGCCAACATCATTAAATTTATTTGTTCTGATTTACATTGATATTATACATTTTTGGTGATCAGAATGGGATATATGATTCAGTATAAAATGGATTATTGTGTTATAGTATATATATAAAATATATTATTATTATATATATATATATATATATATATATATATATATTGTTAGTATATATCAACGGACACACACCCACACGCATCACCTCAAAAACGTTTGATTCGAGTTTAGGAATCCGTCGAATATTTAAATTCGAATTTTCGATCCCGTCCCAATACTTTCCTTATAAACTATATTATGTATATAAGTAATATCTTGCATTTTGAAATGACTGAAGAGTTTTCATGAAAATATTTTTGATGCCAACTTTAGTAAACTCCCTCCGCGACAGTTATATTTTAATTTATTCCGTCTTTCAAGAAAGGTTTAGCAATGGAGTAATGGAGTGATCACTTGAGGCGATTTTCAAAGAATCTACTGCTTTAAATAGCGGAGCATTTGATACTTCTGTAATAATGAGCTCAGAAAATCCAATCACAATTTTATAATCTAGAAATCAATATATCATTCATGAATTAATATTGCGTAGTTTTTAATAAGGTTTGCTTATAAAACTCAAATTCAAGAAAATTCCCTTGGAATCGGGGTTGGTCGTGATTTATTTGAAGAAAGAGAACTTCTTAAAATGAATTTAAGTATTTCACATCATTCTTCGAAATTATGATGATAGTGATCACCCATTTTACTTCCCTACCACAAATGGGATTGGAAATGCCTCATTCTTTAGTAAGATATCGTCTCCACACACACACACACACACAAACAAACATAGGCATTACCTAAAAATGTGCAATATCTCGATGACGGTTCGTGCTAGCGTTCTAAAGTTAGTATCAATCGCTTTCTAATCTATCATTTCATACGAAACAATTATTTACGTAACTATATTGAAGGTTTTGATTTTTTGATGATTTTAACATTTCGTTCGAAAAATTAAGAAGAGGTGTTCTGAACATTCGATTGCATTTAAAACAATACGCTTCCAGTATTTTCACAGATTGAAACAAGGTTTGGTACGAAAATCACAATCAATTCATTCGTTCGTGAGATATCGATTCTCCACAGACGCACACACACATCACTTCAAAAACGTCCGATTCGTGTTCAAGGATACTTGAAACGTGCTCGCTCGTCAAAAACTCGAATTCTAATTTTCGACCCCTTCACAATACTTTTTTTATACATTATACTATGTATAATATAAGGAAAGTAAAAACTACTTATTCGAATTTAGGGATGCCTGAAACGTGCTCTTCCGTCGAAAATTCGCATTCGAGTTTTCGACCTCGCCACAATACTTTCCCCACATATTATATACACTATGAATATAGAGAAAGTGAAAATGGTGGTGGAGTTTATTTATGGATGCATTGAATATGGCTGTCCTCACTGAATGTCTTATGCATACACACTCATTGCCAGAAGAATTTGCGCACCAAGAAAAAGTTGTCAGAATCGCACGAAATTTCATATATGAGTGCAACTTTAATGTGTGATTACGAAATCAGAGCAAAAGGATCATTTATTACAGGAGAAACTACAAATGGAGGTTTTAGTACCCGGTTGGACCGCCTCTAGCGTGAATCCACGATGCAATATGGGCGGGTATTGAAGCATGCAGGTTCCGTATGCTGTCCTGCGTCATCTCATTCCACAGTTATTGCAAAAGCGCCTCTAGTTCCACCAAACTCGTAAGCTGTCCAGCTTGTCGTCCCATGTGATCCCAGACATGCTCGTTCTGTGACAAATCTGGGATCGTGCAGGCCAGGGAAAGGTAGTAATGTGGGGAAGACATTCCTGTGATATCCTTGCTGTGTGTGGCCGAGCATTGTCGTGTTGAAAAATCCTTCCTGGGAGTTCTGCCATGAGTGGCAACACATATGGCTGAAGGATGTCACGAACGTACCGCTGTGCTGTCATGGTTCCGTGGATCAATATTAGAGGCGACCGAGTGTCGTATGCGATGGCACCCCATACCATCCCACCAGCTGTGGGAGCGGTGTGTCGCTGTAAAGCGAAGACAGGATTGAGGCGTTCACCACGGGGTCTCGACACACGTACACGGTTTTCATCACTGTCCAAATTGAATCACGATTCGTCACTGTAGACGACTTGGTTCCACTCGATTGCGGTCCAATTTCGTCGAGCGCGACACCACGCCAAACGGAGGCGACTGTGGGTGGGTGTCACTGGCAGCACACGAAATGGGTGCCGCGATACCTTCAGCCAGGCGCCTCGCGATGGTACGGGCAGACACAGAAGCCCTTAGTGAAGGTGCTGCCTGTGTCCGGACGGCGGACAATGATGCAGTTGACGCTATGCGTGTGCGTCGGGTGATGCGACGGTCTCCTCGGCTATTGGTCTGTCAAGGGCGTCCTAAGCCTGGGCGACGTGTATACGACCTCCCTCTCGTCCACTGGTCCAAACCTTCGACCAGAGATATAAGTAGACTGCGCATTGCTATTCAGAAGAGATTGAAAACGTGACCACTGCATGTATCACGTGACTTAGGGTCGAGCACTCGCAGATTTGGCGACTTGTTGCCGCGCTTGGCGCTATAAAATAATTTTTTTGTACTGGAGTAAAACAGTGCTAAATACGTCTGATGTATTTCAAAATACATATTGTTTAGGTTTTAACTAATCAAATTCCATTAATCACACTAGCATGAAATTTGGCATGTCGTTGTCTTTTGTGATATATTTTAATTTCCTAGTTAGAAGGTCCAAATTTAGTATTTCGTTGTCTTTTAAGATATATATTGATTTCTTGTATTTTGAGTCTTATCGGGCTAGCCCATCCTGGGCCCGCCATAGATATATACTCATTATGTGGGAATAACTCGAGATCCGTTGTATCTAGAAAGATCATATCATATTTGGCATGATTATCTTTCATGGTATATTTTAATTCATTGGATTTTGAACCTTACCATCCGAGCCCGTACAGGAACTGTTAAGAGTAATGCACTGAAGAATAACTTAATGTTATTCTAAGGAAAAAAACTCGGGAACCGGAGCAAACATTTTGTATGGTGTTGTCCTTCATATATTTAAGTTACATACAACTAATAAAAGGGTGTATTTGAAAAGTTGTTTTTTGTTTGTTTTTACTTGTTTTCAATTCAATTAATAAAATCATCAGTGAAATTGCCCTTAATTTAAAAAAAAACATTAATTATATTATTTAAGGTTGTTGATGTTTAATATTAATGCATCAACATTTTAATAATGAATAAAAAACCTGTATAAACTTTGAGATTTACAGAGCTGCCATACCATTTAGTATTATAAAAGTGCCACTAAAATTAATCTTTTACTTCAGTAAACGTGTATGTTTAACAAAATACTTTTTTTTTAGTTTTTGTATAAACGAAGTGCAAAATTGCCTCAATGCCAATTTTCAAATTTAGAAATATAGCTGAGCAATATACAATTCTATATAACTATTCAAAATCTTGAATATTATTCCCAAATTATGCAACAGCTACTTTATATTCCTTGACCCCCCCCCCCTCCCCCCAAAAAAAATGTTTTTAAAGATATTTGGACACAGTGTTATTTATAATAAATCAAAATGCTGCTTGCAAGACATTAACTTGCAACTTCTTAATAAAATAGCTTTATTAGTTCATAACACCCTATCAAATGCAGAGAACGGGTTGGGTAGGAATATACATTTTAAAATATTTTTCAGTTCTCAAATTTAAAAATATAGCTGAGCAATATACAATTCTAGATAACTATTCAAAATCTTGAATATTATTTCCAAATTATGCAACAGCTACTTTATATTCCTTGCCCCCCCCCCCCCCCCCAAAAAAAAAAAAAAGAAAAAAAATGTTTTTAAAGACATTTGGACACGGTGTTATTATAATAAATCAAAATGTTGCTTGCAAGACATTAACTTGCAACTTCTTAATAAAATAGCTTTATTAGTTCATAACACCCTGTCAAATGCAGAGAACGGGTTGGGCAGGAATATACATTTTAAAATATTCTTCAGTTCTCAAATTTAGAAATATAGCTGAGCAATATACAATTCTAGATAACTATTCAAAATCTTGAATATTATTTCCAAATTATGCAACAGCTACTTTATATTCCTTCCCCCCCCCCCCCCCAAAAAAAAAATGTTTTTAAAGATATTTGGACACAGTGTTATTATAATAAATCAAAATGCTGCTTGCAAGACATTAACTTGCAACTTCTTAATAAAATAGCTTTATTAGTTCATAACACCCTGTCAAATGCAGAGAACGGGTTGGGCAGGAATATACATTTTAAAATATTCTTCAGTTCTCAAATTTAAAAATATAGCTAAGCAATATACAATTCTCGATAACTATTCAAAATCTTGAATATTATTTCCAAATTATGCAACAGCTACTTTATATTCCTTGCCCCCCCCCCCCCCCAAAAAAAAATGTTTTTAAAGATATTTGGACACAGTGTTCTGTACCTGGCTCCTCACTGCAGATCTGATTTGCTACATATCTTGCTTTGGGAGGCTTTCTCTCAATTGTGTGCTTCTCGAGATGTGGTGGAAAATTAAAGATTGTCGGAAATGCATTATCTTTAAGCCAGGTTCCCCCAAATTTTTCCTCATCAAAACATTCTGCTTTAAAATGTTTTGAGCACAATTTAGCATATTTTTATGCTTTAAAATTTTCCCTTTTCAGTTGTGTTTCCCAGATCTTTCTTCTTTCTTCATCTTTGGGAAAACTAATAAAAATAATAGGAATTAGCTAGCATTTTATTAAAAGTTTTACATAAAAACTGAATTGAAAAATATTATAGTATATTTTATTGCACTTATCATAAATATTAGGAATTTTGTATTTACGTTACGCATTTCATAATCACAAAAAAATATTTCAAGTCGCATTTTAATTGTTCAATTTCGTTTGATACATTACATATACAGTAATTGTTTCGACGGCAATTCTCTACAAAAAATTATTTTTACGTTCATATACAGTATTCATTTTTATAAATTTGGAAGAATATAGCTTAGCAACAAATAACAATTTTAAATATGTACTTAGTGATATTTATATAAATTTTCTTGGGCGTTATTAATCATTTCATAGCATTATATGGCATAAAAACATTGTCAGGAGAAAAGAGCATGAATTAGTAAACAATCCAATTTGGCGTAGAAAAATATCGCCAAGAGAGAAAACTAGGCCTATTAAAAGTTCACGTTCATTTTATTTTTTTTCTTCTAATTTTAAGCATTTATAGAGGTTCAGTTTATGGAAGTACGGAAATATATATAAAATATTTTATTTTAAAAATTATTACGAGGCTATACATTATTTACAAAGCCAGAAAATATACTTTTATTATAGTACGTCATGGTCGCACTTGCCAATTAACTCGTTATTTTATATAAAATATGTTTTAAAATGAATGAAAATGACTTACCTGTGAAAAGTAGTGTCTCCACCTTTGATGAACTTTGAAGTACATCCATATGCAGCGCAGGACATTACCATATTTTGCTGAAAATTAAACCCAAACGTGCGACAGGACTTCTCGCTTTTGAAAACGTAATGCAATTGCAATGGAAGGAGAGGTGCGCGAGAAAATATGCGCGTAGGGGAGTGCATAAGTCATGTGACTTAGTTCAGTGGTCAAGAAAAGGTTGCCGTAAGTCTCTCTACTTATATCTCACCTCGATGGTCCAAACACCTCCTGACAGTAAAGTCAGAACGGCATAGGTGGGGGCTACTGGCCGAGCTGACCACACGTCTTCTATCATTCCGAAGATTCTTTCCCTCTCGAGCTCTGATAGCTGATCATATTGTCTTCGGTGGCGGCGTAACGGCATCCCTAATGAAAAAGCGTCTCTTTGCAACAGATTAAGTACAGACAAAAAGCCTCTGCGTGCTTTTTTTTATGTGCGAAGAAGAACGAAGTTCAAAGCCCTTTGATGGCATTATTGAATGCGCAATCACGCTGTATTTCTAATCATTTGCATATCTGCCCGACACGTACCTTCATGCAAAGTTTCGTTACAATCCCATAATTACTTCTTGGTGCGCAAATTTTTTATGGCTATGAGTGTATTATTTCTCTCATACATTTTTATTTTCAACTCTTGATGTTCTACTAGGGTTAAACTTAATTTGAATACAACAAGACTTGTTATTTATAAGAATAATTTTATTTTATATATATTTACATTTTTTTTTAATCCGATTCACTCTTGCCAACGAGATTTACAAAATGTACTTAGGGTTCCGGTCCAGATTTAGTGCCCCCCCCCTCCTCCTCTTCTCCTCACCGCTGATTTTAGTCTCATTTACCTAATGCTATTATAATCAATATGCTCTTGAATTGTGTTAAATTTATCTTTTATATATAATTTTCATTAAATTAAAAAAATTCAAAGTTCGTTTCTAATTTATTCTGTGTATTCAAACTTTGAAATTATAAAATGCAGGGTTCAGAAAACTTACTATATCGTATTGTGACATCGATAATTATCAATACAATGAGGAACGATATTGATACATTATTGATGCAACCCACTAAACGATGCATATTAATACATCAATAAACATATCATCATTGATACATCGATCCCATCACTAAAACCAAGAACAAATAATATTGCTCATTTTCTGTTTTGAAAGCACTGTTTGTGAAGAAGTTTTTAATCCCGCGGGCATTGCAAATAAAATGAATTCGAAGTTGATGTTTTCGTCAGTGAACGGATAATAAAGTATTTTTAAATTCTGTGAAACCAAGTTTGTGAAAATAATTGTTTCCCTAGAATTTTTTTTTTGTAAATTGTAAATCTCCCTTCCAGTACATAATAGCTTTTTTAATTTCAGGTTTTTAGAGTTCATTTTGTTTATATTTGTTGTTCGTAAAAGTTTATTGCACGGGAAACTTGAATGCTTAAACATTTAAATTTGAAAAACGAAGTAAATTGGTTTTAAGGGCAGACTATAGTACTTCCGGAAAAATTAACTTGACAGTACTGAGGGATAAGAAAATCTGTTATCCTACGCGAAGCTATATAGTTCATCTATTAATTATCTTATTATATAATTCCATATATTTAATTAATAGATGATTTTATCTATTATATTAAGTGTATCTACTAATTTTTCATTTATCTATTAATTTTTGCACTTTTGTTTTTCGACTAAATAATCTGTACTCCTGAACACAAGAAATTTTGAAATTTTCATTTATATTTATTAAACAGATAATGTAAAAGAATAAAATAAACAAGATATTTTTGAAGAAACTGTCATATGGTGGCAAAAGTTGTGTAAACTTCAATTTCGACGGAGCTGTTAAGCTTTTTAATACTCCTTTCCACATTTATTTCGTACAATCATGAATTTTCTGGGAAACTGGGTGTAGAAATCCTTAGTGAACCCCTTAACCCCCTGAGAAATTCTATGCTAAATCTATATCAGTCACCATCTAAGCTCTATCTATAGATAATTCTGAGATATAGATGTTGAAAGGAAAATGTAATTTTTTTTAATCGGAAGTGGCATCTCAAAAGGTATCTTTAGTAAGAATCCTGACCCCACCAAAATATAATATTGAATCCATATCAGCCCTCATTTCTATTGACAATTCTGGAAAACAAACAGAAGTGGAAAAAAACCTAAGTGGAAAAAAAAACCTAAGTGGAAAAAAACCTACCCCATAGGGATCTTTATGTTACATCCATATTAAACCTTCTTGCATATCAACCATCGTCTAAACTATATCCATATCAGATTCGGAGAACTAGATGTTTCAGGAAAAATAAAATTATTTGAACCGAAAGTGGAAATCCTTAGTGAACCTTCGGCAGGAAATTATAAATACAAAAAAAAAATGGCCCAAACTTTGAGGAACTATTTCTCCAGATCCAAAGGTAAATTTGAAACACAGATTTCAAACTTGGATTCAGATTGTCGAATTAGTATAAGTGGGTTTTTTTAACCCTCGGGCTTGCATTAAATGCTCCAATATACTGACATTGAGCTGTTAGAGAAGTGATAAAAAATTTGTTACAGTGCAGAGATACATTCACTGAAGCCTAAAATAATATTTTGGGTGGAAAAAATTATACTAATAAAAATTATATTTTAAGTATAGTATAACTAAAATAGTAGTATAACTAAAATTATATATACTAAGAAAGTAAATATACTAAAAAATTATCTCTAAATCGTTAAATTATTAGTTATCGCACAATTTATAACAATAGCTTAGAGTAGGAACATTTTAGTTCAAATTTTTTATATTATTTTATGAATAGTAACAATGGGATTTTAAATTCAACCCTAGGGGATAAACATTTTTCTATATTACAGTTTGTTTACATTTCATGTTATATCGTCAAATATGACTGGAGAGAGATATAATTCTTGTCAAATATCTCTTATATCAAATTCTGTGTCTTATTTACAATGAAAGAAAAATTAGAAAATAAAAAGACACGTTTGTGTGATAAATGAAATGGCATCTTTAATGTAGAAAAAAAAAATTAAATACAATAGCGACGAATATAAAATAAATTTATTTAAACATTCGATTGAACCAATAAACGCATATAGGTAACGACTTCGGGAGTCAAAAAGATTAAAAATGGGCTGAAAGTAACTTTGAAACACGCCCCGACAGAGATGCTGAATATACCCAGAAGAATAAATACTTCAGAAAAATAGTGCATCTCTAATTGAATTAGACAGGATGAAAATGTTTTACGATAGCGAGGGCCGTTCTGTGATGGATTTGTGTTTGCGAAGAGAAATGCTGGGGTAGGGAAGCATGTTAAGTTTTTTTAGAATTGAAATGTCATGTTTTGTTACAGCCATTATTCACGTGAGCCCAATACAAGTTGTTGAAGCTAAATTTAAGAAAGTTTAAAATAAATATATATGATACGTTTTTTTCCGAAGTATCCAGTGGGTATCCAATGAAAAAGCTCCGAAAATAATAAAAAAAAATCTGATGTGGGCAACACATGACTTTCCTTATACAATGCAATGAATTTACTACTTTTACAGTAAAAAAAATAAGTTTTTCTTATAGTAGATACTTATATTCTTTCCAAGATATTGAATTTTCGACGATTAGTCGTCTTTTTCATTGATTTAGCGTCATTTTTATCCATTTGGCGAGATTTTCGTTAATTTGGCAACATTTTTAAAAAGTCGCCAAGTTGGCGACATACCGCCAAATTTGTCGCTAAAATTTCGCCAAGCGTTATGGATGGAGAAATAAGTTATTCTTATAGCAGATAAATGACTATTAGTGTTCAAATGCAAAAGTATTACTCGAAGTATCTTTTCTCATGAATGGAACGAGCTAGATCCACGAGAATGATGTTACCCAATTCATTGCATGGTATTACATATGAAAAGTGAACATGTTTCTCAATAGGAAATATTCTTTTTTATTTTATATGACTTTTTGATAATTTTTTCGAAAAATGTACAATATCTCGAGAACGGTTCGTGTTAGCGTTCCAAAATTTATGTCAATCGTTTTCTAATGAAAAATTACATAAGAAATGTCTGTTTACGTAACTTTATTAACGGTTTTGATTTTTTGACGATTTTTTCAAAACTTCATTTGAAAATTTAGGGGGGTTCTGAACATTCGATTGCGTGTAAAAACAATAGGCTTCCAGTGTTTACGGATTGTGATTTTTGTTCCAAATTTGGTTCGATTCGGTCTATTCGTTCGTCAGTTATCGTCTCCACAGACTCACTGACACACACACACACACACACACAAACATCACTTCAAAAATGCTTGATTCGTGATCAGGGATGCTTGAAACGTGCTCTCCCGTCTAAAACTCGAATTCGAATTTTCGACCCCGTCACTTTCTTTATACATTATGTATACTTTCCTTATACATTATGTATATAAGGAAAGTAAAAATGAACTGGAATATGGTTAAACTCAACATTTTCATATCAAACTAATTTTAGTAGCTTTTCTTTTTCAATTTTTATAAGAAAATTTTGAAAAAATCGGTATCATGAATCCAAATGATTAGAATTATATCGTGTTATCCTTCACTTTAATGGGCTTGGAAAAAATACTTCGATTCATAACATACTTGATAATGTACCCCCGGGGGAGGGATAACTTACCCCCCAAGGGGGGCTAATGACGTCACGAACAAATCACATTGCTGCTATTTTTACTTTCCTTATATACATAATGTATAAGGAAAGTATTGTGACGGGGTCGAAAATTCGAATTCTCGACGCGAGAGCACGTTTCAAGCATCCCTGATCACGAATCAAACATTTTTGAAGTGATCTCTGTGTGTGTGTGTGTGAAAGTATGTGTGTGTGTGTGTGTGTCAGTGAGTCTGTGGAGACGATAACTGACGAACGAATGGACCGATTCGAACCAAATTTGGTACAAAAATCACAATCTGTAAACACTGGAAGTCTATTGTTTTTATACGCAATCGAATGTTCAGAACCCCCCCTAAATTTTCGAATGAAATTTTGAAAAAATCGTCAAAAAATCAAAACCACTAATAAAGTTACACAAATAGACATTTCTTATGTAATTTTTCATTAGAAAACGATTGACGTAAATTTTAGAACGCTAAAATGAACCGTTCTCGAGATATTGCACATTTTTCATAAAAATTATCAAAAAGTTATATAAAATTAAAAAAAAATATTTCCTATTGAAAAACATGTTCACTTTTCATATGTAATACCATGCGATAAATTGGATGACATCATTCTCGTGGATCTAGCTCGTTCCATTCATGATAAAGGTACTTTGAGTAATACTTTTGTATTTGAACGCCAATAGTCATTTATCTGCTGTAAGACTAACTTATTTCTTTGTCCATAACGCTTGGCGAGATTTTGGCGACGAATTTGGCGGAATGTCGCCAACTTGGCGACTTTTTGAAATGTTGCCAAATTAACGAAAATCTCGCCAAATGGATAAAAATGACGCTAAATCAATAAAAATGACGACTAATTGTCGAAAATTCAATATCTTGGTAAAAATATTAGTATCGACTATAAGAAAAACCTATTTTTTTTTACTGTAAAAGTAGTAAATTCATTACATTATATAAGGAAAGTCATGTGGTGCCCACATCAGATTTTGTATATAAGGAAAGTAAAAATATCGTCTGGTATAAGTATAAATTAAAATATCTCAAGAACGATAGGTTGCATACCTATTGAGATAAGGAAAATTTACGATATGTTTGCGAAGTTTCTATTATTTATAAATATTTTATTCTAAGTCTGCTTTTTCCTGATTTTAATTTACATGCTAAACTTCTCAATTTCCATATCAAGGAATCGCTCTCTTGTAATTGGCCGGATCTAAAAAATAGCAGACTCTAGAATTTCAGAACCTACCTTTCTGCTGGTTTTGCATGTGTGTGTGTGTTTGATCCTTCGCAATTTCGTAAGTTTGTAACATTTTGTATTTCTCATCTTTGGTGCAAGTTGAAATTCCGTTTGCTAATAATTCGGGTTCAGCTTAAGTGTGTAAATTAATATGTCTTGGGAACATATTTTATTGCTAGCATCGATTTAATTATAACTTTCTTTATATACATAATGTATAAGGAAAGTATTGTGACGGGGTCGAAAATTCGAATTCGAGTTTTCGACGGGAGAGCACGTTTCAAGCCTCCCTGATCACGAATCGAACATTTGTGAGGTGATGTCCGTGTGTGTGTGTCAGTGAGTCTGTGGAGACGATATTTCACGAACAAATGGAGCGATTCGAATGAAATTTGGTACAAAAATTACAATCCGTGAATACTGGAAGCCTATTGTTTTTAAATATAATCCAACGTTCAGAACCCCCCTAAATTTTCGAGTGAAATTTAGAAAAATTCATCAAAAAATCAAAACCTTTAATAAAGTTACACAAATAGACATTTCTTATGTAATTGTTCCTTAGAAAACGATTGACAAACTTTAGAACGCTGGCATGAACCGTTCTCGAGATATTACGTATTTTTCAAATAAATTTATATAAAAATCCCATAAATTAAAAAAAAATATTAATTGTTGAGAAACATGTTAACTTTTCATATGTAATATCATGCGATAAAATTGGTGACATCATTCTCGTGGATCTAGCTCGTTTCATTCACGAGAAAAGATACTTTGAGTAATACTTTCGTATTTGAACTGCAATCTGCTATAAGAATAACTTATTTCTCCGTCTAAAACGCTTGGCAAGATTTAGGCGACGAGTTTGGCGGAATGTCGCCAACTTGGCAACTCTTTAAATGTTGCCAAAATAACGAAAATCTCGCTAAAATGTATAAAAATGACGTTAAATCAATGAAAATGACGACTAATTGCATTATATAAGAAACGGCGTCAATATCTTGGAAAGAATATATAAGTATCCATTATATGAATAACCTATTTTCTTTTACTGTAAAAGTAGTAAATCCATTACATTACATAAGGAAAGTCATGTGTTGCCCACATCAGATTTTTTTATAACAGTGATGGAACTATTAAGTACCGTGATCATTGAACCATAAACACTTTCATGCATGTTAAATTTGTCCTATGCTGCCATGTTGAAAAAAAATTTTTTTTCGAATAAAGTTCAAAGTTTTCGCTAGAATTAAAAAAATTCGATCTAGTTCTAATTTTTGTTTTATTATTATAATAAAGCCGGATATGAAGTTTCGTGAAAATTCATTAATATTTGTGGCCGCTATCGTCTACACAAAAAATCGACCACAGACGGACATCACTTCAAAAATAGTCGAAACGTGTTCAGGTGGTCTTAAAACAAATACCGACATCAGACTCTTGAATTAAAAAAAGTTTGTGAAAACAATATTTTCTCTTAATTCATTTTTATTTTCTCATACTGTGTAATAAAAATTGAAATAAATCCAGTTCTAAAATCGCACAAACTGATTATAAATTTGGCTAAAACATTAAAACACAGTACAAAAACCAGCAATGCCATCTATTGATTTCAGTGAGCAAAAACAGGTTTCTTCTTCAGGATACAGAATAACTATGCTCATTAAACGTTCTTTGTTGGCGTGATTATTGTTTGTACCTTAGTGGACCTGCCCGAAAGTGCAAGTATCCGTTTGGACGGCTGGGATGGCTGGGACTACCACGGATTTAAAAATGCATCCCTTCAAATTTTAGATACTAAAATTTCACTAACTGATAGATTAGTATTCGGAAATTATATTAAAAAACATAAAACTCTCTTCCCCTACGGCTTAAATCAAATATATAATAATAATGTAGTTAAAAAAGTGTTGAATACAATTCCAATAAATCTTCAGCCCATAAAGATCTTTTTCAGTATTCAAAGTCATCAACTCCTGGTAAAAAGCGACATAAGCGTAGCAAACGAAAAAGTAACTTAAATAACATATTGATTATAATGCAAATATTTTGAAATTACAATATAACTATTCTCAAACTTTCAATTTCTTACCAATTAGAACTTTGTTATATAAAGTCAGAAAATGCAAATTAAATATTGTTTATACTAACTTTTTAAAATTAAAAAATCTGATGTGGGCAACACATGACTTTCCTTATATAATGTAATGAATTTACTACTTTTACAGTAAAAAAATAGGTTTTTCTTATAGTAGATACTAATATTCTTTCCAAGATATTGAATTTTTGACAATTAGTAGTCATTTTCATTGATTTAGCTTCATTTTTATACATTTGGCGAGATTTTCGTTAATTTGGCAACATTTCCAAAAGTCGCCAAGTTGGCGACATTCCGCCAAATTTGTCGCCAAAATCTCGCCAAGCGTTATGGACGAAGAAATAAGTTGTCCTTACAGCAGATAAATTACTATTGGCGTTCAAATAAAAAAGTATTACTCAAAGTATCTTTTTTCATGAATGGAACGAACTAGATCCACAAGAATGATGTCACCCAATTTATCGCATGGTATTACATATGAAAAGTGAACATGTTTCTCAATAGGAAATTTTTTTTTTCATTTTATATGACTTTTTAATAATTTTTTTAAAAAATGTGCAATAATCTCGAGAACGGTTCATGTTAGCGTTCTAAAATTTATGTCAATCGTTTTCTAATAAAAAATTACATAAGAAACATCAATTTGCGTAACTTTATTAGCGGTTTTGATTTTTTGACGATTTTTTCAAAATTTTATTCGAAAATTTAGGGGAGTTCTGAACATTCGATTACGTATAAAAACAATAGGCTTCCAGTGTTTACAGATTGTGATTTTTGTACCAAATTTGGTTTGAATCGGTCCATTCGTTCGTCAGTTATCGTCTCCACAGACTCACTGACACACACACACACACAGACATCACTTCAAAAATGTTTGATTCGTGATCAGGGATGCTTGAAACGTGCTCTCCCGTCGAAAACTCGATTTCGAATTTTCGACCCCGTCACAATACTTTCCTTATACATTATGTATATAAGAAAAGTAAAAATGAGCATTTTAAACATGTATTTTATTATTTGCTTCTTTCTCGTACAAAGCTCTTAATTTTCCACCTACACCATTCACCTAATCCACCTACTTAAATAGCTTACTATGTGATTTCTTTTAAACACCCAATTCATAATCTTCTTAACTTTAAAAATCTATTTTCAAAACATCAGCACTTGTTACCAGTAAGTGATATCAAAATACAAAAAATCTTCCAAATATAATTTACCAATTGGTAGAACTATTTACAATTACAATGACGTTGCCAGATCATTAAACTCTGATCATCTTACATCATGTGTATGCAGCGATAAAAATCTTACTCCTTATGTCAACTCATCTCATGGACACATTATTACTGAGGATCTCAGTATAGTTTAGGATGATATACTTAGAGATCTCATGAATAAAGGGTCTAAACTTTGCATTTCATTCTGCCATCACCCCAAACTTCTTCAGTCTTTATCTTTTGATAAATTCATATACCAACAAGCTTGTTCACATTCCATTCCATCTATGGAAGTATACTACCCTACATCTTCTTAAAAATGTTATTATAAACATCAAATTTACGAAGCCTAGTTATCCTTATAAACAACTCCTATCTGCTATTAAAGAACTACAACTAAATTTTGTTATAACTTATGCAGATAAAGCTTCTAATAATTATGCCATTATTTGTAAAAAATATTATGTTTCTCTATTACAGAATAACTTAAAAAGTAATCACATTTTTAAACCCATTAATAATCAGTCTATCAAAATCAAAACTAAAATACTAAAATTATATACACAATTAAATATTAATTGTAAGTTTTATAAATTTCCATGTTACTTTGGTTCCTAAATTCCACAAATCACCTCTCAGTTTTAGAACGTTCACTTGTGGAAATAATTCCTTTACCACTACTGGCAGTTACGTACTTGCTAAACTGGTTAAATAGAATTAATGAATCTCTTAAATTTAATAATTCAGGATATTTCATTTTGAACAATAGTTTGGATTTAGTTAATCACCTTAGCAAGCTTCCACATATTCTTAGTTTCCATACCTTTGATTTTAAAGACCTATTTAGTAATATTGATATTAAAAATTTATATAAAGTTATCTCTCTTTATCATGATTATCTATCTTCCAATAATGTTCCATTTAATATCAAAAACTTTCCTATGCTATTACACTTTGTGTTATCACCTTGGATAATATTGTTGTATAACATATTTACAAACATCTGGTGTACCTCAATGGGAATGTAGTATTAGTATTCTAGCTAACATATCTTTATTATTATGAACGTCATTTTAACTCTAATTCATATATTATATATAGATATCTTGAGCCTAGCGTTAGTCAAACTGTAAATTATTTAGACCTAAATTTAGATACTCTCAATATTCATGTTATCACCAATCTATGATAAAAAAGATTCTTATAACTTCACTATTATTAAGCAACTATCATATCAATCTTGTAATTCTATTCAATTGTTTAGAAATATAATTTTAAACCAGCCATTTCGAATACATCGACTTTCCGATCTTCAATTTCACTTTCTCCACATCAATAATCGTAAACGCATTTGTCAAAATTACCACTATCCGGAAGTATTTGTAAATAATAATATTAATAATTTCAAATACACCACGTAGTAATTTTACAAATGCATTATTTATCCTTGATTGGATAACTCATTTTTGTGAATTTCTCCCATTCTTAACACCTAACTTTCCACTAGGCGCGAGTCTGATACCGTTTACTATTTTTGAAGGACTACTTTCTACTTATCCTATACCGATTACTATTTTTGTAAATGTCTTCATTCAAAAATAATTCTTTTGAAATGTAAAAGTCTCCATTCAAAAATATTTTCATTCACGTTCAATAGTATATTCATTCCGGTATCCACTCGCTTTAACGCAGAGATGTAAAATGCTCTATCGTATGTTCCTCTACAAACATTTCGACTCACACGTGGTGATTGTACTTGCAAGTTTATATTTCTGTTTTTTAATTCATTTGGTTTTTATTATTTCTCCTTCCACTAGCCAATTCCAATGGCGTCCATAGTCAAATACTATCGCCATTGTCAGAAACTGGCTATTCTATCCGTTTTAATTCGAATTGTATGGCTGTCCTGACGAGAATGCAATTTCAAGCTAACCGCCATTTTTTATGTAGCCTCATTTCTGTTTTCCATAGTCTGTTTTCCATGTCTTTATCTTTAATCTTGAACTAATTAGTATTGCCTTTCTCATTTTTGCCTTGTTTGCTTTTCATTTTATATATATTAATTTACTTATATTATAAATACCAGAGATTGCGCATTTATTGAAAATGATCTGTAAAACAAATGTGAAAATAAAATGGTTTAAAGTGGAAATTTGAAATCAAAATTGTCTCTACGACAAGCTTGTGAAAATTATTTATTTTAAGTATTATAAATCATATGTAATACATGTACTTAAGGTACTAATCCCCTTGTTTTGAGCCTTTTTGGCTCTATATATATATATCCGAAAACAGGATCAACTCAAATTTGAAATGTCGTATTGTCATAGCAAATATGTATGTGTATAAAATTTCAAGAAAATTGGCTCTGTAAAAATGGGTCAAAAATTTATTTCATAAATTTGACCCAAACAAAATATTCCAACTTATATAAAAAAATGTAAAAAATGACTAAAATAATATAATTTCAAATGAATTTATTTTTAATATACAAATGTATGCTACAATTTTTCACAGTTAAAAAATATTTACTCAATAAAACAGCCATGAAACAAACATATTTTAAAATGTAAATAGCCACTAAACACATGTAACAGACAATTAAAAATCATATTACACACAATCTAAATTAAGCATTTTAAGATGCAATTAAAAGACCAGCTTCTGGTGTTGATTATATATTATATATATATATATTAAAATGAGTCATTTTGGCACTTCTTTCTGCTGATCTCAAAATACGGGGTTGCCAGAGAAACGCGACAAAACACAATTTAAACAATAAGAAACTACAAATTTAAACAGTTTTAAAATACATTAAATACATCAAACATTTGAAGCATTTTAAGAATACTTTACGGTCATGAAGAAAGTTTAAAATTTCAGAAATCTTTTTTTTTTTTACTTTTTTAATTTACATTTGTAAAACTTTTCAATTTTTACTTTTCAATAATTTTTTCAACAATTAAAACATTTTTTTTCTTTTACTTTTCGGTAGCATAAATTTTGGGAAGCTTTTACTTTTTCATAATGGTTTAAATTTTGAAAATCGTTTATTTTCAGACAATTTAAATTTATGAAACCTTTGTTGTAACAATAGTCGTTTTAAATTTTAATAAGTTTGTATACTAAAAATGGGTCTCAAATAGACACTATGAAGTCGCATGCAGAAAGATCCTGCTGTAGACAGTACGTCGAGTGTGACATGACATACAGAACGGAACAGACATTTTAATTGGCTAGTTAACTTATTTTGCTATAAATATTTGGACTGAATAAGTATTCTCAAAACATTGTGGATTAATTCAGTTTAGTGTTGATGCCAACGGCTGTACCGTGCTGAAAACACCGGTTCTCGTTAGATCACCGAAGTCAAGCAGCATCGGGCGCGGTTAGTACTTGAGTTGGTGACCACCTGGGAACACCGCGTGCTGCTGGCACATTTCGGGCGCGGTAGCCCGGTGGCTTGCGCGCTGGATTTGCACGCTGCCACAACTGCCGACGTGTTCATGCGAAGTACGATTACGTTAAAACATGCGAGTCCGAAAGTCCTTCCGAGAGGGTGGTAGGGGAAGGAGGGTACGGTCCCTGTGGATGCCTCCCCCACTGGGTTCCAGTCTAAATTGGGTGGCACTTCCCGGCCGTCCAAACGGTTACCTTACACCTTTCTGGTAGGTCGGACGGTCTGGGTCTCAACAACAGTTTAGTGTTGAGTGTTGAAAGTAGTCCATTCATGCAAGCTTAAAACGGGTAGAAAGCTTATAAGGCTCAGATATATAAGCTGGTGCAACAGCGGCCATCTTGATTCCCAGTTGAAGAGATTGGCTGCATATGACGAAAAGAGGGTTAATTTCTAGGAATCGAGAAAATCGAAACATTCCATAGACTTACTTGAATGATTGGTGTAATTTTTTGAAAGCAGAAGCACCTATTTTACAGCTAAATTACACATCAAATATCCTCCATGTAACAGGCGCGCATTTAAATAGCACAAACAAACGATCACCGACAGAACCGGTTGGGGTCAAAAAGGCTGTTGCGTCAGCTTATATATGGAAGCCTTATTATGTAAAGGACCAGGCGAGTTCTATCAAGAAGAAATAGCAAGCACTGAAGACTAAAAATGATGATGATGATGATGATCGAAGTTGGCCAAACAGATAACTCGAATGTGCCAATAAAACTACACTAGAATTCCGATAATACCCCTACTTTTATTTTCAAGTAAAAAACGAGAGAAGTACAAAGAAGTTAAAATTGGATTTTTCGGTAGAGATGGGGGGAGGGAGATAAACAAAAACAGTATGTCCGAGTGTTACAATTAAAATTTTTTAATACGAGATATTTTTATAATATTATCTTCATTAAATAGTTTATATGCGGCAAATTATGCTAAACATTTTTATAACTTATGCAGCGCAGAAAAACTGAGTTTAATCAGCAATAATATGACACTATTTAAAAAATGTTCTATTAAAAAATATAAATGAGCAACAACTCATCTATAAAATAAGTTAATATCTGCAATTTCACCAATTCACCGCAAAAAATTGCAAGAGCTATGCGAAAAGCCAGAAGATGTTATAAAAGGAATTTATGTGGAATACAAGAAATCGTGAATAGAGTACAAAATAAAAAATTAAGGAAAATAAAATATCTTCAACGAAAAATTTATTCCAGTGGAGGATATAATCAAAATTATATTCTACATGCGTTTCCTTGAATGATGAATGAATAGAAAAATTTAATCTGTAAGAATTAAATGCAAGCAACTTTTTCACAGCTATTTCAATTTATAAATACAGTGGTAAGCTAGGCATCCGTGAAGGGCCTATCCAGACCCTGTGAAGGCTACTCACTAAAGTTGTAAAAATATTTATTCAAAAATTTGGACACATTTGGTAGAAAAAATAAATGCAGTCATGAAGTTAAAAGTGTGGAGATAGGAAAATGTTAAACCTTATCAGAAAAATGTTATCTCCTACTCGTTAAGTGTTAAAAAATGTCTTACATCAGTTGAACTCTATTCTATCACCTAACAGTTTTGAAATTTCAACGTATTTATAGAATTAAAACATATCCACAGAATTAATTTAAACACATTCAGAATATTAATTGAAACACATTTATGGAATTAATTTCAACAAATTCATAGAAATAGAAATAACTAACCAATCCATAAAAACAATGTTAACAAATTTATAGAAATAATTTTAACAAATTTATAGAAATAATTTCAACAAATTTATAGAAATAATTTCAACAAATTTTTAGAAATAATTTCAACAAATTTTTAGAAATAATTTCAACAAATTTATAGAAATTAAATTATTTCTATAAATTTGTTGAAATTGACAAATTTATAGAAATAATTTTAACAAATTTTTAGAGATATACGCTAATACTCTAATTTTCGAAACGGGTAATACAAACAGAAAATCATTATGGCAAAATACAATCTCCTTCATAATAAAAAGAGCAATCGCACAAAAATAAGACTACTATGGTTGAGTAGTAGTTCTATTTTATTTTCAAGAAGGTCGTTTTTAGTCTCCGAAATCAGATTATACTTTTAATTAACGAGTATTACTTTTTTTTAATTTTTTAACTTATAATAATTTAATCTAAATTATTATAAGTTATTTCATATTAGTTTAAACAGCAGTTTCAGCGAATTTTTTATACCATAAATTTGTATTTCATATTATGTTACTAAAGCTAATGTATCTTTAAGAGCATTTAAGAATAGTTTTATACAACAAATTTTTGTAAACACATCTGTCGCTTAAATTAAGGCTTTTTTTCCCGTCAGAATATTAATATAAAAATTTGAAATTTTTCATTCATAGTTACGTCAGTCGTGACGTCACATGAGAAGCATCCGCTGGTTTAATTGACAAACATCGAATGGTAAATTGCATTGACTATTAACAATTGTCAAATATAAAAGCATTCAAAGAAGCAGTTTATTCTTTAGCTGTATGGGCAGCTCCAAAAACGTATAACTCTGTACACGTTCATCAGTCTTTAAACAACGTAGTTAATTGGAAAGAGTCCTCAGGTTTCCATATTTGCCACAAATAAATGTCTGTAAAAATTCTAGGGAGCCTAAATAACAAGTTTTGCACTCCATCCGGCACAACAAACTAGTCGAGATCAGAAGCTTGCCACTTGAAAGATGGGATTTTTCTGGAAAACAAGATAAAGGTTTATTCATACTGAAATTAACAATTGAATAATTCATCTATATAATAAAATGTTTTAAAGACACTCTAGAAGCTGTTTCGGTGGCCGTTACTAGCGGATAGAACATTTTCTCCAGAGACAGACTTTAATCTTTTGCTTACGGGTGGGACAGCGTCCATCCCAAACGAGGAACCTCTCAAAAAGATATATTTGACATACCCTATCCCAAACTGTGCAGCAGGTGCAATGTTTCTGTCGGCGATTTCCATGGACGCCAATATCTACAAAGGGAGATCGAACTGTTTGGGATAGGGTTCGTCAAATATCGATCTTTTTGAGAGGTTCTTTGTATGGGATTAACGCTGTCCCACCAGTAAGCAACAGGTTAACAGAGTCGAATTTACTATTCCCTGCCCCTTCTTGGCCCGTGGACTTGGCCTTTGAAACTTAAGTCTATCCAAAGCTAAATTGTGAACGGATTTTATGCCAGCTACGTAGGACTGCTATTGTCTGGCCCGAAAAAATTGCCAAAATCAAAAATAAAGACTACGTCTGCTTAAATGTATCCATTAAATGCTTGTTTGTTTTCTACGTAATTTTTTGACTACGAAACAAATAAGACCCACCCCATATATCTAGGACTAACCGTTCGAGATATTTTAATTTTTCGCGTTTCGAAAGTTGAAATAAAATTGCAAATTTAGTGTCATTTGAAATGATTTCGCGTGCTATTTTGCTTAATTAAACTCAATATAATGAATTATAAAAAAATAAGGTAAAATGAATTTAAATCTGCAGGAAAAGTCATATGTTGCTCACAAATTTTTTTAGATTCTCCTTAAAAAACATACAATATTCTGAACATTACATATTGGGGTCTTATAAGTGAGGTCATCTTAACCCTTTCACGACGGCGGAACTAGCCATCAGCACGGCAGCCATGAATGGGGCGTCGTGCCATTAGTGCTCACATACCGTACACGTTAATTACTTTCCTTTTAACTGCAACACTCCACAGAAAGGTTGAAAACAAATACACTTTACTCGTGTCAAGGACTTTTCTTATGCTTTAGTTAAATGTGCGGTTTCCGATACGCGTAACATTACTGCAAATGTCTCTAACCAATGCGATGCATTTAGTGTATGCCGGAGCTAGCCAGGGTGAAGCATTTAGTGGAGGATGCCGGATATAGCTGAAAGAGTTAACTAAGAAATCCCACGAAGTTATAACATTTAAATTATTAAAATCCCTGTTTTGGACCTTCCACAGATCCAATATTGCTAAAAACACAATACACCTCAAAACAAAAAAAGTTCATTTAATTCACCCTCCAACACAAAATTAAAAGTGTCAACTGATTTGAAAAGCAAAAAACAACCTTCACACGTTAAACTAAGATCTGCAACTCTTTAACGAAAAAGGATATTTTTTTCCTTTACAATCGATATGGCATTAAATTTTAAATGTTGGTTGTTGCTTTAAACGAATTTTTATTACATTGTCTGCAATTTGAGCCTTACGTGTAATACACCTCGTGTTTAACGATTTATTTAAATGGCTTAAATTATTTTTTTTTAAAAATTCTGCCCTCGGTTACAGCTCCAAAAATGATTGATCCATGTTCATTAATATTTGAAATAGGTTTTTAAATGTTTGATTGTGTTCATTAATGTTAAAATACGTTCAAAAAGTGTTTGATTTGTGTTCAATAATATTAAAATTTCGTTCAAAAAATGTTTGATTCGTGTTCAATAATATTAAAAAAAATCATTAATGTTAATATTTATGAACAAAAATCCACTTAAAAGCCCCATTTATGTAAATCAGAGTCAAATTTGACTCACAATCAACATAATACTCTATATATATTATTCACAATAGAAAAATTATATTCGAATTTTGCGAAGCATTAAAAGTCTCATCTGAATGAGTTAATATTATAACGTAAAATTTAAAAGTCAGCTATAGTTTTATTTACCTTCAAGACCATTCTATGTACATATATAAAGAAGTTTTAAAGGTGTACTGCTCTCGCGTTAATGAGTTAACATTGGAAGAAATAATTCCAAACAAACAAATATCTAGTACAAAAAATTATTTTACGATGATACTTACATTTGTATCCGGCCATCCATCTTGTTACCCCATGTCTTCGGACGAGTCGGTTGGTCTGGGCTTTCGACTTGCAATTGTATGAAATATATGTTTCTCTATGTTCTCAAAGAGCTCCCACTTCTCGTTGAGGTTGCAGATAACAACTAATTATAAAAGAAATTGTCAGTATTTAAGAAATGTGAAATGAAACTAAAAAAAGCCATTTTAATACATTCAGACTCGAATTCACGAAAATCTAATACAAAGAATTTGAATGGAACAGAGATTTTATAATACACTAGCAGCATACCCGTTCTTCGTACGGAGTATATAAAGAAACTTATAATTCGCAATCATGTGCAAATTCTGTTAAAATATTAAATTTATTGCTCCTAAAGAGAAGTTTAAGAATATCTGTTCTCACTATGCAAAATTATCTTCACGGGCAGATCTGGAGAATAAAACATCCTGGCCCCTTTTGTAAGCAAATTTACAAAAAAAAAAAAAAAAAAAAAAAAAAAAAAAAAAAAAAAGGAATTGAATCAATATATGCAACCCCGTACTACTTATATTGTCGCAGATTAGAAAATATGCCAGTGTGTTAGTAGAAGATTACCCGTATTACAATATGAGTCTCAAAAATATTTGCCAAAATAAAAGAGATGACGTAATAAATTGAAAATATCAATAATCCCCGTACTCTTTATACCAGAAGGTCGTAATTGATTCCAATATATGCCAATATATATCAAAACATATGCCAATATACCTGTACTATTTATATTCTCGTAGATTAAAAGATATACCCGTGTATTTATAGAAGATTACTCGTACAACGTACAATATGAGTTCAAACAATTTTTGTCATAATAAAACAATTGCATAATAACTTGAAAATATCAATAATAATATTTAAACCTGAAGACCATAATTGATACTATCCAGTCAAAAATGCTATAAGAAAAATCAAATCGTTCTTTTCTAAAATATATTTTTATATCCATTTATTTATTATTCAAATCGAAAAAATAATAACTAAAATTAACAGACAGATTTAATTTAATTGCGTTTCTGAGTAACATGATATAAAATAGAATCTTCCTCAAACTGTGAAATTAAATAACCATTTTGATTTCTTTATACTTTTCATTGTTCAGTAAAAACTTGTTTTAAATAAACCATGGAGATAGATTTCCCCTTTAAATCATGTTTAAACAATTCATGTTTTCAGAAAGTGACTAATTAGCGCAAAAAATCCCCCCATCAAACTCAGAGATAAAGTTTTAATTCACTTTCAAACGATTTTCAAGCTTTTCGTTTGGATAAACCACGGAGTTAGAGAATAGAACTCCTAGGAAAAAGTTTCGATTTTCATTAATATCTCGACAAACCCTGGTCTTAGATACTCGAAACTTGGGCCAAACTTATGGGGGGCTATTTCAAGGCTATCCACAAAATCTCATCAAATTCGGTTCAGCCGTTCTCCCGTGATGGTGAGAGAAGCGAAAATTTCGTTTTTACTAATATCTGGAGAACCACTGATCGTTAAAATTTAGTCCATATTTGGAATTTCAAGTGAAACTATTTCCAGGCTACCCACAAAATTTCATTAAATTCTGTTCTGCCGTTCTCCCGTGATGACGGGACAGACAGACTTTCAATTTTATATATAACATAATATATATGTAGCATAACTGCTACACTACCGCTAAAAATACACACAAAACCATAAGCATAACTGCTACACTACCGCTAAAAATACACACAAAACCATAAGCATAACTGCTACACTACCGCTAAAAATACACACAAAACCATATGCATAACTGCTACACTACCGCTAAAAATACACACAAAACCATAAGCATAACTGCTACACTACCGCTAAAAATACACACAAAACCATAAGCATAACTGCTACACTACCGCTAAAAATACACACAAAACCATATTCATAACTACTACACTACTAAAAATACATACAAAACCATATGCATAACTGCTACACTACCGCTAAAAATACACACAAAACCATATGCATAACTGCTACACTACCGCTAAAAATACACACAAAACCATATGCATAACTGCTACACTACCGCTAAAAATACACACAAAACCATATGCATAACTGCTACACTACCGCTAAAAATACACACAAAACCATAAGCATAACTGCTACACTACCGCTAAAAATACACACAAAACCATATGCATAACTGATACACTACCGCTAAAAATACACACAAAACCATATTCATAACTACTACACTACTAAAAATACATACAAAACCATATTCATAACTACTACACTACTAAAAATACATACAAAACCATATTCATAACTACTACACTACTAAAAATACATACAAAACCATATTCATAACTACTACACTACTAAAAATACATACAAAACCATATTCATAACTACTACACTACTAAAAATACATACAAAACCATATTCATAACTACTACACTACTAAAAATACATACAAAACCATATTCATAACTACTACACTACTAAAAATACATACAAAACCATATGCATAATTGCTACACTACCGCTAAAAATACACACAAAACCATAAGCATAACTGCTACACTACCGCTAAAAATACACACAAAACCATATGCATAACTGATACACTACTAAAAATACATACAAAACCATATTCATAACTACTACACTACTAAAAATACATACAAAACCATATGCATAACTGCTACACTACCGCTAAAAATACACACAAAACCATAAGCATAACTGCTACACTACCGCTAAAAATACACACAAAACCATATGCATAACTACTACACTACTAAAAATACATACAAAACCATATTCATAACTACTACACTACTAAAAATACATACAAAACCATATTCATAACTACTACACTACTAAAAATACATACAAAACCATATTCATAACTACTACACTACTAAAAATACATACAAAACCATATTCATAACTACTACACTACTAAAAATACATACAAAACCATATGCATAACTGCTACACTACCGCTAAAAATACACACAAAACCATATGCATAACTGCTACACTACCGCTAAAAATACACACAAAACCATAAGCATAACTGCTACACTACCGCTAAAAATACACACAAAACCATATGCATAACTACTACACTACTAAAAATACACACAAAACCATATGCATAACTACTACACTACTAAAAATACATACAAAACCATATTCATAACTACTACACTACTAAAAATACATACAAAACCATATTCATAACTACTACACTACTAAAAATACATACAAAACCATATTCATAACTACTACACTACTAAAAATACATACAAAACCATATTCATAACTACTACACTACTAAAAATACATACAAAACCATATGCATAACTGCTACACTACCGCTAAAAATACACACAAAACCATAAGCATAACTGCTACACTACCGCTAAAAATACACACAAAACCATATGCATAACTGCTACACTACCGCTAAAAATACACACAAAACCATATGCATAACTGCTACACTACCGCTAAAAATACACACAAAACCATAAACATGACTGCTACACTACCGCTAAAAATACACACAAAACCATATGCATAACTGATACACTACCGCTAAAAATACACACAAAACCATATGCATAACTGATACACTACCGCTAAAAATACACACAAAACCATATTCATAACTACTACACTACTAAAAATACATACAAAACCATATGCATAACTGCTACACTACCGCTAAAAATACACACAAAACCATAAGCATAACTGCTACACTACCGCTAAAAATACACACAAAACCATATGCATAACTGATACACTACCGCTAAAAATACACACAAAACCATATGCATAACTGATACACTACTAAAAATACACACAAAACCATATTCATAACTACTACACTACTAAAAATACATACAAAACCATATGCATAACTGCTACACTACCGCTAAAAATACACACAAAACCATATGCATAACTGCTACACTACCGCTAAAAATACACACAAAACCATATGCATAACTGATACACTACCGCTAAAAATATACACAAAACCATATTCATAACTACTACACTACTAAAAATACATACAAAACCATATTCATAACTACTACACTACTAAAAATACATACAAAACCATATTCATAACTACTACACTACTAAAAATACACACAAAACCATATTCATAACTACTACACTACTAAAAATACACACAAAACCATATTCATAACTACTACACTACTAAAAATACACACAAAACCATATTCATAACTACTACACTACTAAAAATACATACAAAACCATATTCATAACTACTACACTACTAAAAATACATACAAAACCATATTCATAATTACTACACTACTAAAAATACATACAAAACCATATGCATAACTGCTACACTACCGCTAAAAATACACACAAAACCATAAGCATAACTGCTACACTACCACTAAAAATACACACAAAACCATATTCATAACTACTACACTACTAAAAATACATACAAAACCATATTCATAACTACTACACTACTAAAAATACATACAAAACCATATGCATAACTACTACACTACTAAAATTACCTACAAAACTATATACATTAGTTTTGTAGGTATTTTTAGTAGTGTAGTAGTTATGTATATAGTTTTGTAAGTATTTTGAGTAGTTTAGTAGAGTTATGCATATAGTATTATTTTAGGTATTTTCGGTAGTGTGGTAGTTATGTAGAGTCGTAGGCATTCTTAGAATTATACAGATCTACATAACTACTGTGTTCTATTATCTATATATATAAAATTGAAAGTCTGTCCGTCTGTCCCGTCATCACGGGAGAACGACTGAACCGAATTTGATGCCTGGAAATAGTCCCACTTAAAATTTAGTCCATGTTTGGAGTTTCTACGATCAGTGGTTCTCGAGATATTAGTAAAAAACGAAGTTTTTGTTTGTCTCATCATCACGGAAGAACTGCTGAACCGAATTTGATTAAATTTTTTGGATAGCCTTGAAATAGCCCCCCATAAATTTAGCCCAAATTTCGAGTATCTAAGACCAGGGGTTGTCGAGATATTAATGAAAAACGAAACTTTATCCTAGGAGTTCTACTCTCTAACTCCGTAGTTTATCCAAACGAAAAGCTTGAAAATCGTTTGAAAGAGAATTAAAACTCTATCTCCGAGTTTGATGGGAGATGCGCCAATTAGTCACTTTCTGAAAGCATGAATTGTTTGAAACAGGATTTAAATGGGAAATCTATCTCCTTGCTTTATATTTCACAAGCTTTTACGGAACAATGAAAAGTATAAAGAAATCAAAATCGTTATTTAATTTCGCAGTTTATGAGGAAAATTCTATCTTATATCATGTTGCTCAGAAACGCAATTAAATTAAATCTGTCTGTTAATTTTAATTATCCTTTTTTCGATTTGAATAATAAATAAATGGATATAAAAATATATTTTAAAAAAGAACGATTTGATTTTTCTTATAGCATTTTTGATTGGATAATATCAATTGCGGTCTTCAGGTTTAAACATTATTATTATTGATATTTTCGGGATTATCGATTCCGGGATTATTGATATTTTCAAGTTATTATGAAATTGTTTAATTATGACAAAAATTGTTTAAACTCTTACTATACGTTTTACGAGTAATCTTCTACTAATACAGGGATAAATCTTTTAATCTACGAGAATATAAGTAGTACAGGTATATTGGCATGTGTTTTGATATATATTGGCATATATTGGAATCAATTACGACCTTCTGGTATAAAGAGTACGGGGATTATTGATATTTTCAATTTATTACGTCATCCGTTTTATTTTGGCAAATATTTATGAGACTCATTGTAATACGGGTAATCTAACGCAATGGCATATTTTCTAATCTGCGACAATATAAGTAGTACGGGGTTGCATATATTGATTCAATTCAATTTTTTTGTAAATTTGCTTACAAAAGGGGCCAGGATGTTTTATTCTTCAGATCTATCCGTGAAGATAATTTTGCTTAGTGAGAACCGATATTCTTAAACTTCTCTTTAGGAGCAATAAATTTAATATTTTAACAGAATTTGCACATGATTGCGAATTATAAGTTTTTTTTTTATATCATATACTCCGTACGAAGAACGAGTATGCTGCTAGTCAATTTATTATACTTTAAGAATTATCCGGGGAATTTAACAGGAATTTATTATAAAAAAAACTGACATTTTTCTAGAGTTGATACATTCGCGAAATACTGATAAATATAGGTTGGTATGTATACACTGCAGTGTACGGAAAATATTTTAATACACTGTGGAAGTTTGACTGATTTATAACTTAGATTCCTCGTCATATGTTCATTATAGATGCATGGTTAGCACAGTACCAGGATTGATTTCGAAAAAATATCTATTTAAAATACTTTTGACAAAAAACGTGAATATAATTTAGAATTTTAATTATGTATTACAATTTGATAAATCAATGGGTTTGAGTTCAAATAAAAGAAAAGTTTTGTTTTTAATTCTTAATAGAGTTTAACATATGAATTCTAATATAGCTGAGGTTTAGAGTTTTGCCTCCACCTCTATAGTCAAGTTAGATTTGCTTCAATTATAGACACCGATGTGAACTAAGCGTAAGTTTTACTCTATTCCGCGGCTGACGGATATTCCTGACCGATATTCCACGTTATTTTGTCGCATTAAATGATTTCCACTGTAGCTAACTAGTTATAAATATAAAAACATACTTACCTATAGGTCATTCCACTGCTCAATTATTCCCATACAGCAACTGAGCCTACCTATAAGAGATGTTTGTAAACTACAAATCGCGCTCTCGTTGCAGTGAATCTTATTCCCGCTTATATGTTCAAAATGAACGAAAATTGCACTAGTAATAAAAGCAAAATTACAATTCGCAAATTTTCTGACTGTTAGTGCTGTCATCGACCATTCCGCGCTGAAGAGCGCTAAAGAGCGCGAAATCCATCCAGGAAAACGGATCGCCATATTGCAAGTGGCATTTCTAGATACATGAACTAGAAGTCTGCACGTACTTAATTTTGAAAAATTTTACCCAGCCCAAAAATATTAAAATTTGACCAAACTCGAACCAGATAATTTTTCAGAATAATTTACCCGTGTCCGACCCCAAAACACTTTAAGACCGACCTGACGCGACTCCGTCCGATTGTTTTAAGAATACTTTAAAATTTGGCTAAAACTAACAGACTGCCGCCTCGTATCATAATCTCAACTTGCCATGTATGGAATTAAACAGATTATATTCCATATGAAGATTCAAATCAGCAGGTGAAAGTTGCAAAGTTTTATTTTTATTAATGCTTTATTTATTTATTTTTTTTATTTCGGAATGCCTTCGATCCTTATCTAAAATTATATTTCTGTATCCGCTTCTAATTTACCCATCTGATTTCTCCGTGCAAAGCAAACTTTCAACCGCTTATTGAGAATTTGGTTTCATACTTAAATTTCAAATTTTTCTGTTTCTAAATTTTTTGTCTATTTTGGCTTTTTTTTTTAATTTACTTTTACCCTGCCCAACCCAACTCTAATTTTTTCAAAACCCGGCTCAGCCAGAGTAGTTTTCTTAAAATTCGTCCGAGACCGAGCCCGTGCAGACGAGACTTCCAATACGAACTCACTATAGGCTGGCTGATTCTCAAACAATGGACGGGCAATATTGCTCCGTGCAGTCCCTTTTCTTGCAGACTGCTATTGTTGAAGCAGTTTGCATGATATGTCCTAATTTCGTTGGTTACGACTGTTCTTAAAATTGAGATCTATGTCGAATCTTCTTGCTGCCAGTCGTGACCAACGAAATTGAAATTTCGACGGTTCGCGAAATTGTGGCATATGATGAGTCTTCTTGCTATCAGTGCTGTTACACCCGCTTTTTGTGCTGATGAAGAGCTCTAGAAAGCACAAAACCGGTCTGTGGATACCGGTTGCTGTACCGAGACCGCAAATCATCTTCCTGTGTAGTTGTGCGAAATCTACTTCTCAAAGCAAGTAACGCTAAATATTTGAGAAGTTGAGTGCATGTTGTCAAAACTAATATTCATTTGTAATTAATATTTTAAATTAATTTTCATCAATAATAAATTTAATTAATTTTCACCAATAATAGTTTTAAATTAATTTTCATCAACAATTTTCATGAAATTAATTTTGATGAATAATAATTTTAATTTAATTTTCATCAATAATTACTATTCATTTTAGAATCCGATTCTTTGCATATTCTATAATCAATTTATGACGAAACTATAGACGAAAAAGGGATTATATTTTGTTCATGGGACAAAATCAAATGTAGTCCGATGAATAAATCTAAGATTTTTAAAAGGGAAAATTAAAAAATACCCTTTTTGCATTACATGCTAAGAATGCCTGCAGAGCTTTTCAAAACAATTTAAAAGTTAAGGATTGAACAAAAACCCTTCTGCTGCATTCTTACGATTTAGTGATCAACGCCGTAATGTACAGTCATATTTTAGCTAAATTTAACAGACACTGGTTTAATATATTTTAAAAAATAATTTGACAATTTTGACAGCTAAAAGCTAATGGGTACTGGAAATATTGATTTGGTGACTAGACATCAAGTTTGAAATTCATCGTGCAGCCAAAGATTCGGCTAAAGAATTGAATATATTAAATACCCAAAAAGACCAGAAATTTTGTACACTCATAAATCTTGCAATCATTGTCGTATTCAGCTTTCAAAGCGCAAAAAATTTTGCCTGAAAAATACGCAGCTATAGTCCACCACAAGAGGCGGATCACATACCCTCTGAACAACCGAATTTTGACATGAACCCACTGGGGGTGGCAACAAGACCATTCTTCCATAACTCATCGTTTCTCAAAAGGACACAGAAGACCTAGAAATGTACCATGCCCATACTTTGCATAGACACGGGATAGTTTTGGACAGAGTGCAGGATCGAACATGGATCTTCTGTGTGTAATCCTAATGTCATAACCACTGGGCTATCCTGGTCCGTAAATCGTTCGATAAAAATGCCAAAAAAATAATTTTGTCTTTAATTACTAAGGGTGTAGCTCCACCCCGAAATATTCGAAAAGCAAACAGATTGCGAAACAAACTTTCCAAAGAGATAGATAACATTTTGTGCTAGAAGACGGCTCTATGGAGCAAAATAAGATCCTTAAAACAATGCGGCTATTAAATATTTGCAGTTTTAGAGATGCTTACTGCCAAAATTCTATTTTTCAATTGAATACGAATCTCTCATACAAATAACAAGATGGACACATCTACATGTCCCCAAATTTAAAGATTATTTGCGGGTAATACGATTATAATAAACATTTTTAATGTTTTTAAACATTTAAAATTAAAGAGGCGCTGAAAAGCCAAAATCTTCGTATAATAAACACAACATACTTTCCTTAAAATTAGGTACAAGTGAAGGAGAGTTTGATGAAACGAACGAAAATATAGAGTATTATAAATATTTATATTTTTGGGTGCCTCACAAAATTTTAGAGCTCGAGTAAAACTAAATCACCTTCAACTCATAAAATACAGAAATTTTGGTTCAAAGATAGATAGTTAAAACTTCAAACTTTTTAAAAAAATAAAACTTTTATAAAACAGTAAGTTTTCGAATATTTAGTTTTATAGGTTCTCGAATTATTAAGAAAATACATCAAAATTTTCAAGAAACTTTCAATTGCTAGAAATTCGGTAGTATGAAGTACGCAATTTACTTTTTGAGGTTTGTTTATTATACAATCGTTTCTATTCAACATAGCATTTGGATAGTTAATTTGGCTTTCTCCTAATGCAAACCAGGGTTAGCATTTACTTCCTAACAGACACTTTCAAGATATTTTGAAATAATTATTCTCAGAGGGTAAAATACACGCTTTTCATATATCCCTTTTCAAACTATCCTTAAATTATAAATTCAGAAAAAGCCTGAAAATTTTTAATGCGCTAAATGAATTTAAGATGCATTAACTTTAATAGTCATCGCCATTTCTGAACTTTTAGTACCTGCAAAGACAAAATTATATTTTATATTAAAAAATAATCTAAGAATTAATATTTGTTATGGAGAGTATGAAATATGCAATCAATGCAAATATTTCAGACTGCATGCGACCATGCTACGCCTGTATAATACAAGCATGCAAATGACGACTTCTAAAGAAAGATTTAAGATTTCCAGGAGAAAATTTAAGAGGAAAATTACAAATTTGTTATACAAATTATATGTATAGATGCATGCAAAGTATATATCTTACATACGCGTATATAGCATAAAAACTCGATCAGTAAATTAACGTAAATAGGCTTTCGTGAAAGTTAATATAGAACAAAACATTTAATAGAAAATGTTAGAGTTGGCTAACTGCCAAAAGACATGCAAATAGGATCCAAGGAAAATGAAATCATATTACTGTTTCAGTCATTGGAAGAAAGATTAAACAGCAGGAGAGATTGTACAAAAGAACAATTGAAAACATCTTATCGCCTAATAATATTTGAAACTTATGAAAAATGTACGAAACGTTGCATTTCAAATCCAAAATGCATTTCAACAATTTAATAATGTCGCTATTAAATAAAACTAGTTAAATTCCATAAAGATCAAAATCTGATCCAAGCTGTTAGACATTTAATTTGGAAAAAATTTATTTCTAATCAAATACTGCTTAAAGAAAAAGCAATCAAAACTTTTAATATAGCGCTATTCTTTATATTTCAAGATATTCTAAATTGCATCAGTGTAAAATTCGCTGAATAATGAAGAAAATGTATAAAATTATGTTAAGAAAAAAGCACCATCAAAATGTAAGGAAATGCAATATCTTCCAAAACACTGATGCAAACGTGTATAATTTTCAGTGTTTTTTCAATTTCGTATGCTAATTGCCACTTTTCAATAAATGAAACCGGTTGATTGCATATTTATCAATAAAATAGGAATAGCTATTTTTAAACAAGATGGACATAGACTGACCCTAAATTTGAAGATTGTTTGCGGGTAATATAACAAACATTTTTAATATTTTTAAACATTTAAAATTGAGGGGGTGCTTCAAATGCTTCAAAGAAAAATCTTCGTATTGTAAAATAAACATAACATACTTTCCTTCAAAATAAGCCTTAAAATTAGGTACAAGTGAAGAAGAGCAAACAAATAATAAATATAAAGCAAACAAAAAATAGACTGTTACAAATATTTATATTTTAGGGGTGCCTCACATCAAAATATTAGAGCTCTGAAGCAAAACTAAACACTTTCAACTCATAAAATGCAGAAATTTTGGTACTTAACACTTTAAGAAAAATAAATGTTCGAATATTTAGTTTTATAGGTTACAAAGTGTTGGTATTGTTAAGAAAATAGATCAAAATTTTCAAAAAACTTATCGATTACTAGAATATTGTTAATACGAAGTAAGCAATTTGCTTTTTAGGGTTTGTTTATCATATAACCGTTTCTATTCAACGAGCATTTGGATAGTTAATTTCGTTTTCTCCAAATGCAAACTTGATAGCAGGCACTTGAGTAAAATACGCTTTTTTCATATAGCCTTATCAAGCTACCTTTAAGTGATACATTCAAAAAGACTGAAAATCTTTAATGCGTAAGATGAATTTAAGATGCATTAACTTTAATAATCATCACCATTTCCAAACTTTTAGTGCCTGCAAAGACAAAACTATATTTTGTTAAAATTAGTACAAGAGTTAACTTGTTAAGTTGCGGTTAAATTATTTTTAATAAAATATTAAAACATTAGTTATGGAGAGTGTCTGCAAGATACAAGTATTGCAAATATCTCAGATTGCATGCGACCATGCTACTCCTGTATACTACAAGAATACCAATGATGACTTCTAACGATTTAAGATTTCCAAGCGAAAAGAGGAAAATTAAGATTTGTTATGCAGTGTATATAGGTGCAGAGTATATATCTTACATGCGCGTATATAGCATGAGCATTCGATTAGTAAATTAACGTAAATAGGCTTTCGTGAAGTTATATAGAACAAAGAATTTAATAGAAAATGTTAGAGTTGGCCAAACTGCCAAAAGACATACAGATAGAACCCAAGGAAAATGAAATCGTATTACTGTTTCAGTCATTGGAGAAAAATAGAATTAAACTGCAGGAGAGATTTACAAGGGAAAAAATATAAACATCTCATTGTAATAATATTTGGAATTTTCATGAAAAATGTACGAAACGTTGTATTCCAAATCCAAAATAAATCTCAACAAATTAATGATAGTAGAATCGCTATCAAATAGAGCTAGTTAAATTATGTAAAGAGCAAAATCTGATTTAAACTGTTGCAGATATCTAATTTAGGAGAAATTTGCTTCTAATCAACTATCAAGACTTCTAATATAGCTATATTCTTTATGTTTCAAAATATGCTAAATTGCACCCATGCAAAAGTTGCTGAATAATGAAGAACATGCACGAAATTATGTTAAGACAAAAAGAAGCATCAAAAAGTAAGCAAATGTAATATCTTAGAAGCACTGAAGCAAAAGTGCATAATTTTCAATGTTTTTTCAATTTCGTGTGGTCAATTTCCACTTTTCAATAAAAGAAACCAGTCGATTGACTACAAAATTGGAACAATATGCACTACCTGTTCCAAACAAGTATTAACAAAACATGGTAAATTGAGGAAGATTGTAAAAAACCATATATGGGCATAATGCCAGATGGATGCTTTTTATGAACTTCTACAATTCAGTCGTCCACGGAGTTGTCTAAATTAAGGGCAAAAAATGGTATAGAGGAGATGCTATCCAATTATAAAATGCCCAAGTGAAAGGAAACGGTTAAAAATCCAAATTTCCAAAATAGAATGATTTTGTATAAAGTTCAAAGCTGGATATTTTATCAAGCAAGGACAAATGAGGCCATACTGCCTTGAAAAGCTGCCTTTCCTGCAGGATATTATACAGATGAAACATTTTATCACGTATCTTACTAAAATCCATTTGATAGAGTCTCAATATCTTTCAACTGCGACACTGCTTATGTGCAAGTGATCTGCATCCTAGGAAATATCTTAGGTCCAAGCCATGCAGCTAAAGTTAAAAGTATTTCTATGAAAATCTAAGCAGTGCGCCAAAGAGTAAAGTGTAGAATGTTGAACACCCTATTCTTCTGTACGCTATGGTTCACAGCATCCCCTAACAAGACTAACATTTGATGTTTACAGTAACTGCATAAAATGCTATTTCCTAGAATTAGCCATTGCTGAATGAATCGCTGCCATGATGTTCAACATTTCATTTCATTTCATTTCATAAATATACATGTTTTACAATTTTAAGAGTCATAAATAACAAATATATTTAAATAACTAAAAATATAGCATAACTAATACAAGTCAACTACAAGAAATGGTAATAAAAATACAGACAATACAAATATTAACATCAATAAATGCATGAACAGGATGAGACAAAATATTAAAATTATATAATGCATTAAACATTTAGAAAATATATGCATGAACAAGAGTGATATAAAAAAAAACTACTTTTAAAATTATAGTACAAACTTCAAAAAATAACTGCATGAACAAACATTTGCAAGATTAATAAAATTATATAAGACATTGAACTTTCAGAATATAAATGCAAAAGCAAGGATAATAAACAAATGGAGAACAAAATGTTCTCAATTCTCAATTTAAAGTTGAAATCTCACCATGATTGCAACTAAACACAATTGATAATAATTATCGTCAACTGACGATAAAATTTTTGTCAACTTGCTAGAACATGAGTATTCCATTTGCCGAAAATACAAAGGGTATTTATTGTCGTTGCAGCAACTTTTCATATAACCAGTCACACGGCTCATCTGAAGTTCTGTTGCAATATTACTTCCTTCATCTTGTCAACATTTACGTAACTCCAGAACTGTTAAAACGTTGTTTGGCCATATTCATAACTTTGTATGTCGAAACACAATTGAGGCGTTGCATTGTAGCATAAATATTTTCCTTCAGAATCTAATAAAAAGTGTTCTCAATTGAAGTATTTCTTTAACACTTCAATCTGATCGATGCGTCATGAAACGTGACAAAATTCCAACGTCTGTTTCAACACAATTGCAGAGTTTTACCAAAAATAAAATAGAACGATGCTGCACAAACAAGTTTCGGTCTATTCATTCCGCTTCTTATGAACACCTCTTCAAGACTTCGAATAAATAAATATTCGATAGATACCAGGAGTGGCGACACGTCACAATTTCAAAACACTAATTATTAACAAATAACAAATCTCAAAGAGATCCGAAAGTCATTTTATTATACAATCATCCTACGGACGTAAATACATCCAAAGCGTTTTTCGAACGTCATCCATGTTCATCCTCAGTATTGTCACTGCTTTACGTCTGTAGGATGATTGCATAATAAAATGACTTTTGGATCTGTTTGAGATTTGTCAATAATTAGTGATTCGATAGATATAATAAATCTATGGTTAGTAATGCACTAGCATAAAGTAAAAGTATCAAGCGGTTTCGAAGACAAGAGAGAGAGTCTTTCATGAAAAACTAGATAGAAGTAGCCCCAACCAAAACAAGAAAACAGACTGAAAAGTTTTCGTACCTCTGAAAGAAATCGCAGTCATCCTTTCCGAATAGTGTAATAGTTTTCTGCTCACATATTTTCCTGCTTTCTCTCTAGTGGCTTGTCTCATTTATCCCGAGAACGGATGCTCTTTTGCCTCCGAAACCAGTTGATATTATTTGTGTTATGCTTTTCAAACAATGATTTGTTTTCTCTAGTCATGATTAGGTAAAGAAACAGGAAGACGATAACTAAAAGATATACGTCAAAGCAAAAGAAAAAGAACACCAACTACAAAATACACCAACATAACTTATAAATAATCTTTAATGCCAGGTTAATATTAAAAATCAAACACCTTTTTACATGCAAGATTTAATACTATTTGCCTACAACAAAGATACAACCAACGCTTGCCCAGAAACGCGAGATAGTAAAAATATAACGCTGACGTCTCTGCTAAGTAGAATTTGAAAAATTAGTATTGATTATGTACAAAATCTGGACTCCTTCTGATTTAGCACTGCATTGAAGCTGTTATTAATCTTAATGCACTAAATAACAGCTTCAATGCAGAAATCAAAATCAGCCCCGCAAAACTGAGACATTCTAATGGCACACTTTTTACTACCTCTGAGCTAAGAGATAATGAAAAACATTCCATTAGATGAAATCGTGACAACTACATCTAAATAGCTACGTTTCATTTTTAATTTGCAAATGGCCAGATGAAATCCTGGAAAATGTCAAAAATCAGGGTATGTCACTAAAATATCAAATAGGATAGTCAGACTGTTAAAATTAGTATTAAATTGATATGGACATTCAGTATATTACCCATCTGAATTTTTAAGTCTCATGAAGGGATATTGTCCAAATTAATCTCATCGGTGACATTTAAAACAATTTGTGCTTAATTACGTTGTTTCAGTTTTCTCTCACTAGGCAATTCGTTGCATGGTTTTTCTTTGCTGTAGCCGAACAGTGTACAAAATAAAAATGAGTTACTTCCAAATGTACATGTTTACCCTAACGTAATCACAACATTCACAGAAATTGAGCGTTTACAGCTTTGCATCTTCCTCCCACTATAGCATGCTCTCTTTACAGAAATCACTACAACGATTCCACAAGAAAATGTTCGTCAAATTTTTATTATTACAACATTACATTTACACTTTCTATTATTACAACATCTGTTAGCTTCTTTGCTGCCATAGCAGTAAGTACTTTCTGGCATTGCTGAGCTCCAACAAAAGCGAAACCGGTTCGCCGATCCTAGTTGCTGCACAGATTTCATAACGCACAGTTAAGCAGAAGTGCGAAATTTCTTTTGGGTGTAGAAATATTCTGAAAAACGGCAACTTTCATTTTCTAAATCCTTATTTAGAAAATCCATATTTCAAATACTAACGCCAAGATCTGGTATCCAGTTTCTCATCTCGGTATTAAAAACAATTCATGTGCTTAAAGTTGTATTATTTGACATCCAGCTAACTATGTGCGTATTTGATCCATACTGTTTTGTTTGAAATCGACACGAAAATGTGGAGACTACAATTGCTTCAAGACGTTGAGCCCCATTCAACAACACAGAAAAGCAACGTGTAATGGTCGAAATATTACATACGACTGCAATTACCTACATTTTGTGCATATTTGTGTGTGTATGTGTTGTAAAAAATAGATCGGTTGGTACATATTGCTTTTTCGATCTGATGAAGAAGGCTCATAATACTCTTGAAGCAATTCCAAGCACCTCATTTTCACATTCTACTTCTGGCAAAAAAGTACGAATCGCATGCTTTCTCATAAATACCCAATACCTTTTTTTCGTATCGCTGGATGCTCTATTGCTCAATCATTCTAATCTCTATTGTCGCAGAAAAAACTCGAGACAAGAAATAAAATGTCCTACAGATTTATCCTTCTGAACGCTGAAATAACTTTGCAAGTAATTTGTATATCTCACGAATTTGATAACATTTATAAAAAAAAATATGCGTTGAATTGTCTCTTATTTCTGCCAATTTACAGACTGATCCCTCTGGGTCGTGACACTGAAATAACTATATACACCATAACTGCAAGCAGTTTGCATAAATTTCTTTGAGTACAGAACCAGTACTCTAAAAACGGCAACTTTCAGCATTGAAAACGGCAACTTTCATTTTCTAAATTTTTCCATATTTCACACATTATCCATATTTCAATCATGCATATAAAATTGTATGGAAACACGTTAAAATAATTAATACTTTAAAAATAAAGACAATAAAAAATTGGCCATAATTAAATGTATTAAAATCCCATTTTACAACGTACAAAAATTACTCTGCCACGACGCTTTCCGACATTACTATGCCCAAATTACTTTCACTTCGCCACTGATAAAGATGCCCAAAAGCGCTATAACCGTGTAACTTTAGTACGTGGTGAAAGGAAATTTTAATAAGACTTAATTATGGCCAATTTTTTGGTTGTCTTCATTTTTAAAGTATCATCCATAGATTCAAAGAATCCCAACATTATCCATATTCCAAACACTTTCTCCTCTTGGTATTAAAAACAATGTGTGCTTAATGTTGTATTATTTAACGTCCAGCTAACTATGTGCGTATACAAATGATCCATACTTCCATGTTGGAAACAGACACGAAAATGTGGGGACTACAATTGCTGCAAGGGCATTGAACCCCCTCCAACGAATCAAAAAAGCATCGTGTACTGGCCGAAAGATTACATACAACTGCAATTACCTACATTTGGGGCATATTTGGGGCATGTTTGTGTGTGTGTGTGTGTATTGGACAGTTGTAAATAATAGGTCGGTTAGTACACATTGCTTTTTTGATCTGATGAAGGCGGCTCGTAATGTCCTCGAAGCATTTCGAAGCACCTCGTTTCACATGCCTTCTATCAAAAAAGTACCAATCATATGTATTCTCATAAACAGCAAATAATTGCATCGTTGGATACCCTAATGCTCAATCATTCAAGTCTCCCTTTTAGTAGAAACAAAAACGCTCAGGAAGAGAAATAAAATATCAGACAAAACTGCTCCATATGGGTTATAAGGCTGAAATAACCATGTCATAACTTTGCAAGCAATTTGCACATCTCGCGAATTTGGAGATATTTGTCAAGAAATAAAATTATGCGTTGAATTGTCACTTCTTTCTGACAATTTATAAATAAAATTTTCGTACGATTTCGGCTTAAGTAACTTCTGTTAGTTCCTCGCTAACACGAGGAATGCGGTTTTAAATAGTTTTTGACCACTTTGCTTTCGCAAGATATTGAGAAGACATGATAAAAAGGCAGGCATGATCGCACAGTCTGCCTTTGCAAAAACGCTTCTAACACTAGTACAGCGGATACGCTACTTAAAACGTCACATGCAAACAGTACTAATGAAAGGATACAAAGGCAAGCTCTGTGGTCGTGCCTTATGCTAATGAGTGCTTTAAGTATTTTCAATATTTTTTACTTCTCACCTGGGGAATGTAAAGTAGATTAAAAATAGCACGAATACTGGAAAAGGACGATACCCACGCGTCTCCAATCGAGCTTAGAGGTAAAAAAAAGTACTTGAATCAGAACCGTACCGAAAACGTTTGGCGATACATTTAAATATGAATTTAAACATTTTAATATATGCCTTGTGGCGATTAAGCGTCACCGGACCCCGAACCAGGGACCCTTTGCTTACAAGACCGACATTATAATCACTGAGCAAAAGCTAGCTCCTCCTCTGTTCTTATAATTCGGGTACAGGTTCCAAGTATCTTTGATCAGATGTTTTTGCGGCAGCAAAAGACATTTCTGAGACATTTCTTGATGATAACTGATACACTGCCATGGCCCTCGTTACGACTCTGATTCGAGTACCAGCGCCTGTGCTAGCTTTTCGCTAACTTGGTCATCAATCGGCAACAAATGAATTTTAATACATTCAATATATTACATTATTACTTCTAATCGCTAATATATTAACACGTTAAGCGCCGAGCCTACTTTATTTCCCTTTCCGTTCACGCTGCAATATGCCGGCTAGCCTTTGAGCTCCTACTAAATACCTCATTTCTAAATGCTCACATTTTATTTAAAAATGAAACAAAAAAAAAATAGGAGTACAACAGAACTTCGAAAGAAATTGGGTGTCTATCTTTCCCAATTGTCGGGATGGAGAAATTCCAAGTAGGAAGTATGTAAATAAACCTCAAATGTCTCATCACAAATTACAACAAAAAAAAACTGGAAGAACATCGAAAGTTCGAAGATATTGCAAAACGTTCTACGAAAATAATACAGCACGATTCGGAAAATATATTACCGGAAAGTTAACAAAACAAGTAACAACATTCTGTGAAACCTGCATAGGGCAACCTTTTATGTGTATCCAGTGTTTCAATAACACCCATTAAAATAATTTTTCTGGCAAGAAGCAATATTTAGATACATTTTTCATAATCTTCAAACTATTTAATTTTTAATATAAGAATACAATTTTTTAAATGATATATCATCAGTCACGGATGGCTGACGCGGCGCTTAACTTGTTAAATTAGATACATTGGTAAGTTGCTGAAAAGATATAAGTAAAAACCTTTAAGATCCCAAAAGCTGCCACTTTCACTTATGCAAATTAATTCATTTTTAACACTACATCACTCTGTTCTATAGTTGGTAACCGTAGATTTGTTAAGATTATTGCATAACGTTGTGCCACTTTATGTCCTACCATCCATAACCGTGACAAGTACTTTGTACTTATGCGAATTAAATGGCACTTTATTATAAAGAGCTTAAAGTTTAAGGTTTGTTGCTGCTTTGTGAATTTGCAACAAACATTTTTGCTCAAGTAACAGTCCTTGCCACGGCTGTGGAGTAAGGTGCAACGCCTATGTTAGCTGCTCGCTAACTTAGCCACCAGTGGGGCCACAAATACATTTCGGTGTAATAAAAATATTGCATAGCAAATACATTAATACATTTACAAAAATTTATAACATTTTACAAACACGGAATATTAGAAATAAGCACATCAAATCTTACCATAGTGGTGTTATACAAAAATCCAGAAAGTTTATGACCCAAACATTTTATCAAATACATAAACATTTTATAAAACTTTATAATATATTTAAAACAAATATTTTAATGTTTTCATTTATGGTGTTTAGGGGCCTAACAGGGGAATGATTTTAGGTACCTATAAAATTTTTACATTTATATACAATTTTATCAAAACACATTTTAAGAATACACAACTTTGTTTAAAAACATCCGAATAGCGTCGCAGCAAAGTAACATCAATTAAATATCATTAACATCAATTAAATATATTAACATCAATTAAACATCTTAAATGCTCAGCGAGGCTATTCGGATTTGAACTTACACCTTGATTCTTCAGATTGAGACTGATTAGGAACACATTTTACCCATGTGTTCTGTTAGTATTTAGAAATTACAATAAACATTATGAAATAATACACTGTAAAACAATGAAATAATACACTTTAAAACATTCTGCGACCTTTGCTCATTTTCTTTTCAGCTACTTAGTTGATAACTTTGACACACTGATAAAAAAAAGCTACAATTACAGGCTTTCGTGAAAATTCCAGCTTCATTTCTGAAATATTCATCTAATTATAGTCTGTCAAAGCGTTATTTTTACATTTATATATATAATCATAACTATCGGGAATCTTACTCCCCATTACAGTCGATTGCCCTGAAACTTTAACGTGCTTGCAGATGTTTTACAGTGTACACGCAAAATTAATATCTGCAAGTAGGAGAATACAATAAAATCGTTGCATTCTTGTACTGCTTGCATAGAAAAAAATAAAACTATTTTATTAATGATCAAAGATCAGTTAGAGATAAGCATACTAAACATATTACAGTAATTAAGCCTACTACAGTACAATATATTTTAATTAACTGAAGAACAGACTAGATAGAATTTCAAATTCTGAAATCTAATCAAATTTGGGAAAACTAACTGTTTAACTAACATCTCTAGAAATTTCATATTATATATTGAGTCTCTTCACCAGCATAGAGCAAACACCCAGAGAATTCAATATTAACTGAACAGTGGCTGAACTCTACTCTCTCATACCAAACTTCATTTTTTTTTTAATTTTAGAAAAAAATAAAATTAAAAAAATCAGTATCTCGGATCCAAATTATAACTACAGCGTGTTACCCTTCACTTTAAAGGGCTTGAAAAAAGCTCTCGATTGATATGACAACGCACGTCAGGGTCTAACTTACCCCTCAAGGGGGTCCAATGACGTCAGGAACAAAAACCTTGTATCACGGCTATTTTTCACAATAATGATTGCAATTATCAAGTCTTGTAATCATTCAGACATAAATAAATCATTTTATACATGATTATATCAAATTGTTTCCTATGCTGACATGTTAAAAAATATATATAATTTTGAATACATTTCACTCGAATACAAATTTTCACTCGAATTTTTAAAAAAATCCATCTAGCACTAGAGTTTTTTTTAAAACAAAACCGGTTATAAAGTTTCGCTAAAATCCATTAATATTTGTGGCTGCTATGATGTACACAAGGAATCTACCACAGACAGACATCACTCCGAAAATAGTCAAAACGTGTTCAGGAGGTCTATAAACATATTGACATCAAAATCTTTAAAAGTCAATTTGAATAATTCATATATTCAGCTGAAATAAAGATAATACATAGAAACTCAAAACCTTTAGGACTCGCCAGTTAGAATATTTTATAAAACAAATTAAATCTTGCAATAATTCATTAATTCTAACAAATTGAAATCGCAAAAAGTAAAAAAAATGATAATTAATAAAATCGATTTCTAAAATTAAATGTTGCTTTCAAGTAATGAGCATGTGAATACAACAGATCAGTTAACGTTAAAATATTCAGGCGAATCCTAAAGGTTTAAATAAGCATAGTGTTAAGAAACATCCAAATATATAAAAATGAAAATATTCATAAAATACCAGGACTGACTTCAGTCATAGTAATCCCTGACTAGCAGTTTTCTTTTCTTGAAGAATAATGTTGAGGACATCACTCTCGATGACTTGACAGAACTAAAATATCCGTAGTTCTTGGGAAATAAAAGTTTGCAGAACAAATATACTAAGAAAAGTTCTAGTAAGCAATGTCCTGAGAGGTCACAGTTCGGGGGGGTGGGCACGCCCCTCTATAAAATGTTCTTAAACATACTCTGGTAGTCGAGACCAACCACATATGCCACTGGTGTAGGTAGCACTGCTGCCAGCCAGGGAGTTACAGTCCGGTATTCACTCACCAAAATCCGTGTCATCTTCTTCTAGAGAACTTTTTGCACTTGATACCAAAGTGCTAAATATAAAAATTAAATATAAGAAGAAAAGAAAGAAAATTGTTTTCACTAACCTGTATCAACTGTTTATGCAGTTGATTTAATTGTTGAATTATTATCCGTAGCAAGGGATTGTAGATCTTCCTGGCTAAACCTAAAAAAAAACCTCCACCTTCTAATGCCTCACTATTTCCCCCCAATCTTTATCTCCATCTTCCCTTGCTACAGCAGTGGTACCTATTCTTAAAAGAAATAAAATATTAGAAAGTATTTAGAAAAAGACGCCCGAATAGGTTTTTTGGCTCCGCAAACTTCGGTGTCCAGTATCAGCGTCTACCTTCAGGATGGAGTAGGCACATATCTGCAAACTGAACCACGAAGTTAGCGATTCAGGCTAACTCACCAACTTGCAATCTTCGTCTTGAATATCCCCAACTTGAGAAATCAAACTTTCTCGGGGCAGTGTGTCTTTAATACATCCTGGAATAGAATATAAACATATATTTTCGTAATTATTTTACTTAATGTATCGTTATAATAGTTATTATCTTTCATACAATAATAGAACATTTATAAGACCCTTTAAGTAGGACGTGTGTAAAGCTTGGAAACTGATACAAAAAAGTAATCTAGAGTTCCAATATTTTTCTACATACGTAGTATATGGACAAGTCTACTAAAATAGGAATGTTTACATTCCATAGTGATATTTTTATTTGAGATTTTAGAAAACAATTTTAATATTTTTCCACTTCTCTTGTACTATTATTCTAGCCTTCAATATCTCAAAACTTCTGATCCCACAAATAAAACGTCAGTTCAATAAAATATCATCTACATAAATATCCCATACCTTGCATATGAATGCTCTATAATTGCACATTCCGGCGGATTTATGGTAAAAACAAAAGTTATTTAATTTTCAATTTTTTTTTCTACCATGAATAAGCAGGTGTGAAAAATGTTAATGACTGAAACATAAAACGAAATATAAATATAACACCAAAATCCAAACTTAAAATTTGTCCCTTGGCCATCTGCATAGCAGAAAAATGGTGAATATTGTCTTAAGGCATGTGCATATTTTTAGAACTGACAGCACTGCTAGAGAAGCATGACAGTTTGTTGTTATAAAATACATTTTCTGTTTTTTCAAAGATTGTGATTAGCTACGAACTTCACTTCGTTTTTAACTTGTTTCTATTCTTCATTATTAACATACTTACACTGTAAAACATTTTGCAACCTTTGCTCATTTTTTTAGCTACTTTGTTTCTAATTTCGGCAAACTGATAAGAAAAGCCACAATTACAGACGTTCGTGAAAATTCCAGCTTTATTTATAAAATATTCAGCTAATTAGTCTACCGAAGCGTTATTTTTGTATTTATGTATTATATAAAGAGAGTGTGAAAGAACTTGTCAGCAAAGGTCCCATAAATTTCATTTTCCTAGCTACCTAAAGCCACCATTCGTTCATTCTCTGTCAATGCCCTCAAATAGTGCAGATACCGAACGATCCTCTTATGAATTTAGAAAAGGTTAAAAAACAGCAGACGCTGCATTAAAGCAGAAAATTTGAGTATGTGCAACACAATGCTACAGAAACGCTGTCCACTAAATGAAAATCTCATGCAACGGCTTTGATAGCAGTGCCAAAATTCGAACGATTTATAAATTCAAGTATTAGTTTTAAAAAAAAAATTGTAATACAATGCTTATTGATTTGCGTTGTAGTTAATTGTATTGCTACTTTGTAACTGATAGTTTTTGGGTTTTTTCTCAAAATATTGGTATTAATTGTCAATCGCGAAATGTTAGCAAAGTTCCCTGACTTATCCCGCTATCGCACCGCTAATTTTGTCTTTTCTTCCCAGGGATAAAATTTCTATTCTACCTGTATATGACCGTTGGTGGGTTGATATTTAATAACAAACTTTTATGACTAAAAGTTAATCTAATTTGTAAGATTGCTATCAAATAGAATTTCCAGTTAAAAATACAAGTGCGACGCTCATTCAATGTTCACGTGCACTGTGGAATAAAATTTTTGATACTTTAAAAAGAACTGCATGGAACATTAAATGGCTTTGGATGTTAGAACTTTGATAAGTTTAAAATTCAGCAGAGTATAAATAACGTTAACTACCCATTTCAATAGCATACACATTTTAAGAAACAAAGTCTAAACTGCAGAAAATTTTGCTTACCGTGTTCTAATATAGAAAATTCTTCAACGTTCCAAACAGCCAAAGGGCTGCTTTTACGCCTGCACGAGCTTATATAGTAAAAGTAGTAACCCGCGTCATCTTCCACGCCACTGGCGACTTTTTTTTTCCTAGTTGCTATCGAACGCGACTATTTATCGCCTGTTTTTAACTTTTCGACAAAGTAAGTTTATTGAAACGAAGAATTTGAGAAATTCCAAATAAATTTCCAGATTCTGAAATTCTTTTTCGGAAGTTAATAGGGTTCATGTTTCAAAATTCTGTCCTCTCGCATATCCTGAATCAGATCTCGGTTTAGAAGGTTCGAAAAGACAATCAAACTTCCAGTATTCGTAAAAACTAATCATTAAAAGTCATTTTACATGAGACAATTGTTGGTTTCTCTTTTTTTAATGAAGGATTTGACGGTTTCGTCTGCTACGTTGCTATTCGTGGTAAATGACCTTGGCGTAGAAAGTTTGAGGAATAAGCCGACAGCTTTGGTCTTTTGGTTCGAGAATTGAATGAGATTTTTGCCGCCATTGTAGGTACCGGCTAGCTATTCCACGGTAACGTGTGCATGAAAATGCAGTCTGCCATTGCTCCTTGGATACCGTTGATCCATCGGTGTAAATGGAAGTGTCATCACAAGATAGAAAATAGTTAAGTAATTTTCTATGGGGTGAAATGAAATAGCTCAGTTTGGAACTTAGGATGAGCTATGAAAAATGAAGTAAAATTGTTGAATCAACTAGGTCTAATGCAGGTGTTATGTTAAATCTAATGTTTCATAAGCCAACAATATCCAAGTTTATGTTATGTTACTTGAAAATATGAATTAAAGCCATATATCTAAATAAACTCTCACAGTAAAAATGTACATAGTTCGAAGATACTATGTAAACGATAAGTTTATTTTGCCGCTTTACTATCTTTAATTGCTAACAATATTTGATTTAAATAGGCTTACCATATAAATTGTTTTTCAAACCCATACAAAAGAAAATAACTGAATAAATAAAATTATTTAATGAATGCAGGCGAACTAAATTGATACCTGATACATCAGACATTAATAATTTGATTACAACCATTCGTTTGCTTGCCGGTACCGTGAACGTTTTGAAGGAATGCTTGCCGTTTTTATTTTTCGTAAAAGTTTAAACATTCTAGATCTATGTTTATTTCACAAAGCATTCGATTTAACATTGCACCTGCATTAGATCTAGTTGATTCATCAATTCAACCTCTTTCTTCAGGCGGAACATTGTTTATGCTGGAGTCACTTTCAACAGAAGCGGAAGTGTCTGGTAGACAAAAAATATACTCCATAATTCGGGCGAAATTCAGTGTAAAAATTTTTATATCTCTGAATTTCTTTCAAAATTTGAATCGCTAGTTTCTTTCTTTCACAGTTTATTTTCATTATTACTTTCCCTGCAATACATGGTAATGTATAGGAAAAGTATTGGAATCGTGTCGAAAATCACAACTCGAGTTTTCGACGGATCTACACGTTTCGGGACCTCTAGAATACGAAAATACTATTTTTAAGCATGACGTGCTCGCGTGTGTGTGTGTACAATGTATGTATCCACTCTAACTCAAAAACTAATGGTCCAAATTTCATAAAATTTTGTAAGTCACTTGTATGTGACCCTGGTGCCGATTAGATTTTGGTACGATTCAGGAAAATAAAAGAACCCGCCTTTTTTGCGAAAAGGCTTGCAAAAATCTCATGTATCCACTGAAGCTAAAAAACTAATTGACCCAATTTCACAAAAGTTGGTTGATAAGTCAATTGTGGGGTACACTGATGCTGATTAGATTATGGTATGATTCGAAAAAGAAGAACCTGCCTTTTTACTTTCCTTATATACATAATGTATAAGGAAAGTATTGTGACGGGGTCGAAAATTCGAATTCGAGTTTTCGACGGGAGAGCACGTTTCAAGCATCCCTGATCACGAATCAAACATTTTTGAAGTGATGTCTGTGTGTGTGTGTGTGTGTGTGTGTGTGTGTGTGTCTGTGTGTGTGTGTGTGTGTGTGTGTGTGTGTGTGTGTGTGTCAGTGAGTCTGTGGAGACGATAACTGACGAACAAATGGACCGATTCGAACCAAATTTGGTACAAAAATCACAATCCATAAACACTGGAAGTCTATTGTTTTTATACGTAATCGAATGTTCAGAACCCCCCTAAATTTTCGAATAAAATTTTGAAAAAATCGTCAAAAAATCAAAACCGCTAATAAAGTTACGCAAATAGACATTTCTTATGTAATTTTTCATTAGAAAACGATCAACATAAATTTTAGAACGCTAACATGAACCGTTCTCGAGATATTGCACATTTTTCAAAAAAAATATCAAAAAGTCATATAAAATAGAAAAAAAATCCTATTGAGAAACATGTTCACTTTTCATATGTAATATCATGCGATAAATTTAGTGACATCATTCTCGTGGATCTAGCTCATTCCATTCATGAAAAAAGATACTTTGAGTAATACGTTTGTATTTGAACGCCAATAGTCATTTATCTGCTATAAGAATAACTTATTTTTTCGTCCATAACGCTTGGCGAGATTTTGACGACAAAATTGGCGGAATGTCGCCAACTTGGCGACTTTTTGAAATGTTGCCAAATTAACGAAAATCTCGCCAAATGGATAAAAATGACGCTAAATCAATGAAAATGACCACTAATTGTCGAAAATGCAATATCTTGGAAAGAATATTAGTATCTACTATAAGAAAAACCTATTTTTTTACTGTAAAAGTAGTAAATTCATTACATTATATAAGGAAAGTCATGTGTTGCCCACATCAGATTTTTTACGAAATAGCCGCAAAAATTGCCAAAATCTAAAATAAAAGACTACGTATGCTCAAATGTATCATTAAATGCTTGTTTTGCACTTAATTTTTGAAGCGGAAGAGACATTACTCTGGGACTAACTGTTGTCGAAATATTTTAGTTTTTTTCGCATTTTTGCTACGACGTCTTTGAAAAAATTCCCAGTTACAAAAGAAAAACGAAAGCTGAATTAATAGTGTAGATTCAGTGTCATTTCAATTAACTATGTTAATTAGTGCAATTAAACTCGATTTATTGAATTATTAATGAAATAAAGAGACAATAAATTTGAGTCTGCAGCGAAAGTCATGTGCTGCTCAGCTCATGTCAGATTGTTTTTCAACGCGTCGCAGTTCGAAAACTGAACCGATGGGCCACCATGAATATCATGAGTTTTATAAAATCCTTCAGATATTTAAACAGTACTAAACATATTACAGCTGCTACGTTTTTGTGTGTGCTTTAGCCTGTACTGTAAATAACCATATAGTTAGTTTTTAAATGTTTTATGAACGGTATCCGCTTTCGGAAATACTGCCAAATAAGGTTCTTACCCACTTATTTCTTCCCAGTGGTGCATTAAAAAGTTCGACTGCCTAATATTAAATATTCTCGCGCTCCCCATGAAGTCATTACCTTTTTAAGCATTACAACAAGAAAAATCAATCATGCGTAAAGCATTGATTATGAAACACTTTCCAACTGAAATCCAATTTTATTTAAACATCTCTAAAATGCGATACATGCAGCGGCAATATTTTTAAAATTATCACAATACTACAATAATTTATTATATTTGAAAACTTCATGGAAAAACAAATGAACTTTATTCAAATAATGTCATCCAAACGTCATCGATCACTGTAGTGATTAGTGATCATGGTAGTGATTAGTGATTACAGTTGTGATTACAAAAACAAAAGGAACGACTGCGAGAGGATGGTTTTCCTACGTTAAATGGGGGTGGTGAGGACTTAGGAGGTGACACGCTTACGAAATTGAATGAAAGACATAAGACAACCCCGCAAAAACATTTTCAAGTGAAAAATATTCTTATCAAGGCTCGAATCCGGTATATGTGTTCTTTTTGCATTCTCGGTGCGACAAAGGAGTCGGCGATCGACCTTACTCCAAAAGAAATCGTTCGAATCCAGCGATCGCATCCATTTTTTCCCTCTTCGTTTTCTCAGCGTTGCAAACCTTTGTAGAATTAGAGTGAAACTTTATGGACCGGCAATGTCAATCAGTAAAATCGTAAATGTCCTATATAATAGATACCGTACATTTTCTTCCAAAACCGTCCAAAGATCTTTCTTAGGTGGGTTGGCCCTAAATAGGAGAGGGTTTCTTCCTGATGACCAATACTTCCACAAGTTTTTAAAAAAGTGTATCGGTACTGATCCGAACGGGTGGTCGACATTCAAATCGCATTAGCGTAAAAAGAAGGCGTGGACATGAATTGATTAACAGTTGGCGAGCTGTCTGTCAAGACAAAGTATCCAATCAGAGAAGATTTTTGACACTTTCTCGCCGAAACCACAAGGTCAAAGTGAGAGTTCAAAGTGAAATGTTACCCCCCGGATTTCTGGGGCGCGGTAGTCCAGTGGTTAGCGCGCGGGAATTTCACTCGGTAGACCCGGTTTCGATTCCCGCCACTGCCAAAAGTACCGCCGTGTTCACGTGAGTACGATCACGTTAAACATGTGGGTTCGTAAGTCCTTCCGAAAGGTTGGTGGTAGGGGAAGGAGGGTACGGTCCCCTGTGGATGCCTCCCCCACTGAGTTCCCGTCTAAATAGAGTGGCACTTCCCTGCCGTCCGAACAGTTATCTTACACCTTTCTGGTTCGTCGGATGGTCTGGGTCTCAACAACCCCCGGATTTCTAGCATTGAGAAACATACGGAGACTATCTATAACTACGAGTAAAACCAATTGCGGAAACCGTTAAAAACAGTGACCTAACATCGAAAATGTGAGAGTCCGATTTTTCAGCCAGCAACAACAAACTACCCCGTAAATATCCTAAAAAAATATGGAGTCTATGACATAGCAAAATTTCACATATATTCACTACCACCACTTACTATAGTGTCTCCAGTTGACTCAGAGATAGTATTAGTGACAGTTGAAAAGATTAAGTACATTGCGTATAATAATTAAGAAACTAGAAGATTTTGTGCCCACTAACTTTTATTGCATATAATTTAATAGAAGCAATTAAATAATAAACAAACATTGCATATTTAAATCATACCTAAACTTCATTTCAGGGTGTACTAATCTAGACAATATCATGTTTACCACAATTTGATAATTGATTCAATTTACCTAAATTCATTTTTATGACTTATATTGCTAGGGAATTTTCCCAAGCTCAGAGCTTATGGATATGATTATCTATTCATTTTATTATATTAGTAACAATCGAATTTTAAAAACATAATATCTCTAAACACTGATGTAAGGGCTTGCCTTGCCCTTTGTAACCACCTCCAATGTTCATATGTGCAGGATTCCGGGGATAGATGATAGGGAAAACAGGACATACGGGCCTGCAGGTTTTAGGAGCTCACCGCTGGTTTGATGTCCGGAGGACGTACTCGACGGCTCGATACTGGTTGGTGTAGAATCCCACTAAAACGGTACGGTTGCATGCACCACCAGTTTTGCGAACTGATGGCGGTTGAATCATTCAGATGAGGCGTGCTACATGCTGCGTAGAGGCCCAGTTTTGGTATCTCACAAACACTCCGCCAGTGCATAGTCGTCCGTGTGTGGTGACGTACCCACTGAACTATCAAGATGCCGTCTACCATTACAGTCCACACATTTGCTACGGCTTAGCTGTAGTGTATAGCATTCAAAGAAGTGTCCCAATACTACGCCGTCTATTTCCAGAGTTATGTGATCCTGCGTGGCGAAAAGAAGCGAAGTCACCGCTACTTCAATGACCGCCATTGCCCGATGAGTTTTCAAATAACAGTCTCGTTCCACTCTCGTTCGATTTGGCGAGAGTTGCCATAGGAAGTCATTGCTGTAATATCCTAGCTTGAATACGAGCCAAACTTGATTAGATGTGATCGCATAGGGCAGTGTTCTTCAACCTTTGTCATCTCGCGGAACCCTTTTTTTTTAGATATTTTTTTATGGAACCCTTCGTTCAGTAGCACACCCAGATTTGATTTTAGGGGGGATGTGTCATATTACGTATTACATGTTATGAACAAGGTGCATATCTGCCTTTGTTATAAAAACTTTATATAAGATATAAATTTGCATTAATTCAAACAAGAATATAAATATTTCATATAAAGTATTTGTATTATACATATATATGTCATATGAAATTGAAAACAAAGAAAAACAAAACAAAAACAACGAATTGTAGTGTCGACTCGCGGAACCCCTAAAGCGTTTGAGTGGAACCCTAGGGTTCCGCGGAACACAGGTTGAAGAACACTGGCATAGGGTATCAAAATATCTGATTCCTTCCTGTAGGGCATAGAGCTGCCGCTACGGCATAGAAGTGGATACCGGTTCCCAAATGTATGGCGAAATGCATTCTTTGGGGTCGGGCTTCGATCAAGTAAAAATAAAAATTACGAAACCTTCTCTGGTGAGAGCAAATTGGAATCTTGACTTAAAATTTGAATTCAGGTCCCTTCATTTTTTTTTTTTGTAAAGGTCGGTTGTTTTTTTGTAAAGGTTTTTTTTTTTGTAAAGTAGGATTATGAGATAACGCTCATTTTGTATGCGTACATATTATTCCCGATGACCTGGGGTTCCCAACTGCCAGGAGATCTCGTCTGAACCTTGGAGTGACTTAACACTTGACAGGGGCTATAATTTTCAATAGATTTGTCGTTTCAATTTTGCTATTTACTTCGACACCTCGTAGTTGGAATTTTATGACATCTCTCCCACGTTATGCATTCCTTGGCGCCGAACTGTCCCTTCGTATCTATGAGGTGGCGTCGTGCTATCAATTAAAATCTGCGCCGTACACTTTAACATGCGTTGAGTTATTTACTCCCCCCTTATTTATGGGTCGAGCCCGGTGCGCATGAACAGTGTTTGCACATCGTGTAAACATTGTGTTATGTTTCATAACAGAGTCTTCGTATATTTTCCAATGCTAGAAATCCGGAGGTAACATCTCAATCAGAACTCTCACTTTAACTTCGTGGTTTCTGCGAGAAAGTGGCAAAAATCTTCTCTGACTGGCTACTTTGACTTGACAGACAGCTCGTCAACTGTTAATAAATTCATGTGCACGCCTTCTTTTCGTACGCTAATGGGATTTGAATTTCGACCATCCGTTCTGACAAGTGCCAATACCCTTTCTTAATTACTTGCGAAGTGGGGGATCATGAGGAAAAAAGCCTTCTATTTAGGGCCAACCCACCTAAGAAAAATCTTTGCACCATTTTGGAAGAAAATGTACGGTATCTACTATATAAGATATCTATGGACTACCCCATGGGGCGACGGGGCTATTCTTCAACTCGATGAACATCGAGAGCGGTGAGAAGTATGCCAACTACTTTATGTTGAGGTATGAATTTCAGGTTGAGGCTTTATGTATTATGTTGAGGTTTATGTATGAAGTATGGTAAAAGGGAGATCGAACTGTTTGGGATAGGGTATGTCAAATACCTGTCTTTTTGAGAAGTTAGATGGACGCTGAAACACCCGTAAACAAAAGGTTAAAGAAAGATAACACGCTATAATTGTAATTATTTAGAGCAACGATATCGATTTTTCAAAATTTTACGCAAGTAAAATTTTGAAAGATAAACACACACGCTACTTAAAAATGGATTATGATATGAGAAAATCCACTAAATTGTATCTGTCCGCATGATTAGAAAAAACGCCAGTACCCTATTTTCCTAGAAAATAATATAAATGCTAAACTATTAGGCATGCATGCACTAAACCCCCAAATTTAAATTAAAAAAAATATGTATAATAAAAAGTAGTTTTGTCCAATTTAAAGAAAAAAAGTACGAAAATTAGTATTTGTGATTTTTAAAGAATACTTTTTTGTAAAATATTTTCGAATGTTTTATCTTTAGTCCATAAAAGCATTAAATAGTCTCACTTTAATAGGAAAAAATGTTCCTTCTGGTGACATTAGCTAAAATATTGTTACTATCCGCTTCAATTTTTCCCTTTAATTGTTTGCTGATATTTATAAAAAAAAACCATTTCACACTCGCTCCCGAAGTATAACTGAAATTTTCTTCAGAGAGGCTCTATTAAGGTAGTTAAAAATACAAATTTTTCTCAGGAGGTAGAAAAATCATGTGCTGTCCACACTAGATCTTTCGCATTAGAATCAACAATAAGATAAATAGTAACATTATTTCAACAATGTACATATTTCGATTAGAAAAGCTATTTAAACAATTACAATGCTTCAAATAATGAACTCAATAATACTTTATGGCAACAACACTGTAAAACAATGACACTTAAGTAACAATTTCAGTAAAATTGACCTTTTCAAATCTTGAGTTGAATCACTTGTGTTTTTACTCTGCGATTCTGAAAGCGATTTAAAACTGTTTATTTCTTCACCTATTTTGTTGATTTTTATTTACTTTGTTATTTTGACAACCTTTCCTTCATTTTGATCTACTTTTACCATCTCGAAATTTAAATTTTTACCATTTGAGTGACATTTGTTTCGACATCTTGAAGACCTATTTGATCAGTGACTAAATCCTGTGAATTTTCTCCATCTTATCAGTAATTTTCTCCATCTTATCAGTTGATATCTATTTACTTTGTTATTTTGACAACCTTTCCTTCATTTTGATCTGCTTTTACCATCTTGAAATTTAAATTTTTACCATTTGAATGACATTTGTTTCTGCATCTTGAAGACCTATTTGGTCAGTGACTAAATCCTGTGAATTTTCTCCATCTTATTAGTAGAAATAATTTGGGTATCAACCTGAAAATCTCTTCTACTTTACTGAGAATTATTTATTCTTATTTTGACTAATCTAACCCTAATACGACTCAGTCATGGATAATCCAAATCCATTTCTTGATGAGAATTTGATGAGTCTTGAAGAATACCGCCAGAGTCTCCAAGAGCATGTCAGAATGGTTCTGGAGAGGGACTGGAATTTTAAGATCTTGAAAGCTCTCGGAAAGGGCAGTTTCGGTGATGTGTTTTCAGGAACGAGCTCTAACTACCCGGGCAAAGTAGCCTTAAAAATCATCCGATCCGACCAAACCTGGGAGAAAGAAAAGTGCGATTGGCGCAACCTGAATCACCCCAATGTGATGCCGCTCTTACAGGTGATAAGCCTGAAGCAAGCAGATATCTTTGTGATGCCACAGTGAACCGAAGATCTTTACCATATTTTGGGAGAGATTCGCAGCGATCCATGTGGCCTCGATAGGGTAAAGTCGTGGCTGAAGGACGTTCTGGTGGCAGTCGACTACCTACATCAGCGGCAGCTTTGTCACCTTGATATAAAATCCGACAACGTGATAATAGACTTCAGTGACCGAGCAGTTCTATGTGATTTTACGTTCCTGAACGATACAACAGCACCAACCAGAAGGTTACACATTTTTAAAAATTATCAATTATTAATATAGATAATACGATGAGCGCTCGCGTTTTTAGTAGCATACTTCATTCAGTATAAGTAGCTGTTTCATTTTGAGGGGTTGTTGTTTCGATGTAGACTTAAAATCCTTTAATCTCACAATTTTCTACCTCTTTCATTTTTCAGATATGGAATACCGTTGATTTATCGTCCCCCAGAAGCATGTGAAAGTCTCGGATATTACGTTCCAGTGGACGGTGCTAAGCTTGATATTTGGTGCTTTGGGATGCTCGCCTTCAATGCGTTATCGGGTCACGTAATATTGAGAAAACTCAGACAGATGAGGAGCTGGCAAGAGGATATCTACCCCTTCCTCCTCTATGGATTGAAAGTCAGTAACATTTCATCTTTTCCCAATTTATTCTTGCAGTTGATTTATTCACAAATAACAATGTCGCCTATATTTTACTTCTAGATACGTTTTACTTTATTTTATACAACTATAGTTGTTAAATCCGTCATATGACGGGGTGCATAGTATTGGCGGCACATAGCAAGTTTTCTGTCTGTAATTGTATGAATCAGATTTTTCAGGCTCAAGAGCGCATAAAAAGCGTGGAAAATGTGCATGGATGCTGTTATCTAAAATAGAAGCGAGATCCTAACTTCAGAAAAACCTTCTTTTAGACGGGTTCGTTTAGACGGTTTATGGGGTGGATAAAGATATGTTAAAAATGGACTTCCATCCACCCGCATACAGTGTTTTCTCTCTTAATATTCCCAGACACAAATTACGGCACAATTTCTCGATCAATATTATACGACTCCCTAACGCAACGCAATTACTTAATGATCCACGCCTCTCCCTCTCAAGTTCACTCCTTAACAAAAGATACCTAAATCGCACGAATATTGAAAGTCTCTACATTTTGAATAAAGAAATTTAAATGACAATTTCTACAATGTCGTGGGGATTATCAGAAATTAAATTTAATTATTTTCCTAGATTTTAAATAATAGCCAACTTGCCGACATTAACAAAAAGTCACCAAGTTGGCGTTATTTTGCAACCTTTGTCCCCCAAGTTTGCCAAATTTGAAATTGACAAAATGAGCTATTTTCTTTCCTTATCAACATAAAATCATTTATATAACAATGAAACATCTTTCGAAATATTTCAATATCCTCTTTTAATGTTTCATTGTTCATTTATTAACTAGATATTTTTCCTCGTATTTTTGCTCAATTTTAATTATTTTCAATATATACGAGCATGAACATAATTTGTTTCAGGCGCCTCAACTCCATGCTTTAATGACAGAGGCCTTTCCTTCCTCTAGCATTTCTGATAAAGAAGTTACTAAAGCGCTGAACTTCCTGTAGACCGTACTGAGAGACAGGGCAGAAGACAGGCCTTGTGCTACAGAACTGTTGAAGCACGATTTTCTGGCAAATGAAAGGCAAACGTACCCGGGTGATGCGGAGGTCGCAAAAGGTAAGTTCTTTTCAAGTAGTTTGCAAATACTTACATATAAGTCTTATTATAGAATTTCAATTACCTTATTTATACATAAAAAATTCTTAAACGTGTTTCTTTAAATAGATAATTCTTCAGCTCCCATAGAAGAAGTTCTACATGTTCCTGTGCTCTTGAAAAACGAGCAGTACTGCTGCCGTGGAAGGATAGAGAATGGAGCAACGCTCAAATGTGCGGAATACGGAGCAGAAGCTGGTGATAATCTCGGTGAGTATGAGATAAAAATTTTACTTTCAATTTCACTAAACAATCCATGCAGTTATCAAATAAAATATGATTAAAAAATTTCTACCAAAGTATACGACTTTTAATATTGAAAGAAAAAATTATATCCATCACCAGAAGAGATTTAAGTAAGACTTAAACATCTACGACTTAACAGAGACGACTTAGTGAGACTTAAACATCTACGACTTAGTAAGACTTAAACATCTACGACTTAGTAAGACTTAAACATCTACGACTTAGTAAGACTTAAACATCTACGACTTAGTAAAACTTAAACATCTACGACTTAACAGAGACGACTTAGTAAGACTTAAACAGACACAGAACACAGACATATTCCAAAACGACGTGAAATAGTATGAAATAAAATAAAGAATGAAAATGGTTATAACTTAAATGTATCACATAAAAGCAGGAATAAAATGACAGATCTATAATAGATCTTTTTAAAATTGTGCAGAAAGCGAAACTATTGTGAAAGAAGTTTGAACGTGACAAACGAAATTAAAATCATAGATCATTTTAAAATTTTTAAATTGTAAAACCAACTATTGGAAACGCCCCCTTTCGGCGAGTTGTGTTATTATTAATTTATCTTAATTAATACAATTGAAAATATGTGTTAATTAGACATAAAATGCTTCCTTTCACAGGTTTTGTTCGAGAAAACGAAAAAGCCTTTTATACGGAATCTTTTGCCGATTTTTCCATGTTTGTTGGGGATGACCAATACTGCGGTCACGTGCATGAGAATATCGATGATGAAACAGCCCCCGTACGACACAATAGGAATGAATCTGACGGGACAAAAATCACCGGCAACCCTGGTAAGTGGAATAAAATAAGAGAAGCAAAATTCTTGAAATTTTCATATCGTTCAATTTTTTTTACAGTTGAATTATCTCGATAGCATGTTCACTCAATATTTTATTTTCACAGATTCATTTGGGAACGCATTGTCAACTGTCCTTGTAACGATTGAAAAAGTTCAAAATGATGACAGTTCGAGCGAAAACAATTTTCATTCATCGAACGAGGCTTCAGCTAACGGTTTCTCTTCGGTTTCGGTTGAAAGTGAACCTCGAGAAGCGCCTGTCACTCCAGCTATTAAGTGGAGAATCCCGTCCTGGAAAGCGGAGTTTGATAAAGTCTTCTGTTCCTCTTTTGTGCTCCCACAGGATGTACATGTGCCGGATAAGTTAGTACATTCGAGTAATTCATCCTACAAAGCTAAAAAAGACTTTCAATCCCAAGTTAATTTTATACCTTTGGGACAGACAATCTTGTCCCAAAGGTATAAAATTATTCTGATTTTTATAAACTCAATAGATTTGCTGTAGCTATTTTGTGGTTCATTATCAAAATCGGTGAACAGAACGCCTGGGTGCATAAAACAAACAATTTCAATGTTATATATGTTCGAAAAAGAATTATCTTACCTAAAAATATGCCCAAGTCTTTCATCCAATTTAAAAGCTATTGAACCAAACACATCCCTACAGAACAAGTAAAAAATATGTTACAGTTTAGCGCAGACCATGTCCCCCCCCCCCCCCCCCCCCATCCGTATTACCCTAAGATTTTTTTTCTGCACCCCTTTCCTTCCCATGCAATCCATATCATTCTTTGTTACCCAATAACGTGAGCACGGAAGTACAAGGTTTACTTGTCTCTAGTCTGACTCTAATTTATTGAGATTGATCATTGAAATATAAAATTTATCAGTTTGATGGTTAATTTCTAAAAATTGGGAATTTAAAAGGAGTTATCACCGTTTGCTTTAACGCCTATATAAAATAAAGTCTATTTTTCAAATTGTGTTCCCATTTGTATCGTTTATGCCATCAAATTATCTGTTAAATTTTGGGGGTTTCACCAATACCTTGAATTTGCATAATAAATGAAAGTTTTTGTTTCCTAATCGGACATTTTAAAAGTGCTGATAAGTTTCATAATGGAACTTTACTAGATAATAACTGAAAAAGTTTATAAAGAACATTGCTGCCCCAACTGGGAATTGAACCTTATTTCTCCGAACTGGCCAGCCGACGCTCTACCTTTGAGCTACTGGCACAAAATTGCAAGTTCATATCGTCGAAATGGACACTGCACTCTCCACCCTCTAATGTCAGATTGGAGGGAAATTGATAATCTGACTGACTACCTCCTGCTATTTTCACAGATGGTCAGCTTCCTGCTGCTACTGCTTTTACCCAGGTTAGTATCCTGCGTGATCGTTATCCTCTCAATTTGAAATCGGCGGTCAATCTTCTAGAGCTCACTAAATCCGAACTTTCAGACTTCAGACATATTTGCATTAACCTACAGGGTTGATTTGTTCGTACGCCATTGTAAAGAACATTGCTGCCGAACCGGGAATCGGACCCCGGATCTCCGAACTGGCCAGCCGACGAGCTAGAGATGAGTTTCTGGCACGAAATTGCAAGCTCTTATCGAAGGACCCTGCAAGTTCTGGATTCTCGCAGGTAAAATAATGGCTGTCCTTAAACTTTCTGAACAGTTCAGAAAACAGTGAAAATGTACTTCTTTCCTATAACAGGACGTTGCATACCAGCAAGAAAAAACTCACTAGTTATCCCTTCAAAATATTTGGGCCAATGGTGTCGCGGTTACTGGCGGGAAGTTGGACATTGAAAAAATTAGAGAGAGCAAAATGCATCACCTCTCCGTTATCCGTAGCTTGACACTCTGGTTATCCTATCGCCTATCCCTTATAGCGAGAAGGGACCCGGAGAACACAACATAACAGCAATAACATAAACTTGTTTCCTCTCTATCTCTCGTCAGCATTTGTAGATTTCATTTCCAAACACGTAGCATGAACGCTTGTCTTGCACACGCTGACTATGATTCCGTTTACTTTTGCAGATTTCACACGAGATGTCACAGATTCTTTAACATCGGAAGGAAGTGACATCAGAAACGTCAAAAACCCAGAAGTTGTTATGGAAAAGGAGATCACCAGTCATCCGGGATCTTCAGCCATGTCCAAAGCAGCAGAGGGTAAGAATCTTTCCTTGAAATACTTTAAAGATGATTCTCATTACATCACATTCTTTAGAGGTTACCAGACTCCCGCAACATCCCTGTAGGTGCCATTTCCATTGAGTTCCGGTCTAAATTATGGGTCACAATTTCCCGGCCGTCCAAAGATACTTTACACTTTCGGGTAGGTTGAACAATAATATATGAGTCGGACGGTCTGCGAAGAGAGGAAGGACTCTTCAGTATGTATAACTAGCAGAGGTAACCGCCGTTGCTCTTCATTAAATTGTGCAAAGTTTAAAAATATTCTAAATATTGTCATTAAAATCTTTTCCTTGGTCCGCATGAAAGATAAAGAAGATGCAACGTGGCAATCTTTGTTCTATCTTTAAAAAGATAGGTTTATACGCAAATCTACTTAAAAAATGAATTATTCTATTCCCCGTTGCTTAGCAGTTCCCAAAAATTACCGAATAGTTTGATCCTATAGAAAAATGAAAGTTGACACAGTAAAATATATCAACGAATTTTATCCTATTACACAAATACAGTCGGAAGTATTTGAATTTAGGACCATCTTCAGCCATAATAGACAGATGACTTATATTACTAATGCTGCCAATCCTCTATTACGTTTTGACAATTGATAAAACACAAGTATCCTTAGGCATCGAAGTCCTTATGCTCTTAAATCCCTTTAACTTTCTATTGAAGTGTCCCAGGGCTACAGAAGCAAGGTCTATTAATAAGAAAGTGACTATTCCCTATTGATTAGGAAGGTTTTCAGCGCCTCTAACGGCGAATTAAAAAAATTAGAATTCCTATCTCAAAAAATAAAGGAAAGAGGGATAAAATCGCCAATTGTAGAGTGTTCTCTATTGAGTATAGAAAGACGTATCGTTTTCACATAAGACGTATGATTTCGTACAACGATATTATTGTACTGCATCAATTGCCTGCTATTTTTATACAACATGTACTGTTTACTGAAAATTGATACTTTTAAATAAATTAATATTACCCTATTACACGAATTATTATTTTTCCATACGTATTTCTAGCTAAAGTATTCAAAAAGTAAACGAGATAATTATCGGTTTTCGTGCGCGCCATTTTTTTAACTTCATGATGTGCATATTATGTGCACACTGTGAGAATATGAAATAAAAATTTGTTTCTCTATTTGATCTTTTTCATACAAAATAGAGAGCGTTAAACAACTTTGTAACTGAAAAATTTCGCCTATCTTGCTCATAATATTCCATAAGTGACTTATCTACTATATTTTGTGAAATGTGGTCAATTAGTTTTTCAGTTAGAGTAGATACATACATTACACAGACACACATATACACAGACGTCACGCTAAAAATAGTCCTTTTTTTGGTTCTAAAGTGCTCGAAACGTGTAGATCCGTCGAAAACACGTGTTGCGATTGTAGGGTTCTCTCGCTCGCGGAGATAAAATCGCTGCGTTCGACTGTATTGGCTCAGTCGAATATAAATTAAATGCCTGTGATCAGGTTGTCGGAGTCATTTCGGGAACACCAACGGCTTAAAGGTAGACGTACTCTTGGATAACGTAAGTGTCGTATCCAGGATTCCGACAAGGTGATAATTAAAAAAATTGGTAAAAATGCAAATAGGAAATATTTCCAAAATCAAGAAGCTTTCAAATCAAAAGTTGAATAATTAAAATAAGGTTTTATTTCAAACTCAGCAGAAAACAATATTGAAGATTACAAAAGCCGGGTGAAATCGGCCTGAGACGACAAGTCGTAAGGCATCGACTTGTTTTTCGTACAGATGTTAAGCGTCTCTCTCGATGCGTGCCTTGCATTGAGTATATATTCATGCTAAAATTCTGAGATCACCTAACAACATGAACTTTGAGATTGTTTCTCATGACCCCGTCGTATCGGGACCACACATTCTCGTAGCGTCGAGATCTCTCCACCGCTCCTTGATGACAAGTGGAATGGCAAAATGGCTAGATTTCGTGGAAATCTGAGGGAAGTTTATGGCTCTGTTTTTCCCAAGCGCTAAGTTGGAGGTCTGGGCACAAGAAGGTAATGACCTCAGGAATCTTCAGAGAAAAAATGGCGAGCATCCAACTCTGAAAAATCCTGAGTTTCTTACAGCGATATTCGACACGATTTCAATACTCTTCCTATACATTACCATGTATTTATGGAAATCCATATGAGCAACCGACCCACCCTAAAGTATACGGCAAATAAAAATTCGTCACGACAGCGATCTCGCTCAGAGTATGTCTCCTCACCGGCGGCCAGCAGCCAAAGCCACCATCCCCAGGATCACGAACGGGCTCCCCAGCGGGACTCCCACCAACCACACCAACAACACAGCCCGTGACAAGAAACCGAGCATTATACTGGTCTGTCGGGACTCATCCCCTTCTAACCACTTTATTATGATAAATACAATACATAACAACTGACCTACTCGGTCAGGAAAGTAAGCTTATCACAAAGCTTATCACAGGGGAAAACTCTCCCAGCAGCAAATGGTACAAGGATTACACTAGAAACAAATATGAATCCAGCCACAAAATCTTATTCTTAGGTGAAAGCATATATGTATTGTAGGGGAAGTAAAAAGTGCTGAAATAATCTGTTCTTTATTCCAGATGCTGCCATAGAGAAGATAAAGAACCGCAGAAAGAGAGTCAGTGGCTGGTTTCATAGAGTTTGGACTGGTCTCTGGATCTGCGGCTCCAATACAGCCGATGATTACGTTGAGTAAGAAAAGACCAAAGGATAATCTGTTTTCAGCATTATTTAATATACTTTAAAAATAAAGATAACCAAAAAATTGGCCATAATTAAAAGTATTTTATAAAAATATCTATTTACGACATACAAAAATGAATCAGCCATATCGCTTTCGGGCATTACCATGCCTTTCATCAGTGGCAAATTGAAAATAAGTGGTGAACATGTGCTTAAATACAGGCTATAACCGCCAGATAAAATTTACATATTAATCTAAAATTTTTGCCTGGCGGTTATTGCCTGTAAAAACTAAAATATCTCGAGAAATGTTAGCCCTAGAATTATGGGGATAACTTGATTCTTTTCGTCTTTAAAAATTCCTTATAAAACAGGCATTTAATTGATATGAGAATTTGTAGTCTTTTATTTTAGATTTAGATTATTTTTACGGGCCATTTCACAAAATAGGCAGATTTTTGCTTTTCGAATCATAAAATCTACTCAGTACCAAGATCACCCACAAGTGACTTATCTACAAAATTTTGTAAAATTTGGTTAATTAGTTTTCCAACTAGAGTGGATACTTACAATTTTTGCAGGCTATTTCGCAGAAAAAGGTATGTTCCTCTTTTTTCGAATTGTACTAAATTCTAATCAGCATCAGGGTCATCCACAAGTGACTAATCTACCAAATTTTGTGAAATTTGGACCATTAGTTTTTTTAGCTGGAATGGATACAAACATTGCACAAACAGACACACAGGCACATACACAGAGACGTCATACCCTAAAGATAGATTTTTCGGATTCTAGAGTATTAGAAATTTGTAAATTAGTCAAAACTCGAGTTGCGATTTTCGACCCGATTCGAATATTTTCTCTATACATTTCCATGCATTGTAGGGAAAGTAAAACGATTTATTTCAGCATGTGATTCTAATGTTCCTATAAAAATACCTCAAATTTCATATTTTTGTATTCTAGCTATATAATAGTATATTTTTATATGCTAGCTTTTGTATGCTTCAGCTAATTTATTTTAATATAGAGTGATTTTAGCTTTCTGTTAAACTAGTATATTGTTTATCTAGCTTATTTGTTACCGTCTCAAGTAATTTAAAGTTATTAGTTTTCCATCTAGGGTGAATACGTACAACTTTTGCTGGCTATTTCGCAGAAAAAGGCAGGCTCCTTTTTTCCGAATCGCACTAAATTCTGATCAGTTAACCTACCAAATTTTGTAAAATTCGGACCATTAGTTTTTTAGCCGGAGTGGATATATATATTGCACAGATAGACAGACACTGGCATACAGACACACACACACAGACGTCATACACTAAAGATAGATTTTTCGGATTCTAGAGTAGTCGAACCGTGTAAATTCTTCAAAAACTCGAGTTGCGATTTCCGACATAATTCGAATATTTTCCCTATACATTACCATGTATGTATAGAAAGTAAAACGGCATATTTCAGCTTGTGCTTCTAATTTTCCTATAAAAATATATCAAATTTCATGTTTTTGTATGCTAGCTATATAATAGTATATTTTTATATGCTAACTTTTCTATGCGTCAGCTAATTCATTTTAATATAGAGTGATTTTAGCTTTATGTTAAACTATATTATTTATCTATCTTATTTGTTACCGTTTGACGTAAATAAAAGCTTTTATTTTCTATTTCAGATATGCAGAGTCTATTTTCTGTTTATTTCAAGTTGATGACTGTCAGCTGTCATTCCAGACACCTTTTGTTGTTTAAGGTTATTAAGAAACCATTTGTTATTGAATACTTTCATTTATTTTACACTTTTCTTTAAATATTATAACAATTTGTAAGGTAAAAAAATGTTTAGAAAGTACGGAATCAGTATCGTCCAAAATTAAAGTATCTCATTCAATAATTTTTAAATGAAATTAATTTTTAAATATCTTTATAAGAATGAAATCATGTAAGAATGAAAACTTACATTAAGATTTTAAAATTAATATTATATATAATAACTTTAATTTTATTTTTGCTTATAATAATTTAAATATACTGAAATAGAAACAGGATAAATAAAAGAATTTTAATATATATAGAAGAAAATTTCTTAATGAGATATAATCAAAAATTCTTAATTTTTATTTAAAATTTTGAATTTGTTAAAAAGTATAAGGATTCCAATAAATAATAAAATAACGAATTTAATATATATTTATATTACTATTTATATTGCTATTGGATGCCATTTTTGGGTAGTCACTTCAGTATTCAGAATTCATTAATATCTTTAAAAAGTAAAGTGTGATATTATAACATTAACAGAAAATATAGCTAGTAGACAAAAGTTTCATCCACATACCGCAATATGTTAATTTGCTAACGAGTTCTTTAATTTATAATAATATCTTTATAATACTTCTTTAAAATTTTAATAGAAATCAATATCCACTGATAACAGGTCATTTCATATATATTATGTTTTAATTATTTTCTCTTTGTTGTTCATAACTTGCTCATCACTTGTAGCAAAGAATTTGAAAAAAAAATGGAAACCAATATCAATCAGAATGTATTTATACTTAATTAAAATCCACTTATGTCTATAGTTTAAATGAATATATTTGAATAGTATTCTTTATATTTAAAATATTTCCTCTTTTAAATTAAACAAATAACTTGGTCGCGCACACACACACCTATCTTAAATTTCCTATAAAATTCAACATTCCTATAAATGTCATATCTTTATAACTCATTTTTAAAATTTAATTATAATATCAAGCCATATATAAGCAGATACAAAAATAGGAAAGCAAATCCGTAGCAAATACATTTTATTAAAACTCCTTTATGTAAAAATAGTAAAAGTTCAAGTTATTTATAAAAAAAATATCTTTAAACGTCATAAAATTAGTAGTTAAACATTTAAAAGTAAACAAATGCCTTTCCAAAATAAAACTTTGGCAGTTTTGAAACTGCCTGCATTCATCGATTTTGCAAGCAAGAAATCATTTCGCCGGAATCGGCCTCTAAATTACTGCTTTATTTTTTATAATTCAATAAATACCCGATAAGTGTCCTTATATCATACGGCTCACATATTTCAGACTTGCGCAATTTTTGCTCCTATTTACATTAAAGATGATATACGGTCGGAGACCATCATGGTATCAGTAAGTCATAAACTTTGTTGTTATTTACTTTCCGAGATTGGCCCGGCCCGATATTTCGATTATTGTTATAATAAATATCTTATCTCGGGATTGTGCTTCTATATTGGATTAGAGGGGCCCAGCTTCAAGCCGTCCTATTCGGGCTTGACTGGTCCCGGCCCGAGTTTTCGATAATTTATTTGATTAATTTTTGTTCTCGAGCCTGTGCTCCTATTCTAGACAGGAGGGGACTAGTTGACTGGGTCCGGCCCGAGTATTCGATAATTTTATGATTAATTTTTATTCTCGGGCCTGAGCTTCTATTTTAGACAAGAGGGGCCCGGATTTAAGCTTGGGGGCTTGACTGGACCCCGCCCGAGTATTCGATAATTTTATGATTAATTTTTATTCTCGCACCTGAGCTCCTATTCTAGACAGGAAGGGACTAGATTTAAGCTTTGGGGCTTAACTGGGCCGGGCCGCGAAATTGATAATTTTATGATTGATTTTTATTCTCGGGCCTGAGCTCCTATTCTGGACAGGAGTGGACTAGATTAAAGTTTTGGTGCTTGACTGGGCCCTACCCGAGTATTCGATAATTTTATGAATAATTTTTATTCTCGGGCCTCGGCTCCTATTTTAGACAGGATGGGCCCGGAATTATGCTTTGGGGCTTGAAGGGGCCGGTCCGAGAATTCGATAATTTTATGATTAATTTTAATTCTCTGGCCTGAGCTCTTATTCTAGACAGGAGGGGACTAGATTTAAGCTTTGGGGCTTGACTGGGCCCTGCCCGAGTATTCGATAATTTTATGATTAATTTTTATTCTCGCACCTGAGCTCCTATTCTAGACAGGAAGGGACTAGATTTAAGCTTTGGGGCTTAACTGGGCCGGGCCGCGAAATTGATAATTTTATGATTGATTTTTATTCTCGGGCCTGAGCTCCTATTCTGGACAGGAGTGGACTAGATTAAAGTTTTGGTGCTTGACTGGGCCCTACCCGAGTATTCGATAATTTTATGAATAATTTTTATTCTCGGGCCTCGGCTCCTATTTTAGACAGGATGGGCCCGGAATTATGCTTTGGGGCTTGAAGGGGCCGGTCCGAGAATTCGATAATTTTATGATTAATTTTAATTCTCTGGCCTGAGCTCTTATTCTAGACAGGAGGGGACTAGATTTAAGCTTTGGGGCTTGACTGGGCCCTGCCCGAGTATTCGATAATTTTATGATTAATTTTTATTCTCGCACCTGAGCTCCTATTCTAGACAGGAAGGGACTAGATTTAAGCTTTGGGGCTTAACTGGGCCGGGCCGCGAAATTGATAATTTTATGATTGATTTTTATTCTCGGGCCTGAGCTCCTATTCTGGACAGGAGTGGACTAGATTAAAGTTTTGGTGCTTGACTGGGCCCTACCCGAGTATTCGATAATTTTATGAATAATTTTTATTCTCGGGCCTCGGCTCCTATTTTAGACAGGATGGGCCCGGAATTATGCTTTGGGGCTTGAAGGGGCCGGTCCGAGAATTTGATAATTTTATGATTAATTTTAATTCTCTGGCCTGAGCTCTTATTCTAGACAGGAGGGGACTAGATTTAAGCTTTGGGGCTTGACTGGGCCCTGCCCGAGTATTCGATAATTTTATGATTAATTTTTATTCTCGCACCTGAGCTCCTATTCTAGACAGGAAGGGACTAGATTTAAGCTTTGGGGCTTAACTGGGCCGGTCCGTGAGATTGATAATTTTATGATTGATTTTTATTCTCGGGCCTGAGCTCCTATTCTAGACAGGAGTGGACTAGATTAAAGTTTTAGTGCTTGACTGGGCCCTACCCGAGTATTCGATAATTTTATGAATAATTTTTATTCTCGGGCCTCGGCTCCTATTTTAGACAGGATGGGCCCGGAATTATGCTTTGGGGCTTGAAGGGGCCGGTCCGAGAATTTGATAATTTTATGATTAATTTTAATTCTCTGGCCTGAGCTCCTATTTTAGACAGGAGGGACCCAGATTTAAGCTTTGGGGCTTGACTGGACACGGTCTGAGAATTTGATAATTTTATGATTAGGTTTTATTCACGGATCTGAGCTCTTATTCTAGACAGGAGGGGACTAGATATAAGCTTTGGTACTTGACGCGGCCCGACCCGAGTTTTCGATAATCTATATTTCTAAGAAAATTTTTATCTCGGGCCTTTGCTCCTATTTTGGATTATAAGGCCCCTTTGTTATGCGGGCTTGCATACGTCCGAGTATTTTATATAATGAATATTTGAGTTCGGGTCTTTTTTTTGTATTGAAGCAGATTTTAATAATACGTGACCAAATCCAGTTAATATCCAGCCAGTCTTCAGCCAGTCATTTCTAAGTTTACGGGTCAGGGCTGGCTTTTAATCTCCAGGTTCGGTATAAATTAGTGTAAAAAGTTGGAGCAAATAGTGCACGTGTAAGAGAAATGAGTTTTGTATCAGAAGGAGCATATCTTAAAAATAATTAACAAAATAATTAAAAATTTGACAAAATTATTTTTCAAATACAATAACTGAAGAATTTGATATTTTTCAAATGTTTATATATCGATTTCAAAAAAAGATAACACAAGAACAAATATCTTAATTGGGTGGCACTTCTCGGCCGTCCAAACAGTTACTTTACACCTTACTGGTAGGTCGGACGGTCTGGGTCTCAACAACAAAAACAAATATTAAATTCATTGGCTTTTTTAATAAATTCCTTGAGAGAAGAAAGTCAGAACGAACCATTAAATTGATTTTAAATATAGCTATAATTCATTATATATATTATTAATAAAAGTATTGTTTCTTGCTAATACTTAAAATAGTACTGTCTGTGTTGATTTCTAAAACCGCATTTATTAGTTTCCTAAATATTGATATAATTCTTCCTGTCTCACAGCATTTTTTTATTCTGAATGTAAGAAACTTTATCAAGATTTAGAAAATAATTAAATACATTAGAATTTATATTGGTGTACTACAAAATGTCCAATTGACACTTGTTAAGTAATTTATGAACATGTAATTAATTCTTTCCTGCTGCCATCTCAAAATATAAAAAATAAGTATTTTAAATTTCTTTAACTTTGTTGCAATTATTTTTCAAAAATATCAAAATATTAAAATGACTCACGAAATGAAAATGAAAGGATCAAGTGTTTATTAATAGATATTGATTTCTTCTAATTTATATATATATATATATATATAATAAATCTTATATCTTTTAAATATTTCTATTATAAAGATTAATCAAAATCCTAGTCTATATTGCTTGCTGTATAAAGTTGAATTTATCATATTTTTAAAGATATTGTTTGAGAATTTATTCAAAAATACCGTTCTAAAATCTGGTTTCTTAAATCATGCAGTATTTTGCATTTCAAAAAAATATATCCTATTCCTACTTATTACTTAAATTTCTTAGTTTTCAATGCCGTTTGTATACTATATACTACCCGAAGTTAGCATTTCCTATGTAATGAATTTGATTAACTATCATTCATGGTCACATCACAAAAAAGATGAAAATAATAAGTGATGACTATGATTAAATTAATAATAACTTTTAAATATCCATAGTTTCATCACAAAAAAGTATAAAACTAATAATTGTGATGGCTATGATTAAATAATTAAGGATTGATACTGATTTCCGTAAAAACTCAAAAACACTGAAATGAATATAAAATAATGAAATTTTGAATAATAAAACAATTTATGATATGTTGAATATGAAATTATGATATTTTACATAATAAAACTGATTATGATATGTTGAAGATGAAATAATGAAATTATAAAATTTTGAATAATAAAATAAATTGTGATATGTTCTAGTAGATTGTTGTTTGTATTTGATTTTGTATAGCAGTATGACAGCTGTATTTTTCACAGAATAAGATAATAGGAGAATCAAGGATGGAATGTCCCAACTTTTGTTTTTCTATTCACTGTAATTTTATTGAGTTTAGCTTATTTCAAAATAAGAAAATGGCAATTTAACATAAAACAAAACAGCGTATTTTATCCCATGCTAAGCTGAGAAAGACGAAAAATAGATAATTTTTTTTAATATGCAAGTGGATATTGGTTGACCCGAGTTCAATACACGGCTCAGCCCAAACTCTCTTCTTATTCAAGCGCACGCTAAATATGTGGGTAAGTCTTTCGGAGAAGTTGGTGGTAGGGTACGGTCCCTGTGGATGTCACCCCCACTGGGTTCCTGTATAAATTGTGCGGCTGTTTCCCAGCCATCCAAACAGATACCTTACACATTCGGGTAGGTCGGATGGTTTAGGTCGAAGAAGAATAAATTTAAAAAAGGGGTTCCATCCTGCAAAAACTCAACTATGTAGGTACATGACTGCAAAATTTCGTGGTCTTGGTGTTACTAATCTGTCCAGAACGCGAACTCACACGTTTATATATATATATATATATATATATATATATATATATATATATATATATATATATATATATATATATATATATATATATATATATATATATATATATATATAATTACATAATACTGAAGTTATTATGTAGTTATTATATGATCCCCCCTTTCTCTCTGTCTACCCTACAAATTTAATTTTAAAATCTTGATGAGGCAGTATTTCGCCAATTCTTTCATTCAATAGTCAACAATTTTAACGATAGTAACGTTGAAAACGGAACAATGCAATTATGAATGATAATGCATGCCCCTTTTCCTCTGTTTTTCCTTCTTTTCTTTTAACAATCTCCAAATATTTTCCATTGTTTTAATCGAATGATTAATTAATCTAACAAAAATAATATTGGAAAGGAACTGGTCATCTAAATTCGCATAAGACAATCGAATCAGAATTCGTTTGCAAAGAGTTCTAGATAGCAAAACTTTTCAGGCAATTTCTATGTTCAAAAATTCAATAGCATTAATAGAAAATCAAAGTAGAACATCCATAAGTAAAATACACCTTCCGCAAAGCCTTCCATATCCAGAAAAATTAAAGTAATTTAGTTAATGACTTGCCCAGTACTCCATTTTTGTCCGCGGTTTGGCGAAGTGCGCTGTTTAATTTTTCCACTTTCTGCGTTCCATTTCTTAACCTTTGGGGCCGTAACCTTGTGTCGTTTTAACTTATGTTTTGTTTTACCGGGTCTCATATTTGTTGGGACTTGATTTGTTTTGCCGTAATATTTCTGTCGTGTTTTGGCACACGCCAATCTTGTGTGTTTCTCCTCGTTTTCGGATTGGCAGGACTGTTCTTCATTCTACTTTGTGATTGGCTGTCTCAAGCGAACTCTTAATCCAGTTCTCGGATATATAACCCTTTCTGTTTCTTCTATTTCCTCCCATTCCTTATTTGGACTATGGGTTTGTTTGTTTTCTTGCACCGAAGAAGGAGATCCAGCGAATTCTCGAAACAGCTGTATACTGCATTATTGTGTTACTTGCGCTTTTAAACGTTGACCAAACTTTATTTATCCAAGGTAGAACTATTGAATTATGATTTTTAATGAAAAAAATTTGCCTTTTATAAGTGGTTTCCAGGAAAATAAAGTGAAATTAGTTCTTTTCCTTTCACCACTTACAAATATCTCGAAATTTCATATAATTGTTTTGTTCCTTCAAAGGGTGTTGAAACAATATCTTATGAATGAAACAAGTTGGGCAATATTTAGATGAAAGCAGTCAGTAGCTTGTTTGGATGTCCAACTTCGCTGTCACAAAAATTCTTAATTTATATTTAGAGTGTACCAGTACAGTTGAGCTCACTTTTCGAGCTTGGTTTTAAACGCATACTTTCAATTTGAAAGTTTGTAAAAATTAAATGCGAAATTCTTTGATATATATTTTTTTCAGTGGGGGTGGGGGTAAAAATTAGGAGGGTCAAACTTTGATACGGTAGCCACCTAAAAGTTTTTGCGCTATATAAAAGCTAGTCTAAAGAAATAGTATTTGTAATATTCGTGAAGATATTAACAATAGAAGTAATTTAAAAACTAGGGAAAATTGGATTTTTCTACGATTCGGCGAGTCAACGCTTATTCACTAGTGTTGCAGCAGTGAACTTCAAATTGAAACTAGATTTCGCATAAAACGTATCTGAGCAATGTTTTTTGCAGTTGACGTTATATTTGTAGGGAAAAAAATTCCCGATTTTTAATTTTTCATACTATAATATATAGAGAAAGTATTGTTTTAACGAAAATTTTCAAATTCGAGATTTTGATGCCATTATATATTTTAAAACCTCCTGAACACGTTTTGACTATTTTGGGGATGATGCCACCTGTCTGTCTGTCTGCCCGTCCATTTGTCTGATGTCTGTGGTCGATTTCTTGTACATACGATAGCCGCTACAAATATTAATGGATTTTCAAGAAACTTTATATCCGGCTTTATTATCAAAAAACTTAGATAGATATTTTTACTTTCCTTATATACATAATGTATAAGGAAAGTATTGTGTCGAATTTTCGACGGGAGAGCACGTTTCAAGCATCCCTGATCACGAATCAAACATTTTTGAAGTGATGTCTGTGTGTGTGTGTGTGTGTGTCAGTGAGTCTGTGGAGACGATAACTGACGAACAAATGGACCGATTCGAACCAAATTTGGTACAAAAATCACAATCCGTAAACAGTGGAAGCCTATTGTTTTTATACGTAATCGAATGTTCAGAACCCCCCTAAATTTTCGAATAAAATTTTGAAAAAATCGTTAAAAAATCAAAACCACTAATAAAGTTACGCAAATAGATATTTCTTATGTAATTTTTCATTAGAAAACGATTGACATAAATTTTAGAACGCTAACATGAACCGTTCTCGAGATATTGCATATTTTTCAAAAAAATTATTAAAAAGTCATATAAAATGAAAAAAAAAAAAATTCCTATTGAGAAACATGTTCACTTCTCATATGTAATACCATGCGATAAATTGGGTGATATCATTCTCGTGGATCTAGCTCGTTCCATTCATGAAAAAAGATACTTTGAGTAATACTTTTGTATTTGAATGCCAATAGTCATTTATCTGCTGTAAGAATAACTTATTTCTTCGTCCATAGCGCTTGGCGAGATTTTGGCGACGAATTTGGCGGAATGTCGCCAACTTGGCGACTTTTTTAAATGTTGCCAAGATAACGAAAATCTCGCCAAATGGATAAAAATGACGCTAAATCTATGAAAATGCCGACTAATTGTCGAAAATTCAATATCTTGGAAAGAATATTAGTATCTACTATAAGAAAAACCTATTTTTTTTTACTGTAAAAGTAGTAAATTCATTACATTATATAAGGAAAGTCATGTGTTGCTCACATCAGATTTTTTTTTATTTAATTCGAACAAAAAGTTCACAATTTATATGAAATTTTATATTTTTTTAACAGGGCAGCATAGGACAGAATAGGGCATAATGATGCATAAATCGGTTTATTTATGGCTCAATGACCACAAGTCTTGATAGTTTCTATCATTGTTGTGAAAAATAGTCGCGATATATTTTTTTGTTCGTGACGTCATTGTCCCCTCTTGAGGGGCGGAGGTACATCATATGGTAACAATCGAAAGTTTTTTCAAGCTCTTTAAAGTGAAGGGTAACATGCTATAGTTGTGATCATTTGAACCTACCATACCGACTTTTCAAATTTTTTCTTGTAAACTTAAATAAATAATTAATAATAATACTTAAATAAATAAATAATAATTAATTCTGGTATAGGTAAGTCGAGTTGAGTTGCAATAACTTGCAGCAATAATAAGCAATAACTTGCGGAATATTGCAGAAAATTGTCCCGGGTACTTTTGTTTTTTTTTAGACTAATTACTGTACAGCTCAACTTTTTCTAACTAAACTATTTTGCTCAAGAAGTGATATATAAATTTTGACTCTCTTTTTTCTGAAAATGCCCCCACCTAAAAAAATTACATGATAAAAATTTCGCATTTAATTTTAACAAACTTTCAGATGAGGTGTATGTGTCTAAAGCCAATTGCTAAAGTTCGAAAAGCAAGGTCACCTATACTGAATCATTCTGTATGGAAGCCGCGAGAAATTTTGTGAATTTGAATTTATAAATTTGGAAGTAGATTTTTAAACATCTACGTATTTGATTATATCTATATATTTAATTTCTGACGACGTTTCTTTTCCTAATGAGTTCTTGGAATCTACTAGGCCGATTTTCATTTTTTTTTTTAATAAATGATCTCCTCCTGCAGATTCTTGTCTACGTGGAAAAATAATAGCATTTACTATACACTATGGGTGTAAATGGCATTAAATAGTATATATTAATACTTATCCGTTAAAGTCATCCAATTTATAAACGTGACGCTCATGTTGCCAACTTGAAAAAAGAAGCTTTTGTGAAATGGAAAAAAAATTATAAAAACTTCCTGACGAAAGCTTGTAAAAATATGCAAAATTTTTTGTATTAAAAGTTTAGCACTTTAGTATGTTAATGAATTTATAGTATATCCTTCTAAGCTCTTCTAAATCGTTTTAAACTTCCCATTATTTTGGAGGTTCTCTTATGAGTGATTTGATTCCAGGCTTGACTGAAAGTCTTTGTTTGTATTTAATTATTTAACTTGCTGTTTCTTACATAATAATTATAAATTTTGAAGTTTTTACTTTCCTTATATACATAATGTATAAGGAAAGTATTGTGACGGGGTCGAAAATTCGAATTCGAGTTTTCGACGGGAGAGCACGTTTCAAGCATCCCTGATTACGAATCAAACATTTTTGAAGTGATGTCTGTGTATGTGTGTGTGTGTGTGTGTGAGTGTCAGTGAAAATGACGACTAATTGAAGAAAATTCAATATCTTGGAAAGAATATCAGTATCTACTATAAGAATAACATTTTTTTAACTGTAAAAATAGTAAATTCATTGCATTATATAAGGAAAGTCATGTGTTGCCCACATCAGATTTTTTTGTTTCAGGTTCATAGACATAAATCCACGTTTCGTTACCTGTTACAATGTCAAAGACATGCTTTGAGACAATTCACAATTCACGCAAACCATGACCATTAAACCTCGATATGAGATTTACTAATTACTGGTCATAGGCGTGAAATTATATACGTGCCTGGATTTATATACGTGGATTTATATAATTATTGGTCATAGGCTTGGGTTGAGATACCTCAGTTGAATCTTTTAATATTTTTTTAGCATCCTTTTGAGCTTGATTTAAATTGTATGGATTCCAACGCGGACATACCTTTTAGACTTTTAAACGATAATGTAAAATTAAATTCACTCGGGTCCTTGAAATGTTCAAAGATGCCTTAATTTTATCATATGTGACATGACGATCTAAAGTGATCATCTGCTGCACACCATCAATATTTTCTAGCATCACAGCAGTTATAGTGGTCGACCTTCACGAAATTTATCACTGAGACTCCTACGTTCAAGATGGAATTGTTTAAACCAGTTGTAAATTGTTGCTTTGGGTGGCGTTTCATCACCAGAATTCGAATTCATTCTATGTTAGTGATGAAGCACCGTCCAATTCATTCGAATTCATTCACTGTTGCTGTGTTACCCTTCTTCTTTTTTATCCAGACCGTCCGACCTACCCAAAAGTGTAGGGTATATGTTTGGACAGTCGGGGAGTGCCCCCCCCCCCCAATTTAGACCAAAACCCATTGGGAGGCAGCATCCACAGGGGCCATATCCTTCTTCCACTACCACCAACCTTTCAGAAGGACTTACGGACCCCTATATTTAACGTGTCAGTACTCCACATGAACACGGGGACAATTTGGGCAGGCCGGAAATAGAACTCGGATCGTCTGAGTGCAATTCTCACGCGCTAACCACTGGGCTGGCTCACCCGCTGTGTCAACCCTTATCGAAAGTCATAATAAATCATAACTCGAAAATCCCTTCGCCTTAAATTCAGGTTTCGTCTCTCCCTTATTAACTTCAAAACAACGCCGTAAAAATAATTTTATAGCATTTCTCGTTCCTTAACAGCCAATGTTTACGTGAAAGTTCAAATTTTAAAATATCGTCTGTTACTTTTGGTATTGCCACATTCCAAAAACTGAAGTACTGCCCTAGTGTGTATTAAGGAGATCAAAACAAATGTATAGATAGAAAAGCTCTTAATGTAATTGTGTTTTCACACATTTACGCACACACAGAGAGAAACGTTTGATTTGTGTTCAGAGATGCTTTAAAACGTGCTCGCGAAAACTCGAATTCAAATGTTCGATCCCGTCACGATACTTTCCCTCTACATTATATATAAGAAAAGTTATAATAAAGTCAAATTACTTTTCTTTTTGTAGTTCTCTCTTAGTGCCAATAAATTATCTCTCCAATGACTGAAACAATTGCTTTATTTGCTTTCCATGAACTGCTTTAATTAAAAGAACAATTCTATCGTTAATTCAGAAGTAAACAAAACAAAATATCTTTCGATATCGAATTTATCGCTCTTAATATTCCTAAACTGCATTTCTCAAACAATGGCGATAACTTGACAACTACGACGATACGACTTGAAAGCGATATATGTGTTTTGTTCCATCTTATCACGAGCAGGAGAGTGATTTAGATGTATCAGATTTTTCATTGTCGCTACCCTTGGCTTTGTGTGCATAGGATTTGCAAAGGAAGTCGTATCTTTGATTGCTAATGGGTTTGGGGGCGAGATAAATTTCTTTACAAACTGAGTGGGGGGAGATAACGGTAACCGCAGGTAATACATATCGAGTTTATGGGAAATGGTAAAATATAGAATACGGAATTACATAAAAGCAAAAAGACTCAAAATCTAAAAAAATCTGATGTGTGCAGCACATGACTTTCTTTGCGTAATTCAATGACTTTCTTTCTTGCACGGCAAAATAATGGTGTAGGAGATCAACGATGCAATATTTTTGGCACTGAATTAAAATCACGTAAATTAAAATTTGGCTTCCCTATTAGCTCATACAGAATGTCTTATTCAAACTTACGTACAAAATCCTTACCAAAATACTATTGATATGAGATCAATATTTAATTAACGAAATAAATGACAACAGGCAAATTCTTTGACGTCAAAATACAAAAATTATTGCAAAATGTATCTTCTTTCAAGAATTCTTTAATGACACTTACTACTTATTTTATTATATAATTTCTTTGATAAATTTATTTGGAAAACGTGAAACACCTTGAGGACGGTCCATGCTACAGTTCTAATGCTCGCGTCATTCGTTTTCTGATGAAAAAGTGCATATGAAATGACTATTCATTTATTACTTCTGAAGGGTTTTTTTGTGATATTTTCAAGAATTCATTCAAATATTGTGGGATGAGGTCTTCTGATCATTGGGTTGTGTTTAAAATTAATAGCGTTCCTGTATTCACTAATTGCAATAACCGTACCAAATTATTTTTGAAACGCTTCATTTGTACGAGAGATTTCGCGTCCACCCACACATACACCACCACCACCATCATCTCATAAAACGTTTAATTCCAGTTCAGGAGTGGCCAAAATGAGCTCTTCCATCGAAAACCCGAATTCGAATTTTCGACCGAAATGCAATATTTTCCCTATGCATTATACTTAGTATGTAGGGAGAGTAAAAATGATAAATCAAAATGACCTTTTCCTTTATAGTCGTCTCTTAGTTTGAATGTAATATCTCTTCAGTGGCTGAAACAATAGCTTTATTTACTGTTTTAAATAAAAGAATAGTTCTAACGATAATCCAGAATTAAACAAAACAGCACATCTTTCGATATCGAATTTATTACTCTTAATATTCACAAACTGCGACTGCCATACAATACAGATAACTTGACAACATTGACGATATGGCTTGAAAGCGGTATGTCTTTTGTTACTTTCTCTACAATGCATGATATTGTTTAGAGAAAGTATTTAAATCGTGTCGAAAATCACAACTCGAGTTTTCGACGGATTTACACGTTTTCGGACCTCTAGAACACGAAAAACTATATTTAGAGTGACCTTTCTGTGTGGGTATCTGTTTCTATCTGTGCAATGTATGTATCTCCCTCTAACTCAAAAACTACTTGACCAAATTTATAAAAATTTTACAGGTAAGTCACTTGTGGATGACCCTGGTGCTGATTAGATTTTGGTACGATTCGGGATAAAAAAAAAATCTGCCCTTTATTTGCAAAATGGCTTGTAAAAATCGTATATATCCACTCTAGATCCGGATTTTTGACTTTGTCACTACTTTTCCTCTACATATACTATTTGTTGTAGGGAAAATATAATGTCTTCTTTGAAGTTAAAAAATCACTGGTCCTATATCCAATTGTAAGAACATTGCATAACATTTTCAAGCTTTTACGTCTTTTTTATTACGAAGATTAAAAAGACTCTGACTTTTCAAAAGGAATGCTCTTCTTGAGTGAATAGGGCATTAAAACCAGAAAAAACAATTTTTTTACAATCGAAAGCAAAACCTTTCAAACACCGAAATGTTAACACATTAACTGCAACGAGGTAAAAAAAAACTTTCGCCTTAACTCACACATTCTGTTTTTTATTTTTTGGGAGTTTGGTAAAGAATAAATTCTCGTTCTTTGCAAGTCAGCGTTCTCCTCACTCATGCAGAAACGAATTTAATTTGTCCAATGTGACATAACACTAGAAAGGAAAAGTTACGTGATTTTCAGGATCGAAATGAACTTTTTTTCCCCTGGAAACAGTGATCTATCGTGTCCATTTTATGAGGGATTGTATCGGTCTTGACGCAAACAAAGATAAGCAGTAGGTTGATATAAACAGAGAGCTAATACAAACAACGACAAATAGTATAATACCAGAGATAAACACATATACAAGTCAATAAGTAAAATACACTTTCTGCAAAGGATAAGGAAAACTTGAGCAATGTATACAGGGCCGTAGCCAGACAGGGGCCAAAGGGGGTTAATACCCCCCCCCCCCCAAGAGGTATACTCAGATCTCCTGATAAAAATATTAAATGTTAGTAATGATATGAAATTTCATGTAAAATGTCATTCAAATTTTGCATAAAAATATTCTTTGAGATTTTTTTTTTATAAATTACTTCGTTTTAAAGATTTTTTAATTTAGCTGAATTTGTGATTATACTAAGGATCAATTTATTTACATATTTAATTCAAAAATATTTAAAAGTTATGATAATAGTATTTAGGATACTTTTGTGCTACTGTGGGTTTTCACTGTTACGCATTATAGAATTAAAATCAACTGATAAGTAGCTAAGTTAATATTAAGCATTATATTGTATTAACATTCAGAATTTTTCTACGAATTATTAACAGCTTTACTACTAGCTAATGCTTACAGCGACATCAGCGACACATAATTATTGCATATTAATATAGAAGTATAGTAGCTGTATGAATATTAATAATCGGTCCTTAGCTTGCAAACATAATTATTTGTTAATAATTTATATGGATTGAAATATATTGAAATATATAATAGTAACTAATATAGTTTATAAATGCTAATGATATATTATGAATGCTCTGGGACCTAATTCTTCAAACATTTTTTAAGCGAAATCAAAATTCACAAATTGCCTTGAAAATTTTAGGGAATATTCTAATTATCCCATAATATATATAAAAAAAATTTGAGCAAAATATGTTCGGTAGTTACTTAAATAAAAATTAAAATAATAATTACACTCATATTATATTAAGAAATCACGTGACCTACTTCAAAAAGAAATAAGGCATCCATCTTTTCTTCCTACTGCAAGAATCGTGATTTTTATTCTTTAAAATTTATATTTAGTGTTGCATCCGTCATAAAACCGCTTTATCTTTACGTATTTTCTGTGCATATATATTCTGTGCCAACGCAATTACTATATTTTTGAGTTCAAATGCTCATTAAACTTTGATTATTTCTACAACGGAGCCTAATTTTAATGGAAGCAGAATGTAAACAAGGGTTTGTGAGATAAGTTGTTGTTGTTGAGACCCAGACCGTCCGACCTACCAGAAAGGTGTAAGGTAACTGTTTGGACGGTCGAAAAGTGCCACCCAATTTAGACCGGAACCCAGTGGGAGAAACATCCACGGGGACCGTACCCTCCTTCCCCTACCACCAACCTCTCGGAAGGACTTACGGACCCACATGTTTAACGTGATCGTACTCCGCATGAACACGGCGGCAGTTGTGGCAGCGTGCTAATCCAGCGCGCAAACCACCGGGCTACCGCGCCCGAAATGTGCCAACAGCACGCGGTGTTCCCAGGTGGTCACCCACCCAAGTACTAACCGCGCCCGATGCTGCCTGACTTCGGTGATCTAACGAGAACCGGTGTTTTCAGCACGGTACGGCCGTTGGCCCTGTGAGATAAGTTGTATAAGAATTGCTGAATTTTTTAACGCAAAATTATTTAGCTCTGGAGTCTGGAATAAAAATGATATGAATGAAATATTTATTGCTTTTACATAGAACCAGGCGAATTACATTTCAATGAGGTCATTTGAATAAAGTTCATTTTTTTCGATGAAGTTTTAAGTTTTTAAATATAATAAATTAAATGTAGTATTGTGATAATTTAAAATACATCAGCGCTTAATATATCGCATTTTAGAGATATTTAAATAAAATTGCATTTCAGCTGGAAAGTGTTTCATAATCAATGCTTTAATGCATGATTGATCTTTCTTGTTTATAGACATTTATTGCCTTTTATATAGTGTTGTTAGACGTGTTTTGTGTCTATCCCAACTGATTAGACAATGTTTCTTGTATTTTTAGTCTATCTCTATTGCCGAGCTCGTTTCCTTGTGTGTGTGTTTTTTTTTAATTTTCCACTAGGAGCGCTTCAATCCCTTTTATTCGATCGGATATGGTAACTTTACTATTGAAAGTCCTAACTTATACTGATGGGTCTTTTATTATTAGAGTGCTTAATGCTTTACCGGAAGGTTTGTATTTAAAAAGCGCCATCCAGTTTACATCAGATTGTAGTGCATTGTTCAGTGGCAGGCCACGAAGATCTTCTAGACCGCAAAGGAAGATAAAATATCTACAGAGGAGTGATTCTCAACCTTTATGAAACCGCGTCCCGGTAAATTATTTTTTATAAGACGAGGGCCAGGTCCCAATAAATTTACTCGTAAATACATTTTTCTATTTTTTTTTCTAAGTTCATACATTAAGCTAATATAAGATTAGCAATTAATCGTTGGGTTCTAAGTAGGCGATAAATATCAGATGGTGCAAAATATTCCTTGCATCCTTCTGGCTCATGTGTATTCTTTTTCTTAATAAAAATAAAATCACCCTCCCCATTCTTTCTCCAAATGAGAAAACTAAATGAGCAGACTTGTGAAGTTATTGCTTTTTAAAAAGCAGTGTGGAAAGAGAACTGCATTTTATTTTCAAATTCATTAAAAAGAAATAAAAAAAGTGGAAATTTTTCCGACCCACATCTCTAATTGCACCTTCGAGAAGCATTGAATTGCACATACATTTTACGTCCATATGGATATCCATAAGACGTCCATGGATAGTACAATGACATCTAGATGTTTACTAGATGTTTAATAAGCATCGACTACTGGATTTTCAATCTGTTTTAGATGATCCAGATTACATTTATTGGATGTAATTTGGATGCAACATACTGAGTGGATGGATGCAGAATACTGAGTGGAAAGAATCAGTGGACTCTATAAGTCGTTGATTCAATTCATAGTATAAACTTATGATATATTTGACTTTTGTATGGAGAGATGTGATATGGACTACACTTACAAATGCACAAGAAAATGCAAAATTTGGTCTAATGAAAATCAAAAAAGTGTCGAATGGCAGAAATAAATTGAAAGTAGAAACATATTATATAATTCTCAATCTTTTGAAGTATGAATTGGAAATGAGAATATCAACATATTTACTTATCATAGACAGTCTTCAGACAGATTACAGAATGCACACCAGCTGATATGTCGAAACGTGCTAAAAATCTTCAAACACAGTAAAAAACAGATTTGAGCTCATTCTTTCTTAGGTCTTCAAAAATCTAAACGAATTAGGAATATATCGCTTGAGATGAGTAAATTCATGTGGCAATAGCAGCTACAAACCGCCTTTCTAAATGAAAATTATTGAACTTGGGATGTTTTATTTTGTATAGCAGTTCTGTTGGGCGATTGTTTCCAGCTCTCAAAAAGATAAAATCAGACCTTGGCTCAACCATAACAGAAAAAAAACTGAACTCTCTATCAATTCTTCTCTATGAAACTGTACTTTTAACCGGTAATTCATTTAACTCTAAAGATCTGATTGACAAGTTTGCCATCTTTGAAGCAAGATGTAGACACAGGCCTTTATAATTGCAGATTTATATTAATCGATATGCGTTAAATATATCCTACTTTTAGTTATGGACTGGTGGCAATTGTCTCATGTTGTGTTACATATTAATTTGAATGACTACTTGGAAAATCTCATTCACACATAACTATATGTATGTTTTTCTTATCAAAAGTAATCTTTTTTATTTCTTGTAGGAGAGACAAAGGCCTCTTTTTTATTTCTTGTAGGAGAGCTTTTTAAATAAAAGTAGGAATGAAAACAAATTCTTTCTTTAAAAAGTAGGAAAAAATAGGAATTTGAAACCTGTTGACATATTTTAAAATCATAATATGAAATATGTTTGCAGAATAACAGAGAAAATAATGTCCAAGAAAAATTAGTTTGATGTTCAGACCAGCATAGAAAGTTTATAAAGACAAATGTTAAATTTATGGCTTACAGCAATAGATCCTGTTACAGCGAGATGTAAACTAACTATGGACGCAAAAGGGACCTTAATTTGAAAGGAAAAAACTTTCCAAACTAAAATGACTTTAGGTTTATGACAGAAACATAAATTACGTAAATTGAATAATATTATGAATTTCAAAAAATGTAATAATTGTACACTATTGTTATTGGAGGTGAAAAGAAATAAAATGTAAAATACTGGATTTAAATGCTAATTCAATTACAACTTATCTTACTACTTCAGTTATTAATTACCTTTCTTTATAAAATGATTAGAGTTGAGATACATAAAAAATTCTAAAAGAAGCAGATACATTTTGAAGATATATTTATAAAATTTTTATTAGATTTTCAATTTAGACAACTTAGTATATACAAAATATTTTTTCTTCTTAGTTTCATACAACATATTCATACACTTTTCTAATTCATCTTTAGCAGCTTCTATAATGCCACTAGCAAGAGTTGCTTTCTTAATGTCCTTCCTCCTCAGAGCGTTACTTAGTCTTTCTGAACCATCATCAAGCAACTGTTGGCTTATTTAAACATAATTTTGAAGTTTTCGGCATTTTCAGGCAATTCCTCCTCTACTTCTAGTTGCCTTTTTAATGTCATCTACTTTTTGTTGTTCTACAAATATTTTCTTTTATTTCACCTTTTTTCATGTTTCAGTTCAAAAATATTCTTTTCTTGCTTCTTTAACTTTTTTAAATAAAGCTGAGTAATTCGAACTTTACTCATGGTATGTACTATTTCTGCAAATGATGACTTTTATTACATGGATAGATTTTATTGTCTTTTCACCAAGGGTCATTCTTGTTATTTATAGGGCAACCTTGTTCAGTATCTACATTTCCATGGAAAAGTGTTCAATAAGCTTTAATCAGCTAGGACAAATTGAAATATTTTCTTTCCAAAATGTGCACTTCAAAAATGTTGACCTAATAAACATCAATTATTTTATATGTAAAGGTTTTAACATTCAAATTTGCTTTATGCTGGATATATAAATATTCATAAACATCCCTACACTCATAAGATGTCCACTCTTGTACTATTTTATCAATATTATCATCATTTAATTTTAACATTTTTATGCATTCACATAAGCGACATAGACTGTTTGCAGTTTGGCCCTTTTTCTTTACCAATGGGTGAAGTATTTTTAAATCTTTAAAAATTGTAGAAATTATAGACGACTCAGCTTGCAAGTATTCAGAAATACAAAAGTAGCATTGCCTAAAGTTAAATTCTTGTTAAAATTAAGTCTTGATTTTGCTTCATCTAATGAAGCAAGAGTTTTTCTTACACCTGCATCAATCTCCATTTGCTTTATAAGTAAAAAAAAACTACTCCCGTCAGATACCTCCAATTCTTTAAACTTTTACTATGAAAGACTCAGGCTTCACATACCTTTTCAGCAAATTAGTAAAGACTTCATTATATTTAGAATTAGAAATGTGGGTCAGAAAATTTTCCACTTTTTATTTTCTCCCTAATTCATTTGAAAGTGAAACATCATATTCTTTCCACACTGCTTTTTGAAATGTAAGTAGCTTTACAAAAAGTCTTTCATTATTTAGTTTTCTAATTTTAAAAAGGAAGGGGAATAATGCTTCATTTTTAAGAAAAGGGATAGGCAAAAACTAGAAGGGTACAAATGACATTTTACTCAAAACAACAAATACAATTTTTAGAAGCCTTTTCTTTCAGAAATCAACTCTGTAAAATTTATGAAAATATAATACATATGAAATATTCTTGCAAGTGATTTAGCTGAAGGAAAATATTTTAAATAGCATTAAATATATGCTTAACTCTAATGTCCACCAAATTGTTTCTTTTATCTTATGGTACTCACCCATTCAATTATAAACAGATATTTTTAAACAATGTTTAATATTACATATAGGAATTATTTTTTTTTTAAAGTTTAATTACAAGTATATTTTAATATTTTTATATATTTAATAACATATTTCTTATGTCTTTAAACTGAACAACTTATTTTTCTTTTTATTATTATTATTATTATTATTAATTACTTAGTAGTAATAGTAGTAGTAGAGAGTAGTAGTCATTCATGAAAGTGGTAGATTCAGGGCTCATGCTGTGCTAATTTATGTACTATGGGACATAAACAAGCGTCTTTCAGAGTTCCCTTTTAATTATCAGCAGCAGGTTGGCTGATAAAAACCCCATTGGTCTAAAGAATTTTTTTTTTTTTTGTTTAATCCATGGATTTTGGTTTAAAAAAACCCAGTCCCCTTTTTTTTTCACAACCCTGATCAACAGGCATTTTGTAATATAGTACACACACATTGTTAATATAGTATTTAATACTTTATTTTTAAATCATAAACAATTTTTATTTTTTCTTATATTTTTATATCACAATAAATAAAACTGCTGCCTGTGAGAATAAAATTTTCTAATATTTCCTTAATGAAAGGAAGCATATGAAAGTTATATATTTAATAATTTATTTCTTACACCTGATATAAACAGTAAATTATTTATAATTCAAAAAGGGTTTAGCAATCTTTATTTATTTGTTTTGTGCATTGTTTTAAATTTATGATTTACAAATATATTTTTTTCTATTCTAGATAAAATATAATTATTTTATAACTTTTCAAAAGCATGGGTACTCAATGAAAATATTAAATTGCAGCTGCTGACTTCAATATATGTATTAGAAAGTTTTGTGCATAAAATATTTTTACATATCTCTAAATTTAAACCCTTTTTTAACTATTTTATTTAATATACATATATGACTGTAGCTCTAATGTAAGAACAAATACTTTTAAAAGTCACTGAACATATTATTCTAGCTTAAGTATAATATTTAAGAATAAGTTCAAAATTTTCCAGAAAACCCACATCTCTATTTAAAATACAAGATGTGAATTACAGGACCATCACTTTGGAAAAGGGGAAAAAACTCTGTAAATGTAGAAGATAACACAACAATAAATGGCATATTGGTTAGCGTATAAAGATAATTTAAATACCGCCTTATTCTTTTATATCCAGCATTTGATGAAATATTACCACAACTGCATTCCTTTGGGAGGAACTGTAGCAAATATGACACATTTTAGCACTGGTTCAATGGTAAGCCATGTGTAGAACTAACATGACATAAAAGAAAATGATTTTCAACATTTAAAAGCGAGTCAATTCTAGCAAAATCGCCCTTTCACGCAGAACTTGTTTTAAAGAGGGGGGGAGGAGCAAACAATTCAATGACAAACTCATCAATGTCTATAACAAAAACTTCAAACCTTTCGATATTGCATTGTAAATCTTATGTAGAGAACATGGACCAATAACTAGGAGTTCTGCTTCTCCAATTGCTTGTAGTTCAAAATTTAATCTCAGTGATACCAATTTATTTATATTTGGACCATCCATTGACAATATGGTAAGTTTATTAAGAGCAGGTGATGTTGTTTCAAATTTTTAAGCAAAGTCTGTTTTATGTCTTTTACTATTTCTGCTGTTACATGCCCTAGAAGTACGCTTGTTAGATAAACATATTCAACCATATTTTTTCATTACTAGTACCATACTTACACACAAAATTTTTTTTACCCGAGCAGTAGTAGTTTCATCAAATGTAAGTAAATATGTGTTGTTGTCAACATTTTATCGCATATCTCTTAAGAGCATAGAAGTAATATGGAGCAATTCTATGTGATATAATGTAATATGCTTTTTTCTATCTGGATTGGAATAATATATGAAAAACTACATATTTCCTTTTAAAAAAATAGGAAATAAGTAAAACATTTTAAAAGTAGAAAGAGTATGAACCGTGCAGGGGAGTGGCTATACAACCTCAAACTAAGGGCAGCAAATTCCTAAATCTGCCTTTGCATTTTCATAAGTATAAATGTTAATTTAGATCACTTTTCAAAAGACTTGAAATCAGCATGTACAAATTTGCGTGTATTTAAATTACCCTTTTGTGAAAATGCTTTCTGACATATTTTGCATATAAAATGGTTTTCATGAGTATGCATAATTAGATGTTGTTTTAAAACACTTTTACAAACAAATGTTTTCAGTCAAAATCCACATACTTTTGGGTAGTCAATAGAATAACCCACCCCTGCTCCTTATCATGCCAAACATCTGGTTGGCAACAAACAACAGATTACAATTTCATTCGGTTTTTGTTGCCAATCCATGACATTCAATCAGCACTTGGCTTTTCCGGTTTCTGCAATTTAGTAGATATTTCATCAGGGTTTTTTTTTCGATCGAAAAATATGTTCGTATGGATTTAGATGAAAATAAATCCAGAAGAAAATTTTATTATATGCTGGAAATGAAAGGTAAGAAAGTAGCGAGTGATTAATTAGTGCATAATGAAAGTGTTAATGAGTGATAAATATGAATATCTTAAGTGTGGATATGAGATAACATTGTGTGAAATAGAGAGAGGGATTGACGGTTTTGAATGGAGGTGTCGAAAGTTGATGTAGGAGTGTGAGAAAGGGTATGTGGCTTGATAAAATGTGAAGATGAAGAGAAATTTGCATAAAGGTTAGTTCTTTCATTTATGTATTCTATGTTTTGAAACTGCCTTTTGTATTTTCCCATGTTTTTAAAATGGGTCTCCTAATCTAAATATAATTTGTTTTTTTTAATTTCGCTAAAGTACAATCATTTTTTAGGAATTTTGTCGTAGTACAATCTTTTTTTTTGTTAAAGTAATTTTTATTTTAATTTTGTTATAGTACAATCATCTTTCGAAGTATCATTTTTTTTTTTTTTTTAAATTTCAGCAAAGTATAACAATTTATTGAGTTTTTTTTATCTTGTAATTTTGGTGCAGTATCAAGTTTTGAAATTTTTGCAAAATTGCAAAAATTTTCAATGCAAAATTGCAAAAGTTTTTTGTAATTGTTTTAAAATCACAAATGCTTTAAATATCATGTATCCTACATTATGTAAAATTTTCAGTTTTTTATTCTGCAATTTTACTAAGTTACGCAGTTTTTTCAAAATTCACAAAAATCTTACGTTGTAATGTTTTTCTAGGTATTTTACACTTTTATTCCAATTGAATCACACTATTGTTTAGAGTCAAAATTCTAATTCAGAACATGGCAAAAGTTGCCTATTTCAAAACATGAAAACATACTTCAATTTGGTGGGTGGGGAGGAGGAAATTTCAAAACAGGGAGAAACACGCCTACTTGGTGCACTTTTGTACTTAGAATAGCACACCACTTATTACTTTCCTTATATACATAATGTATAAGGAAAGTATTGTGACGGGGTCGAAAATTCGAATTCGAGTTTTTGATGGGAGAGCACGTTTCAAGCATCCCTGATCACGAATCAAACATTTTTGAAGTGATGTCTGTGTGTGTGTGTGTGAAAGTATGTGTGTGTGTGTGTGTGTGTGTCAGTGAGTCTGTGGAGACGATAACTGATGAACGAATGGACCGATTCGAACGAAATTTGGTACCAAAATCAGAATCCGTAAACACTGGAAGCCTATTATTTTTATACGCAATCGAATGTTCAGAACCTCCCTAAATTTTCGAATGAAATTTTGAAAAAACCGTCAAAAAATCAAAACCACTAATAAAGTACGCAAATAGACATTTCTTATGTAATTTTTCATTAGAAAACGATTGACATAAATTTTAGAACGCTAACATGAACCGTTCTTGAGATATTGTACATTTTTCAAAAAAATTATCAAAAAGTCATATAAAATAAAAGAAAAATATTTCCTATTGAGAAACATGTTCACTTTTCATATGTAATACCATACGATAAATTGTGTGACATCATTCTTGTGGATCTAGCCCATTCCATTCATGAAAAAAGATACTTTGAGTAATACTTTTGTATTTGAACGCCAATAGTCATTTATCTGCTGTAAGAATAACTTATTTTTTAGTGCATAACGCTTGGCGAAATTTTGGCGACGAATTTGGCGAAATGTCACCAACTTGGCGACTTTTTGAAATGTTGCCAAATTAACGAAAATCTCGCCAAATGGATTAAAATGACTCTAAATCAATGAAGATGACTCATTATCGAAAATTCAATATCTTGGAAAGAATATTAGTATCTACTATAAGAAAAACCTATTTTTTTTACTATAAAAGTAGTAAATTCATTACATTATATAAGGAAAGTTATGTGTTGCCCACATCAGATTTTTTTTTTTTTTATATCGATCTACCAGGCTTTTTATCAGTATGCACAAGTTTGTGTTTATTTAAATTACGCTTACATGAAAATACTTTCTGCCATATTTCACATGTAAAAGGATTTCCATGAGTGTGCACAAGTAGAAGTTGTTTTAAAACACTTTTATCAGCAAATGCTTCCTTACATAATTCACATATATAAAAGGCTTTTCACCAGTGTGCAGAAGTAGGAGTGTATTTAAATTATTCTTTTGTGAAAATGCTTTCTGGCATAATTCACATACAAAAGGCATTTCACCAGTGTGCAGAAATAGGTGTGTATTTAAATTACACTTATGTGAAAATGCTTTCTGACATATTTCACATTTAAAAGGATTTTCTTGAGTGTGCACAAGTTTCTGTGAATTTAAATTACACTTTTGTGCAAATGTTTTCTGACATAATTCACACACAATGGGCTTTTCATCAATGTGCATAAGTTTGTGTGTATTTAAAGTGTCTTTTCTTAAAAATGCTTTCTAACATAATTCACATATAAAAGGTTTTTTATCAGTATGCACAAGTTTGTGTTTATTTAAATTACTCTTACATGAAAATGCTTTCTAACATATTTCACATGTAAAAGGTTTTCCATGAGTGTGCACAAGTAGATGCTGTTTTAACACTTTTATTGGCAAATGCTTTCTGACATAATTCACATATGAAAGGTCCCCCCCCCCCCCTCCGTGTGTAGAAGTAGATGCTTTTTTAAAACGCTTCTATGGGAAAATGCTTTCTGACATAATTCCCACACAAAAGGAATTTTATCAGTGTGCACAAGTTTATGTATATTGAAATTACACTTCCATGAAAATACTTTCTGACATATTTCACATGTAAAAGGTTTCTCATGAGTGTGCACAAGTTTGTGTGAATTTAAATAATCTTTCCTTGAAAATACTTTCTAACATATTTCACATATAAAAGGTTTTTCAATAGTGTGCACAAATAAATGCTTTTTTAAAACACTTTTATACGAAAATGCTTCCTGAGATAATTCACACATAAAAGGCTTTTCAACAATGTGCACAAGTTTGGGTGAATTTAAAGCACTCTTTGAACATGCTTTCTGACATAATTCACGTACAAAAGGTTTTTCATGAGTACGCAGAAGTAAGTGTCTGCTTAAACACATTTCACGTGAAAATGTTTTTGGGCAGATTTCACATTCAAATAGTTTTTCATGAATGTGCCCAAGTAGATAATTATTTAAATGACTTTTAGATGTAAATGCTTTCTGGCATACTTCCCAAACAAAAGGTGTTTTACCAGTATGGTCAAGTAGTTGTTTATTTGAATCATCCTCATGTACACATTTTTTCTGATACATTTCACATGCCGATAGTTTTTCACTTATATGAATAAGTTTATGGTTATTAATCTGATTTTTATTGCAAATGCTCTCTGACATATTTCACACACAAATGATTTTTTTTTTGCATATATCAATAAATGCTAATTTAAATAATTCTTTTAGGTTAAAGATTCTATATAAATAACATAAAAATTTTGTTATTTTATCCTATTTTATAAACATCAGAATGTATAAGCAAATGTTAATTTGAATTTATTTTTTGTAAAAAATTGTGTCTTATACCACATACATTGTGTTAATCCAAATCTCTTTTTAAAACCTACTTTTAAGAACATTGCACATACACAGTCTCTTTCCAATATGTGTAAGTCATACCTCAATTCCTTTCATTGACTTATTGCCTTTTGCATAAATAAGAGTTGTGAACACAAGTATACACTTAGAATAAAAAGAAAATTCTGAATATATTGGAACTTTGAATATAAGGATATGCATAAAAGTTACCATCTGTGCAACTTTTATTAATCTAGAACCATGGCAAGAGTGGTCTATATTTCTTGTCTAAAGTAAAAAAATACAGTTAATTGGTTATTTTTGAGTCAAATAGATGGCATACTTTGTTCTGAATATATAATTTCACTGTGGTCCATTAAAACTACTAAAAATGTAGAAATGTGGTCCATTCCTACTTTACACTACTAAAAATGAGAGAATGGACATTAAAATAGAGGCCTGAATAGTCAACATTGAAGATTATATAATTCCTGCTTCCTGCAACGAAATTCTTTATTCTGTAGTAAAGTATAAGCTTTGAATCAAATACTCCTGTCATGACAGGACATATATCTTGGAATAGAGATAAGCAATGAGTTCAAATCATGAAGCGTAAAAGGACTGTTTAGACGTGCGTTGTATCGAAAAGTCATGAGGTACCTGACGCCGAAGGCGTCTTTATCCTCGATATCCTCTTCAGTTGTGCTGATTCCCTGACATTAGCTGATTGTAGAGTAGAACTGTTTAGCCTTCATAGTTTAAATACAAATATAGTATATGACACGAGTCGTTCAAACAAATGGAATGGCTCTCACGCTCAGAATTTCGATCGGCTACAAGCCGTACTAGACCTAGTAGATAAAGGAAATCATCTTGCAATCAGAGATCGTTCTGTTGACACGTGATATATCATTCTTTTCCATAAAGGCAGTAAAGAGTAAAGATCAGTTTTAGAAACCGAACACATCACGTGACCCTTTTCTCCAATCAGGCAAAGAATATACATAATCAGGGATGCAGAACTTCTTTCAAGACGAAATGGAAAAGGAAAAGATCTTAGGCCATTCGAGACTTTGAGTCATTCGTTTCAACGACTCGTCTTAAATTGTGGAAAATTTTCTGCATCGTATGACTTTCAAATAAAGCTTCATGTAATATCGAAAACTGCGATGCATTGTGATCCACTTCTTTGCATGAGAAAATGAAATTTTTCATCGGAAACAATTTACATTTCTTAGAATTATTTAGTTCACACTTGGTTTTATTTTGTATTGCAAAATTTACTTATTCTAGGAATTTTGAATTGTAGTGATGACTATCTTTCTATGAACTGATTTAAATTCCATCTGTAATAAGCGATTGCTTGGCTCTTCCTTACATGATTTCAGTACAGTGTCTTAAATGTGAAAAGGGATGTTTGCTGAATGATTTTCTAGGGAAAAAGCTTTTCCTCATATGTCATGACATGAGTACTTGATTCAAAATTTATGATTTACTGCAATAAAGAATTTCGTTCGCAAGAAGCACAAATTATGTAATTTCAATTTTGTCAATACAGTCCTTTATGTTAATGTCCATTCTGGTATTTTTAGCTCTAAAGTTGGTTCTGGCTGTATCAAAGTGAAATTATATATTCAAAACAAGCTGTGCCATCTGTTGGACTCAAAAATAACCTATCAGCTGTATTTTTTGTTTAGACAAGAAATTTGCAGTGTGTTTAGGCCACTGTTACCATGGTTCTTGATTGATACAAGATGAACAGATAGTGATTGTTATGCATATTTTCTTATCCAAAATCCACATGTTAAGTTTAAATCTATAGAAAGTGTCACAACTCTCACTTGTGTAAAAAGCTGGATCTTGGTTTACACATACTGGAACAAATTGTGTGTGTGGAAACCCCAGGCCGTCCGACTCATCCAGAGGACTTGAGTAACCATTTGGACGACCGGGTGTGTGTGTGTGTGAAAGCCCCAGGCCGTCCGGCTCGTCCAGAGGACTTAGAGCAACAAAGTGGACGACCGGGAAGGGGTGTGTGTGTGTGTGTAATAGTCTAAAAAATTGTATCAACACAAAGGTATAAAACACATTTGTATGTAACATATGACACAAATTTCTACAAGAACATTTGCTTATACATTCTGATTTTCATAAAATAAGAGGAAAAAGTTTTATAATATTTATTCCTAAAATCTTTAACTCAAAATATTTATTTAGATTGGCATTTACTTATATATTTAAGAAAAAATCATTCATGTGTGAAATATGTCAGACAGCATTTACAATAAAAGTCAGTTGAATAAATATAAACCTGCTCATACAGGTGAAAAGCCACTGGTATGCGAAATATATCAAGAAAAATATGCACAGAAAGATGATTTAAATAAACACCTACTTGTGCACACTGGTAGAAAGTCTTTTGTTTGTGGAATATGTCAGAAAACATATACAGGTAAAACTAATTTAAATAGACACCTACTTCTACATACTGGTGAAAAACCTTTTGTTTGTGAAATATGTCAGAAAGCATTTGCCTGTAAAAGTCACTTAAGTAATCACCTACTTGTGCACACACATGAAAAACCATTTGAATGTGAAATATGTCAAAAATCATTTTTGCGCAAGTCTGATTTAAATAGACACTTATTTCTGCACACTGGAGGAAAGCCTTTTGCATGTGAATTATGTCAGAATACATTTGCAAGAAAGAGTGCTTTAATTACGCATAAACTTGTACACACTAATGAAAAACCTTTCACATGTGAAATATGTCAGAAAGCATTCTTGCAGAAAAGTAATTTAAATGCACACAAACTTATGCATACTCGTAAAAAACCTTTTATGTGTGAAATATGTCAAAACACATTTTCACGTAGGACTGATTTAAATAGACACTTACTTCTGCACACTGGTGAAAAGCCTTTTATATGTGAACTATGTCAAAAAGCATTTGCCGATAAAAGTGTTTTAAAACAGCATCTACTTGTGCACACTCATGAAAAACCTTACACCTGTGAAATATGTCAGAAAGCATTCTCACAGAAAAATATGTTAAATACACACCAATTTGTGCACACACGCGAAAAACCTTTTATATGTGAAATATGTCAGAAAACATTTTTACGAAAGAGTATTTTAAATGCACACAAACTTGTGCACACTAATGAAAAGCCTTTTGAAAAGTGATATAAATCAATAACTACTTAGAAACACACTACAAGACTTCCAAATGATCCCATTTTCCTTAGATCTTTTTAGTTCTTTTTACAAAAATTTACACATCAGTTATTACATACTAAAAAATGTACCCGGCATTGCCTGGGAGTTAAACCAAGGTAGTTGTATAATAAATAAATAAATTTGATTTGTATAAATAGCAATGAAAATTGCATAGAATCTCTATACATCAGCATAATAGGTATTATGACTTACACGCCGAAGCTCTTGCTCTGCTACTTGTCCATGTGTTTTGCCAACATTAACATCATTAATGGAAATTAAATGTTTTAGATATACTTATTAATCACTATGAAAAAAAAAGTGCACTGTATTTATTTGTGATTAAAATTTATGTACATAAATATAACTACCTATGTACAAATATAAGAAATCAATACTTTCATTGTGGACCACTCAAATTGCAATTGCAACCATTGCAGCTGGCTGAGATCTGGCTGCCATTCTCTGCGAAAACCAAACAAACATTCTCCTTTCTATCAAACAAAATGAAATTATTTCCAGAAAAAAAAAACTCAATTATTTATAGATTAAAATATATATGAAGGGTGGGCTTCACTTGGGTTTTTTTTTTTCCCTACAATTTATATTTTTGAGATGTTCTAACGTTGTAATCTCATAGTTATTAAAAATCTGCACACAAAATATTCTTTTAAAGCAAACCCCAATGGCATTACGTTACTTATATAAACTTCAATTATTTTAAACATCCGTTCTGTGTAATTGAATGTATACCATTAAATGGCAAAATTAATGAAAGGTTTAGGAAGAATATTTAAGGCACATAACAATGGTAGCAGCAACCATGCACAGAAACATTTTTTTTTCAACACATTATATATATTTTTTAGAAATTTACTAAATTCTGTCCGTTAATTGTATGGATACTCAAAATTTATTTGTAAGAGAATTTTTAAACCTCTCCAATGGTGTTAAGATAGAAAGTGTATGATTATATTTTTGGTCTCTTAACGATTTTACAATATATTATTGAAAATTTCAACCATTAAATGCTAAAAGACATTCTCCTTTCGATCAAAGTGAAATTGTTTATATATTAAGGAAGAACTCCACTCAGTTTTCTCCTACAATTTATATTTTTGAGATACACTAATGTTTTACTGTCATAAACTTGTAGTTATTAGAATTCCATACACAAAATGTTCTTTTAACACTAAACTTACCATGATGGGTCAAATGACTCTTTTTAAACTTTCTGGCAAAATTTCTTACATAATGTTATCACATCGCCATTTGACTTTACGACTTTTATTATAATTTACATCCAATATATTTTTCACAAATATTTATTTTTCTCTTGTGTATTTTTTTACCGTGAAATATATACAACTGGATCTACCTACTGCAATGGGTCATTTGACCTGCATAATAGATTGTGTGATGAAATCATTTTTGCTATTACATCAGAATTTTACTGTTTTGCATTATATTTGTTGATACCTCTTGAGTGTTAGATTTCAGTTTTAGTTTGACAATTTCAAGTTATAGTGCTATTTTGTGAGTCAATAATTCTTATTTCATTATTGTGTTGATGATAATTATCCCAAGAATGTCAAGAAATTCAAGATATTTCAAAATATAAAAAGTAAATAATATAGCTGAAGAGTGTTCGGGATCCAGTGAAGAGGAACTATCTGAAAGTGAAGTGGATAACATAGAACAACATGATGACTCATTTGACACTACGGACAGATGCGAATCCTCAGGTACAGATGATGAAGAGGAGAATATTTTGAATATGTGTAGAGAACAAAAGAGAACAATATCGCTATTGAGTTATGAAAGTGATGTAGAGGATCGATGTATCGAAATGCGTATTTTCAAGATGTGCAACAGAAAGAACAAGAAGATATACAGGAAACATCAACAAATTCGAGTTCAGTTTCATGTGTGAGAAAAAAGTGCCAAATAAGATATTGCAAAGAAAACAAACTACAAAAATCTGTTTCAAATGCAAAAAAATGTGTGTGGCAAATGTGCCTTCAAAGACCCAATCATTTTGCAAAATATGCACTGAACATGAGTAAGGTTTGCATATTGTTTATTTCTAAATTCAGGAATAAATGGGGATTTCGTTCTCTTATTTTTATTCATTTTTTAATGGAATAAATAAACAAATTAGAACCATTATTTTGACAAAATTGTTTTATTCACCCACCAAATTGTACTAAAAGGTATATTTTTACTATACATACATCATAAAATACAGTACAGGATCTATTATCCGGAATGCTTGGGACTTCATGCATTCTGGATAAGGGGTTTTTCCGTAATTTGGAACACTTTTTCTAAAATTTGCTGGAATGGTCTCAAATGTCGTTATAGAAAATTATAATTCATTTTAAAGACATAAATGTATTAAATAAAGCTTTTTTACAATCTATATAAAAAATATACTTGATTAACTAAAATACAAACAAGTATTAATGTTTAAGAAAAATTTTGAAAGAAAAAACAATGTCTGAAAAAAAGTTGATTATTCAAATTTTAAACCCCTGTATCCTAGGAAAACAATTAAGCAATATGTTGTAAATTGGAAACACTTGTTTAACACTTGTGTCACTCCTTCGGCATTATCATAGCAGACCACCGTGTAAAAAATCAAAACAAGCTGTTTTAACGTGATTACAGTTTATTCATAATCAGTGCATACAGATAACAAAACGGTTAACCAGACATGCCAAAAGTTAATTTTTATGTTAAGAATTTTAAAAATATATGAAAATGAAATCCATAAATTGAAAATTATAAACTTACTAGTACACGAGAAAAAAAATTTAAAATCTCTGCAAATTTCTTTAGATTACGCAGCTTTTTCCAAAAGCCCCAGTCACTTTGCAGTGAAAAACAATATGATGTCACTACCACTACGAAGTCATCGAGGCATCAAACGAACGTGCACCCATTCTAAAAAAGAAAATATGTTTTTTTTTCTAAAAATCCAAGTTTTTTATATCGTTTCACAAACAAACTGTTTTGTCATTCGTCGAAAGTATGTTTATCTGACATGGAACAAATATATCCACCATGAAGGTAGAGTCCATTTTTACCTCCATGATACTTGTAGTTTTCCTCTTCCAGAAATATTTTTAGCAACATTTCCGGTGTGGTAAGTTGTGGATTCAGCCAGACCTTTGTTTATGTCAGAATCGCAAACAGTTGAAGTGAGAAAAATGTAGATTTCAACGCATTATTTTGTAATATTAATATTGCTAATTAAGGCAAAAAATCATTTGGCGGGATATTAAAAAAAAAATCGCTATTTGGTGCAATTTCGGGAAAATAATTGAGTGTTTGCGCAGAATTTGGCATTATTTTGCTACATTCCGGTTTGGGGAGAGTTTGGATATTGGAATGCCAGATAAGAGGTCGAGTACTGTATATGACTTTTTGAAGACGGGTCATTTGATCCGTTGTGGTAGAAATAGGTATACATTAAATATCGGTAGGTTTAGTGTTAAGTTTACCCCAATGATAGAGATGCAGATTCACAGTGACCAGGTCGCCATTGGCGACCAAGTTTGCAGTCATGGCGATCAAAATTATTACAGTAAGTCGCCATTTCTGGCAACCAAAATTCTTTCAGTCTTACAGCACTAAATTGGGCCAAATGCCTCACAGACCGCGAATTGCAGTCAATCGCTTCATTGTTGCGAATCGCCGTTAATTACAAATTGGTGACATTGAAGTCTGGTGACCAAAATTTCTCAGAAATCCTTTCAGTCCCACAGCATTGGGGGCCAATAGATTGGGCAGATTGCCTCCGGGATCGCTTGATTGTTGTGAACTGTGATTCCGTAGCTACGCATTAATCGCAGTCAGTCGGGATTTGGTCACACTAAGGTACTATGTGTACCTAATTATTTGAGATCCAGACCGTCCAACCTACCCGAAAGGTGTAAGGTAACTGTTTGGACGGCCGGGAGTACCTAATTAGTGAAATATTTTAGAGAAAAGTATAAACGCGTCTCCCTGCGTGTACGGGTTGCAAATTCGATCGAATAAAATTTTCATTATTACAAGTTTCTTCCGCATATTCGCAATTATGTTCTTTCTGGGTACTTCTCCTGTATTTTTCTTTTTTTACCAGAGGAATTATCTTCTTCCCGTGGGCAAAAATCCTTTTCCCAGTTCACAGGAAGCCTACAAGCTACAAAAATTCCATAAATGTTATGAAATCTGTCATATATGTTCCAAAAATGCTGCGAAATTTGATCAGTTTTCACTGCCTTACATCTGAACGAACTTCACTGCCTCACATTACGAAATTGGCCCTTACATACGGTGATTCCCACTATGCCTGCAGAGCGATAACCAATGATTATCTTTTTGCCACTTTTACAATCTATTTGCACCGACTGAAATTTATATAATTTCGTTTTGTATACAAAAAAAAAAACTTTTTCTACCGTATTAATAAAATGAAAGGCTATTTATTTTACAGCAATATCAGAAAAATCTGCATTGTATGCGATCCTCGGAATACCTCATTCAATTTGAATAATATTTCCCGCTTTTGCAACCTGTTTGCAATGACTACAATGTTTGTAATTGTTTTGCATTTTATAGAGTAAAACTATTTTCCAAGCGTATTATTTATGAAATAAAAGGTTATTTTGAAGCAGCATTGCGAAAAACTGCATTTGTACGCAATTCATGGTATATTTCGTTTAATTTGGGAAATAATTTCCACTTTTATAATCTGTTTGCATCACCTACAATTTTTGTAATTATTTTGTGTTTTATACAGAAAAACTATTTTTCGAACATCTTATTAATAAAATAAAGTATTTTTCAGCAGAATCACGAAAAACGGCATTTGTACGTGATTCTCCGTATATTTTGTTTAATTATGAAATTGCTTTTCCACTTATGAAATTTGTTTGCATTAACTAATTAATATTCACAAAAGTATTCACTTTGTAGTGTGATTCACTCTTCTATGTGTATTTGAGCATTTCATAAATCAACATAATTGAGATCACTGTACATGATATATTATAGATTTTCTTTATGCAATTATTAATTTGCATCATGTATTATGAAATAATTTTGTTTTAAATTTAAAAAATTTAACTGAAATTTAAATAAATCAGTCTGTTAACAAAATTAATTTCATTGTAAGAAAATTTGTTTCTCTTTTGGGGTTTTTTACCAAAAGAAATGTCACTATTTCAACTGTTCTTAATTGCTCTGTCATTATTTCAACTGCTACTGTTGAGGTGCTCTGCTAAAATAATCCTTTCCCATCTATCTTCATCTTCTAATTATTCTACCTTATTGACTATCTGACTGAATTATCATATTTTTGTTTTTATATTTTGTTTAGAAGAGATAACATTCTTTTTGTACATTCTAAGCTTCATACATTTTGAGTTTAAAGGCAGAATTAATTAAATTAAATTTTTGAATTATTTTCAGAATCAAATCGAAGTCAAACCAAGGGAAATTTCAGTTGAAAAACACTAATCTCTTAGCATCCTTGTTTATTTCTTGAAAAAAAAATCAATTTTTTCTAATATGTTTAGGATTATTGTGTCAAAGAAATTTTTTATAAATCCTCTTATTCATAAATTCATAACTTAAGAATTTTATTATATTTTATGTATTTCTCACCCATGGCAACCCTATCAAATCTTTATTTGTAATTATTAATATTTTTATGTTGTCTGTAACTTTTTAAGTATTTTATTTTAATATTTTAAAAATGTAAATAGCCATTTTCTGGTTTTTGCTTTCAGCCTTCATTTTAAAAACATACTAGATCTTATAACTGTTGTTTTATGGCTAGAGAATGAAATTAAATAAATTGAATGAATTTAAATCAAATTTCGTAATTTGAATTTATTGCTTTCTTTTGTGTTATTACCTTTTCTCTAAATAGGTTGTCTTTAGCCTACTGTCCACAAAACATAATATAAAAGTATATACCTATATACGAGCAATTTTAAGTATTTTCAATCCATGATATTTGATTTTAGACACCTGTCGTTGTTAACAAAATTTTGGTCACTAACTTTTTTTGGTTGGCCACTAAAAATTTTGTTCTTAGTGGCCACTATTAAAAAATCTGAAGCTGAATCTTTACCCAATGGCATTATGTTACTTATATAAACTTCAATTATTTTTAACATCCATTAGTTCTGCATAATCCAATGAGAACCATTAAATGTAAATTTTAAGTAATAAATGATGTGTAGTTTTACATTTAGGATGATAACACCAGATGGCATCATCAGCAACCATTCAATAGAAAATATGGCATAAATCTGCCATAAACAGTAATTTTTTTTTTAATTAAAATAACTAAGAAACTAATTCAATTTTTTTTTTTTTTTAAATGTCGTTGAAGCATATCGTCTTGGGTCCTGAAGTACCTGTGTAGCCAATTTCATGCCCATACAATGTGTAGATTTTCCGCCACAGACAGTCAGACATCTTCCTTTATTATTATAGAATTGCCAATACACTGCCCAATGACATAAGTATCAATATTGTAAATTGATTGATAAAAGTACAGTTTCCGGCAGTTCAACCAATAATCACTAATTTATGGTTTTATATTAGCATCAAAGTTTGAATTAAAATGTTCACTATTCAAAGATTCTCTTTTGTCGTCTACATTCTGACTGTAGGAGGTGGAAAACACTTCATCTTTGATCATGCGTGATGAGTTAATCCTTCTTCCATTCGCTTTCATAATTATCAGAATCTGCTGCTATTGCTTAATTTAGCTAATATAGATGTTTTTAAAATGCAAAAATTACCTAGAATAGTGAAGAGAAAAGTAAGGAATTTAAAGACCTTAAAGCTGCAATTAAGTGAAATATGTTAAAACTACAACAAAATAGAGATCATAGAAGCTGAACAACTGAGATAAGAATTACAAAGATCAAGAAAATGTTATGCTAGTCTCTGATAATCTTCTTAATGAGCTAATAAGATGTTAAAGAAAGCTTCCAATAAAAGTGGTTTTTACTGACAATAAGATAGCACAAACTATGTTTGTTTGAAGGTGTCATCAAATCAAAAGAAGAAAGTAAAGCAAACAAAATGTTTTTAATTTTCTTGAAAGGGAACTTGAGACGAAAAAGGATTATATGATAACTTGTTTTTGACAAGAAAAGCAAGGATATGTTAAAGAATATTAAGATAGAATAAGATTCAGAGAAATAATAAGATTTTTTTTTTCTTCTGTAAAATTGTTGCATTTTACTGTTGTTATATATAGTCACTTTCAGCATTTATTTTAAAGTGACATTTTACATTTTTATTTATTTTTATGTAAACTTTTATATTAGGTAATGAAATGAAACTATTTGAACAGATGGTGTGATTTATGGCAGTTTAGATCAAACTTTTTGCAAACCTGTGCTTGAAGTACCTGCTGAGTATGTATGTGCATCATGTGTAATAAAACCAAAAGCATAGTATGCAATAGAAAATTATGTGCAATACTATGTTTCTATTTTTTCTACAGTACAAAATATTGCAGTGCAAATAATAAAAGGCTTAACAGACCAACTGTAAGCAATCATAGTTACCAGGGTGCCCATGAGAAATGTGTGAAAAAAAGAAAAATTTTGTTCAGTTATGGAGGAAAAAAACTTGGCATTTCAGTCTGCAAATCACAGTGTCGTTCGACATGCCCTAAACATATTTTTTTTAATTATGTATTTAATGTAGGATATATTTATTTTCAGTTATCTTCTATGGATTATTTCAGGAATGTTATTGGGGTTTACATTTTACGTACAATAAAATTTTTTGCTGCAAATGTCAAAAATCTCCAAAATAACAATTTAAGTTAAAGGTACATCAAAACTAATTTTAAGCACTTTTGTGGAAAATTATGTTTGGGAAAATACAGAATCAAATATTGACACTTTTAAAATAATAAAAAGCTTATTTTAAAATCATAGAATGTTTACAAAAATACAGAAACCGCTTTAGCACTTTCAGGCGTATGGCTCTTCATCAGACACATAAAACATATAACAGTACAATGAAGCTATAAATACAATCCAATCCACAATTTTATAATTTGCATAAAATCAAGGGCCATGCAGCCACAAGTAAAAATTGGAAGACTGATAAATCAGTGGTACAAAGGAATTGGGATAATTTCTTCCCATTCAATCCTAAGATCTTTCACCCTCTTATTTAGTTCTGTTATGAATTTAATTTTAGGCATACTCATTCCACTGTCACTACTATATTCAGTCGTATTCAAACTGATAAATTTAAGCCTAATATTTTACATCAGGCTGGAGTGTATGCTGTCCTCCCTTATTTCTCCTGACGATGTTTACAAGTTTTATATTGTAGTACAAAACATCCTGTAGGTATTAGATTAACCGAGCATGCCTACGATATTAAAAATGAAAAATTATCCACTGCTTTATTGTTCTAAATGAGCAATTTATCCCTTTATTTGATAAGACGTTCATTTTAATGCAAAATAATAAATAACCCTAAAAATATTTTACTTTATCAATCCTTGTTCATTTATCTTTATTGGGATTTTATTTGCAATTTTTACCTCGTACAAAAATTAATTTTGTTGGTGTCTTATCCTTGATTCCTATGTATGTAAATCTTCAGTTATTAAAATCTTAGCATATCTGTCTACCTGCATGGCCTTTTAATTTCATATTTTTGTGAATCTATGTTCACTTTTTTTTTTTTTTTTTTTTTTTTTTTTTTTTTTTGTGGTTGCATGGCACTTAATTCTATGCAACTTTTAAAAATATGAGTTACTGTATTTATAGCTCCATTGTACTGTTAAATGTTTTATTCCTCTCATAAAGGAGTAATGAGATTTTTGTAAATGTCCTATAATTTGAAAATAAACTTTTTATTTTTTAAAAGTGTCAATATTTGATTTTCTATCTTTGGAAGTGTTGCTATTTAAATAATAAAGTACAGAATGTTATGCTTTCACCATATGTTATAATCTAGTAATGAACAGCTTACTTTTGAAAAACTTTTAACTTGCAAGTTATCTAAATTTTGGAATATTCATCATTCAATGATCATACATTCAATACATGTTATTATTGACATATGCTTTCTGGGGGCATCATTTCACCATATTCTAAGGGGGAGCAAAATCCAATTTGTCTTTGTTGTGACTTGCAGATATAACTACAGTTTGACACTCATAACTCTTATTAATGGCAATGAACTCATAAATTTGTTTCAAGGATATAAAGCAGGGTGTCTACTAGATCACAAAAGTCACGAATCGTCAAAAAGGTAAAAAAGTCACGAATTTCACCGATTTTGGAAAATTCAGTAGAATTTTAATGTTTAAATACTCAAAATCTCTGCAAATTAGTTTATACACAATCAACATTTTTTTTTTTCTGTTTTCATTGGAAATAAATTTTCGAAACGTGTTTAGTCATTGTTTTTTGCTTTTCAGCAAAGTTTTTATATAATCTGAATGCAATATTGAATTTTATTGTACGTATCAGTGGCACTATTAAGTTTTATATGATGATTGATTGCATTATTGTTTTTGTAACAAGTATTTAATATTCATGTTTGTAAAGATATAATCTTAATAACTGTAGGGATGCAGAAAGTGTCAGTTAACAAATTTTCTCGAGAAGGCAAAGAAATTCTGGGGAAATCTCCCCAACAAGTTGTGCAAAGTTTTGACAATATTTTTTATTTTTATGATTGTTGTGTGTTCAGAAGAAAAGTTATTTTTAACAGATTATAATTTAAATAATTTACTGGATTTTATCTCATTTATTTTATTTAAAAAATTTTCCAAAACCTGTAAAATTTCCCTCGAACTTTATTTGTGCGCTTGAACATATTTTGTTCCCGTGAACAACTGTATATGTATTAATAATTATGGTAGCCATATAGATAAAGTCATAGTGATAGTATGTTATACGTTAGAATGAATTTAAGAAACATTACGGATGATTTTATTCAGGTCATGAAAAATGGCCACAAGGGCATGAAAAAGTCATGAAATTAAATTTTAAAAATCTAGTAGACTATAGAGAATTTCTAGAAATCTAGTAAAGCTATAATGTTCTTGTTCACATGACAATTTTATGCATTTTGTTAAACATAAGCTATTAAAAAAATTCTACAAAGTAAAAAAATTAAATTTTCAAATATATATTTTCTATTCTAATTATTCAAGCATATATAAAAATTATTTCATTTAAAAAACATAAATGAAATTTTTGTCAATAAGTATTACATTTACGTTTTTTTTTTTTTTTTTTTTTTAACTTCTTATCACTTCAGATTTATGTGAAAGATAAATTGAATGCACTATAATATACCTATTTAAATTTAATGAAATTTGCATGAATACAAAGAGGCCTCACATACCAGCTTATTTTAGGTTAATAAGTATCAAAATATTAAATTATATCTGCTTTACTTCTGATGTTTTAAAAATGAAATATATGTATACAACACTATTACAGTAAAAAAAAAGAAATGAATAATAGGAAAAGTAAACAGTGTGAGTCTCATAATTGCATAGTTTCTAATCTAATCTTAAAATAACTAATACAATAGCTATAATCCAGAAAAATTCAGAAATTTGTTTTTTATCTTGTTTAATATGTTAGAGTACAGAACCATATCATAATTAACAAAATTACTGAAAGATCATAATATATTGAGTACTAATGTGTGCATCTAAAAACCATGTTAATACATCTATTGCTGTCTCAAGGTTAATTATTTTAGCAAGGGGGGCAAACAAGATTGTATCCCTTTATTTTAGTGTTACCAAGGCTATAACCAATGAGAACTACTTTTAGACCACTCCCAGCCAATTACATGGGACCTTTGTACAATGCGAGTTCAGTGCATACTACATAGAGACATAAAAAATGTAAGCAGGGTTGTTGCAATTGTGGTACGGCCTTGTGCCGGCCACTATAGGCCTTATTGTAATTTATTACATTTGAAATTTTGGCCTGGTACAGACCTATAAATTCTGGATCCTAGTTAAGCGACTTCTAGCAGGACATGGATGCAATTTTACTTAAACATACCATTAAAGGCTTAATATTAAGCTTGAGCTTATTCTATTCAGGACATAGCTCCTATTTTCTTTTGAGCCGTGTTATACTGGCCCACAAACACCGCTGGCATGTTTATTATATGATTGAACGAATTCAATGGTTTTCAGATGGCTACAAATCCAGCAACATAGCCATTTAGATTGCCCGCTGACACAATACCTTGGGTGATATAGGAAGAATTGCCAAACAAAACTGTTGTTCCCTTACCTCACTGAGAAATCAATTTATTATCTGAGAGGCATAGATTCATGATTGTGGCAGATGAGATAACCCAATCTGTGTGATTTAAGAACTGCCAAATATAAAGTCATCGCCTACAGCATACGGCTGTTTATTACAGAATGTCCTTCAACGTAAGTCATTTTCTTACTTCATTGTTTTGCATATAAGCAAATATAAATACTGAATCAGTATAGAATATTTAACAGCATAGAATATTTAAAGTATAGAAATTAAGGTTTTACATTTAAAAAATATATATATTAAAAATATTTTAGACAATTTTGAATTTACTACAAAATAGCATTTGCTAGACGATTATTTATTATATCAGTGATCTAAAAATCATAAATAATCTCCCCACCTAAACCTCAGGGGGAAAATATCAATTACTTTTTATAATGCCAAATAAATGAGAAAGTTGAAATAATATGATACTTAAATTAAAGAGAGCTGAGATACCATTTGTCAGGTATTTAAGTAATGTTAAGTTGATTATGCTTTATATTATTTTGGGAAAACAGTGCTAATGATTATAATAATTACTATTTTTTTTCATACATATATATATATAAATGAATTTTTTTGGCCACCTCAGCTTGTCTTAATTGCCCTAGACCTTTGGATTTAATTTAAGTAACTATCATTTTTATTACAGCTGCTTGATGGTAAGTCATCCGTTAAAACCTAACCACTAATTGATGTTTATTTAGAGTAATAGATATTGGATAATAATGAGAAGGAATTTATTTTAACTTAATGATTGGTCACCCTCCTTGATCTATATACTCTTTTTCTTATGTCAGGAGTACGACGGTTAGTACTATCCTGATACTAATATTCCCAATTCCAATTCAGACTTCAAAAGTCAAGAATAACATAAAATGTTTCAACTTTCAATTTACTTCTGCCATCCAACACAACTTCACCTTTTCGTTCTTCAGATCAAAGTTTGCATTTTCTTGTTCATTTGTAAGTATATATATATAGTCTCCATATCATATCTCTCCATACAAAAGTCAAACATATCACAAAATGATATTATAAACTGAATCAATTATTTATAGTCCATTGACTCACACAGCACATTTACATCCTATAGATGTAATCTGGATTATCTAAAATAGATCCAAAATCCAGTAGTTGATGTCTATTAGATATCCAGATATCTATTAAATAGGTCTCAAGATATTGCATGATTTTTAAATGAATTTTTGAAAAAAAAAAATCAATAAAAATCAGAATCTTTAATACAGTTAACTAATTAATCATTTCATATGTAACTTTTTATTACAAAATGAAATGACAAACTTTAAAATGCTAGCATGAACCATGCTTGAGATATTGTGCATTTTTTAAACAAATTTATTAAAAAAATTACATAAAATTGAAAAAGTAGTAATTATCATCCAATAGGTTCCCTTTCCATATACAAAAGTATACAACAAATGTGCTAACATCATTTTTGTGAATCTAGTTCATTCCATTCATGAGAAATAATACTCTTTGTAATGGTCTTATATTTTGACCTCTAAGAATTCGCCTATAGTTATTTATTTCAAGAAAAATTCATTAAATTTCCATTGCATTTTGGTGAGAATTTTGCATGTGAGTATGAATAAGACATTCTGTTCGAACCAAAGTCGCCAAATATTCCAAATTTCAATTTAGGCTGTATTTAATGCAAAAAGCATTGTGCCATGGATCTTGTACACCATTATTTATTTTTAACGTCATTGCATTAAGCAGAGAAAGTCATGTGCTGCCCACATCAGATTATTTTCTCCTACATAGTATAGAAAACTTTATATTTTTGCAAGAATCTGATAGGATCAATAATTTAAACAAAAAGTACATATTAAAACATCCCCAGTGCTTTTTGATTACTTTAGAATTATGTGCATGTGTAAAGGAATTTATTTATTGAAATGGAAATTTGTATGTTGATACAGTGGAGTGCACTTGTAGCATGAACTCGAATGTAGCGAAGTTATCGGTTATAACGAATATGTTATGCTACCTTGGATCTGCAATACTTTTATAATGTTAAACGTATCACTTACAACAAACAATTGGATACCTATACATCAGATACTGTGCAGTTTTTAGTGTGGGAGAGGTGAAGAAAAAGAATTACTTTCAAACTTTTTGGAATAAAAGCAAAATCCTAGTAGTAACAATTAGTTTGGTAAAAAAGAGTCATTCCCTGATACGTTGAGCCTAAACACTTTCCTAAACACATCCCCAGATACAATGAAATTGTCTGAATACATGAAGATTTACTGTTCATTTTTCCAATTAAGCAAGTAATTAGGTTTTCTTAAGGAGGTCATGCAGGTTTGGCAGTATGTATGTTTTGAAATTAATATATAACTATGATTTCTTAATTCTTATTATCATTATTCTTATTGTCATTACCATAATAATTCTTTAAAGAAATGGCAATTCTTTAAAATTTAGATTCACAGGATTAAAGAGCAAGAATAATTTCATTAAATATTTTGATTTTAAATTTATAAAAGTTATCATTTATGCAATTTTAAATACAATGGATGATTAAAAAAAAAATGTCCTTATTTTGTAAGTTTTGTACTTGTTACAGCAGGACCATAGCCAAAAATAAAATCTAAGGCAGGGTTCACCAGTGTTCCCTTCAAGACTTTTTAGTTGGGGAAGGCAAATGAAACTTTAGGGGATACGTTTTATATCACCCCTTCAGGATGTATGCCTGAAAGAAACACTGGGTTCAACAATGCTGAAGGAGGGGAAAGGAATTAAATATAAATGAATACAGTACATTTTTATTATTGAGGATTACTATTATGTGTTATTGTATCAAAGTTTATGTACTACAAAGCCAGTTAATTGTTTCTGTAAACTAATAGTTGTTATTATATATTTCAATCCATATAAATTACTCTAATAACTTTTCCCAAATAGTTTATAGGATAGCAAATAGCTATACTTCTAAAATAATACTTGACGTCACTGAAAATCCACATAACTTCTGTACATCAATAGTAATTCATAATAATTAAAATTGATGCTAATATAACCATTAACTAGCAGCAAGCTGTTAATTGATTAAAAAGTCTAATTAATAATTAACAGATAATATTAACTCAATTTTCTCATCAATAGATTTTAACGCCATAATGTTTATGCGAAGCAAAGTAATTTATAAAATAAAATAAAAGCAATTATAAAAAATTTGAATGCAATTTCATATCACTGCTGAAAATTGAATATTTCTATCAGGGAGGCAGAGTATGTCTTTTAGGATATTCCCTACTTGGTTATCGCCCTGTGTTGCAGTCAATAATATAAAAGTTCTTTGCCACTTTTCTAATGTTTCCCTCTTTTAATTGAATACATAAACATTATAAAAAAAATACATTTTATATGGTGGGTTTTTCATATGGTTTTAACCAGAAAAACCCAAGTGGCTTTTTATACAGGATGCAGCAGAAAGAACTCCCCGATTTGGGAAGCTAATAGAAACTAAACGAAACAAGGTAGAAAAAAAATATTTTTATACCTGAGTAGTACACATAATGCAGTTTGAAATGAACAAGTTTTAAAAATTTCATCACTTAAGTGGCGTCCTCCATTGGCGATACATTAATTTAGCCTTTCCCTGCAGCTTTCCATGGCACTGCAGATAATTTCAGGCAAAATGGCAGCAATTTCCTGAGTGATTGCCGCCTTGAGAACTTCCAAAATTTGGGCACGATGTTGGTATACCTTGACTTTGAGGTGGCCCCAGAGAAAAAAATCGCACAAGTTCAAATCTGGCGAGCGCGGCAGCCACCCAATGTCACCACGCAAGGAGATGACATGGCCAGTTCTCGTGCAATTTTTTTCTCTGGGACCACCTCAAAGCCAAGGTATACCAACATCGTCCCCAAACTTTGGAAGCTCTCAAGGCGGCAATCACTCAAGAAATTGCTGCCATTCCGCCTAAAATGACCCGCAGGGCCATGGAGAGCTACCGGGAAAGGCTCAATCAATGTATCGCTAATGGAGGACGCCACTTAAGTGATGTAATTTTTAAAACTTGTTGATTTCAAACTGCATTATGTGTACTACTCAGGTATAAAAATATTTTTTTTCTACCTTGTTTTGTTTAGTTTCTATTAGGTTCCCAAATCGGGGAGTTCTTTCTGCCGCACCCTGTATATCAACCCTGGAGCTAGAAATGCAAAGGGAATACACACACAAGACCATAAAAGCAACATAGGCAACTACTTAGGGTTACAAATTTCTATTTTGAATCAAATTACACAATGAACATCTAAGCACATGTTGCACATCCAAGTGCTATTTTCAGATGCCATTGAGAGGCGGCTGATTTTAACTCAGCTGTTTGTCATTAAAGTATGTAGTATCATAACATACAATTCTTTAGAACAATGATTGACAAATGTATATTTCCGTTACAGATTATGTTGGGGCATTTGAATATGTGCATCTATATAATTAGGTTTCTGCATGTTCTGCTATATAATTGAATAAATAAATTATTACAGTGGACAATACAATATATGGCATGCATCTGATAAAGAAAAAATATACTAGACAGTGAGGTATGAAGTGTATGGGTGTCAAAACATAATGTCCACCACTGTTCAAGCTTGTTTAAGATAATGTAATGCATTTATATTTTTTTGTGATAGAAAAATATCACCACAAAATAGAGATATAGAATAAGAATAAATACAAAAAGGAGTAACTTTCATTATACAAAACTATAATGTTGATAAAAAGAAAAATCTTAATATTTATACATGCAGGCCCAGTGGCTGAAAGGACTAAGGCAAGTGTTTTCTCATGTTCACAAGGCTAATAGGTTATTGGTTCAAGTCCAACCTGCAGGCATGGATGTTGTGGTGTCCATTAAGGGCATAGTATGTTCTAACCCTTCTAGTGTGCTGGGGTAACATCATATGATGGAAAAATGGGTTATGATCTGGCAGCTAAAAATGGGTGAATGATTGGCCAATCAGGTACCTGGCCATTAAAAAAATATTTAGACATACATACAAGAATTAATAATTTAAATTATTAAATTCCCTGTCATAAACATATCAGGTTTTCGATGCATACTGCATCTTTATAAACTATTAATTTGCTTGAATAAACCTTGACATCTTTTGATAATAAAAGCTAGAAAAATTATTTTTAATGAAGATTTTAATTTTTATGATCTCTGGACAAGATAGAAACTCAGCTTGCCAATATTTACAATTATTTAACAGTAAATACAAATTTAAAAAGTAATTGCTTCAAATAGACTAGCTATAAAACTAATATTTAAAAGAAATGACATAAATATGTTAAATTAGCAATGTACTATGACAATACTATATCTATATAAACTACTAACAAATAACATTTTTATTAGAAAAAATTTAAAGTACATATTGATAAAAACTGAAAACGACCCTCCCTATATTTTACTTAATTGAGAAAATATTTTCTACTTTTGCAATCTGTTTGCGCTGACTAAAACTTTTGTAATAATTTTTGTTTCATACAGAAAAACTATTTTTCAAACGTATTATTAATAAAATGAAAGATTTTACTTGACTCTTTTGATTTGACTTTTTAAATAATAATAGTATTAAAATATTAACCGTATAAAATTAATAACAATAGTATTAAATGTTAAAATTTAAATAATAATAGTATTAAATATTAACCGTATTAAAATAATAATTCGGTTACTTAGAAATGCAACTATTTCAGAAACAGAAACTAGAATTTGATGTATTTACATCTTTTCAAATTTTAATCAAAACTTAATATTTGTTTCATCTTTTAGTTTAAATATAGACAGTAATCCTAATAACTTTAATTTAAATGAGTTCAGAGGATAATGAAAATTCAAGAAAATGTAGCAGGTTTAACAATAAAATTTACAAAACATTTTATTTTATATTTTATCTGTTGAGTAGTGACCCTGAAATTGCTTTTATATAAAAACAATAATTTAACACAATTTTGGAATTTTTCATTTGTTAAAAATAACTCTTCTGGAAAGCAAAATACTCTTTCAAAATAATTCAAAGAGTATTTTTACTCTTCTGGAAAAATTATAGGACAAGCTCTGATTGGTTGCAATTGTTTCATGTTGTGCTATATATCATATTAACTTGATTGACTACATGAAAAATCTCATTCACACCTAACTATATGCATTTTTTTTTTTATCAAAGTAATCTTTTTATCGTAGGTAAAGCAGGGGGTGTCCATACAGCCTGAAACTAAGGTCTGCAAATTTCTCAATCTGCCTTTAGATAGATGATATTCATAAGTAGATGCTAATTGAGATCACTTTTCAAAAGGCTTTCCATTAGTATGCACAAGTTTGTATTTTCTTAAATTACCCATTTATGAATGCTTTCCGACATATTTTTACATAAAACAAAGTTTAACAAATGTATAAGTTTGTGTGTATTTAAATTACACTTTTGTGGAACTGCTATCTGTCATATTTCACAAGGTTTTTCATGAGTGTGCTGACGTAGATGCTGTTTTAAAACACTCTTATAGGCAAATGCTTCTAGACATAATTCACATACAAAAGCTTTTACACGACTGTGCACAAGTTTGTGTGTATTTAATGTACTCTTTTGTGAAAATGCTTTCTGACATATTTCACATGTAAAAGGTTTTTCATGAGTGTGCACAAGTAGATGCTGCTTTAAAACACTTTTATAGGCAAATGTTTCCTGACATAATTCACATACAAAAGCTTTTTCCCGAGTGTGCACAAGTTTGTGTGTATTTAAATTACTCTTCTGTGAAAATACTTTCTGACATATTTCACATGTAAAAGGTTTTTCATGAGTGTGCACATGTAGATGCTGTTTTAAAAGACTTTTATAGGCAAATGGTTCCTGACATATTTCGCATACAAAAGGCTTTTCAGCAGTGTGCACAAGTTTGTGTGTATTTAAATTATACTTCTGTAAAAATGCTTTCTGACATATTTCACATATGAAAGGTTTTTCAAGAGTATGCACAAGTTTGTGTCTATTTAAATTACTGATATGTGAAAATGCTTTCTGGCATATTTCACATATAAAAGGTTTTTCATGGGTGTGAACAAGTTTGTGTTTATTTAAAGTACCCTTTAGTGAAAATGCTTTCTGACATACTTCGCAAACAAAAGGTTTTTCAACAGTGTGCAAAAGTAAGTGTCTATTTAAATTAGTTTTACTTGTATAAGTTTTCTGGCATATTCCACAAACAAATGACTTTCTACTAGTGTGTACATGAAGGTGTTTATTCATATCATCTTTCTGCGTACATTTTTTCTGATATCCTTCACATGCCAATAGTTTTTCACCTACATGAACAAGTTTATGTTTATTTAACTGACTTTTATTGCATATACTTTCTGACATATTTCATACACAAATAACTTTTTCTTGCATATATAAGTAATATAATTAATCTAAATAATTTTTTTGTGTAAAAGATTTTATAAATAAATATTAAGAAAATTTGTAATATTTTTTTTTATCATTTTATTTAATAAATATGAGAACGTACGAGTATATAAGCAGATGTCAATTTGAATATTCCTTGTAGAAAATTGTGCCACATACAAATATGTTTTGTAAGTTTATATGGATCAAAATCGCTTTTAGAATGTTACACTCGCATTTAATTTCTTTCCAGTGAGTGCAAATCAAGATCCAACACCTTTCATTGAAATATTGCTTTCCACATAAGTAACAGTTGTGAACTATATATACATTCTGTACAGAATTAAACTTAAGATGTGGAAATTGGATATTATAATATGAATAAATATCGCCATCTGCTTAACTTGCATCAATCAGGAATCATAGCAAAAGTTAACCTAAACATGCTCTACATTTATTTTCTAAATAAAAACAGTTGATTAATTATTTTGTAAGTCAATAGATGGCACACCTTATTTTGAATATATGAATCACTGAGGTCCATTCATAACCGACTTTATTGTTAAAATAATCAAAATGGACATTGAACATACTCAAAATAAAGATTGTATAATTCCTTCCAGCAGCAACATTCTTTATTCGGTAGTAAAGCATAAACTTTGAAACAAATACTCATGCCATGACATATGAGGAAAAGCTATTCCCCCAGAATATCATCCAGCAAACAATCCTTTTCACATTTAAGACAATGTACAAAAATCCTGCAATGAAGAGCTAATAGTTCCAAAATTCTTAGAATAAGTAAATTTTCCGATACAAAATAAAACATTAGAGTCGAAAGTGGCAAGAGTTTCGTGAACGATTTATTTCTAAGGAAAGTTTATTTTTACCGGTGAAAAATTTGATTTGTCGATGCATTAGAAGTGAAACAGAATATATCACAGATTTCGATATTATATGGATCACCGTTTCACTGCCATACGATGCAGAAAATATGCCGGAATAGATAGATATATATATATAAAAAAAATATAATGCGTCCAAAAACGATTCTTGCACACGAGTCGTTCAAATTCAAAGAACGTTAAAAGAATGACACAAGCACTACAGGATCCTAGTTAGCACAATATACTCCCCGGAAATTCAAAATAAACACCGCCCTTGTTAAAACCTTTACGTCAGGAGAAACTTCCTCAATTTCTTTTCTTTTTTGATATGGATATATAACTTACAATTAAGCAATATAGACATATTTAAATACATTATTTCTTAGATTAGAATTAAATTAATTCAATATTGACTAAATTAAAGAATAATTTTATTATTTTCTATTACTATTGTATAGAGGAAGTTCCCGAATAATTTTTAAATCGACATTTAGATAGAAAACACATTTCGAACATTTTTGGATATATTTTCATCTGTGTGTGAGGCGCAAATGCACATATCACTATGAAAATTTATATGTTGATGCATTCTCCAGAAAATTAGAAACAGGTAATTAAAACATGAATAATTCGAATCTCTAGGAAATTAGAAACAGGTAATTAAAACATGAATTATTCGAATTAAGAGAGGGAAAGAAAATGCGTATAGCCATGTAATTCTATATGTATATGCATTCTGTTAAAAAAATGGAATTAGGTCGAACATTCTGTAATTTCTTGTTTAGAACTCGGGTGAGAGAAAGAGTGTAAAAAATGTAGTGCAATCAAAATATAGTGTTGTAATTGCAGGAATGGGGTCAACCTTGTTTAAAAAGAGTAGGATTCAAGAGTACCCATAAAACATTTTCCTGGAATAGCCAGATTCAAGGATGAGGGGTAGATATCTACTTTATCCATAGAGTATTCCACATCACGTGACTTTAGCCCTGGCAACAGCATAACAACCAAGAATGTTCTTACAATCTCGGCCATCTGTGGGGGGGGGCGTAAAAAGAATCGGTGGTGCGTACAGAACCCAGGATGGTCGCCAGGTGGCGCTGACATCGGTCCTTGGCGAAAATCCCAATAATGCGCCAATGCTCACTGATGCCCTTTCAGTTGCAGAGCAGTTGAAAAACAATGCGGTAACCCTTACCAGCCGAATTTACCATTACCACTTTTTTTCTTCTGCGAAACAAATCAAACCAAATAGTGCTTTTTGTAGTTCATTTTGCTACTGAATCCGATTAATTTTCATTTGTATAAAGTGAGTACGAAGTCTATTTTTTTAATTTTAATCGTTCTGTTTACATTGTGTATATGTCGGTGTGCTGGAAATGAAGAAATGTTTGGGATAACTTTTTCAGTATTTATGAAGAACAAATAACATTACATAAAATGTTACTAATTATTCTAGCAAAATTTTTTTGTTATTATCTATATGTACGTTAATTTTTTCTTTTGGAATAACGTTTTCAAAATTTCTTAATAGTTAAACGTAGGATAGATGCATTGCTAATTTAATATATTTATCATTTTATTTTTACACATTAGTTTTGTACTGAATTGATTACTTTTTAAAATTTGTTCATACTGTAAAATAATTTACATATACTTGCCAGCTGAGTTTCGTCTTTGTCCAGAGATCATAATTGAAACCTTTGGCATAGAAGATAATTTTGCTAGCTTTTAATATGTTCAATACTTGAAATTTAATGGCATATTTTTAGTTTTTTAAATTATGCTTAAATTTGTAAATATTATGTTAATATTTACATAAAATATTAGGTTAAATTTGTAAATGTTAGGTTAATTTTTAAATATTGAGTTATGAGGTTTTATCAGCAATTCTCTTTTTATCAACATTATAGTTGTACTTGAAGTGTACTCCTTTTCATATTTGTGAACTGCATACTGGCTAGCTAAGTTATTCTCTATATAGAGTTTTAAATTGAAATCTCTTGCTCGTAGAGGACAACTTTTCTGTTAAGAAAAGTAATTGCTGAAACATGTCAACATGAAAAGTTTCAAGTGACCATGTTGTTCAGTGCACAATTGTAAAATTGAAACTTTAATTACTACCGGTTTATGTTGTAGCATAAAAAGGCAATGTTTTGAACAGCTGTCGGAAAATTTTATACTCTAGATGTATCCATGCAGAGCATCTACGCTCTAGTGTCTTACACTGTTCGACTTTCTTGCTCTGTTCATGCGACGTGGGTATTATGACAAAAAAAAATCAACAAAATAATAACGTTCAATAAAAGTAACAAGTAATACTAGTTTGATAGCCCGAAAAAGTCTTTAAATAGAGAAAAAATTAGAAAATAAATAATATAATAGAGAAAAAAATTAGAAAATAAATAATAGAATAGAAAAAATAATAAAATAAAATTTTAATAGAAAATAAATATAATATAATATACACTCATATCTAAAAGTTAAGTATAGTTGCTGTTCATGTGAAAATTTCAGGAAATTTACATCGGAATGGAATATGCGGGTGTAATAGGGTTATAGAAGATCAAAATAAAGATAATAACGACTTTTATTATCCAAAGAAAAGGGGTCACAATACGAATGTCTGCTGCACAACGATTTTCCATACTTTCGATGAGAGTTTGGATGAGTTGTGTGCTCAAAGCGTTCCAAGCATCACGCAGAGCAGTTTTCAATCCCCGAACGGAACTTGATGGGTAGCTGAGGGCTGCAAGATGTCTCTCGAGCATATATCACACATGTTCTATTAGATTCAGATCAGGAGAGTTGGCAGACCACTGCATGTGCTAGGTATCTTCAGTTTGAAGGAAGTCGTCGACCAAGGCATCACGGTCAGGAGGCAAATTATCATCCATGAATATGAAATCAGGACCAACAGCACCTCGAAACAATCGAATGGTAGGCTCAAGGACTTCGTCTCTGTATCTTTGACCGGTAACCGACCCCGTGTCAAAGATGTGGAGGTCTGTGCTGCCGTCTATCATAATGCCTGCCCAGACCATGACTCCCCCAAACGGAAAACAATGTCTTCCCGTAATGTTTCTCGGGTGAAAACGCTTTCCACGTTCTCTCCAGATCGTGGTACGACGAGAATCAGTTTTCAGGCTAAATCTGGGCTTGTCACTGAACAGGACATTGCCCCACTGTTGTCCACTCCATTTCCGATGTTCCAAACTCCACTGTAAACTCGCGCCTTTCTGTGCAGACGTCAGGGGGATGCAAACTGCTGGTCGTCTAGCATAGAGACCAACGTATCTGAGTCTCCTGTAAACAGTTTGTCTCGAAACAGTGACTCCTGTGACGACTGTCAGGGCTGAACCCAGTTGTCTGGCAGAACGGTTCCTCTGAAGTTGCGCAGTTATCACCAAATATTGGTCTTGCCGAGAGGAGCATGACTCCCCTAAACGAAAAACGATGTCCTTACCGTGATGTTTCTCGGGTGAAAATACGTCCCACGTTATCTTCAGATAGTGGTACGACAAGAATCAGTTTGCAGGCTAAACCTGGGCTCGTCACTGAGCATAACATTGCTCCCACTGTTGTCCATTCCATTGCCGGTGTTCCAAACTTCACTGTAAACGCGCGCTTTTCTGTGCAGACGTCAAGGGGGTGTAAACTGCTGGTCGCTTAGCATAGAGACTAACGTGTCTGAGTCTTCTGTAAGCAGTTTATCTTGAAACAGTGACTCCTGTGGTGGCTGTCAGGGCTCAATCCAGTTGTCTGGTACCTGGATGTTACCCGATGACCCATAGGCGCCGACTACGGGGGGGGGGGGCAGAGGGGAACAAGCCCCCGCTGAACTTTTCCAGAGGGGGCTTGCCCCCTCTGGGAAATTTCAAGGTTTTTTTCTAACTTCATATTTCACTAAATACCAAAAAATGAAATTTTTTAAACATAAACATATTTGAAAGAAATTCCTATCAACGTAAATGTCACATTTCAGTTCAGTCTTGTTCACATCTTCCTTACCATAGCCGTCACCTTCGAGATCTAAAGAGGCCTCCCAACTCCCTCGTGACGTCACGGAAAAGGGTGCTAGAAAATTGTGCACTCTAATGTAAAGCTTATGGAGATATATGGAGTTCTTGTGAAAAGACGTTATTTTTAAATCATTTTACACCCATAACAGGTATGTAAACTTTTCTATATGTATATTAATGTTTCTGGCAGTCGCCGCCAGTAAAAGAAATTATTTTTTTTGATAATTTTTGTAATAAATGATGCATTTTCCGTGCATCGTATGTTAAGCCTTAACGTCAATGCTTAACGTCAGTACGTAAAGAGATGTAGTGTATTTTGCAATTTGTCGTTTATTATATATTTGCATTTTATAACTTTTTAAAGGTTTATATGTCTTTCTATGCATACGTTATTGGTTTACGTAATTTCTATCAGTAAACCGTATATTTCTGTATCGGTTTTAACTTTATGTTTATAGCACGTTAACATCGAATTCCTACATCAAAATATTGTTTGTTTAAATTATTTACCTTCAATTTTATTTATGCCGAGCTTCCGTGTATTTATTTATCAGAGATTTTGCAGGATCACAGACATTTTTTTTGTTTTTTCCGTTTGAATGAGATTTTAGAAGTTTGTGACAGCCAATGTGAATTTGGAGTGTATTATGTCTTTTTGTTTGCCATGGTACTTAACACTAATAGCGGTAGTCACATATATTTAAGCTAAATCCTAGTGATCTAACTCTATTGTTTAGCGTATATTAGAAACCTGAACATAGTAGTTGGATTTCTTGGTGGGCTTTTTGATGACTAAAGATCATGCTCTGAAATTGTGTATTCAAATATAAAGCTTTTTCAGCAATATAGTATACTATTGTATTGTTCATAGTAGATTTGTATACCTTTTTATGAGTATCTTAAAGTATCATGCAGTCTGTGTTCATGAATTTTTTGTTAATATTTTACTGGTTTTCTTGTATCACGCATTAAACTTTTAAATGTGCTATTCCATCGAAAACTCAAATTCAAAACATTCGACCCCCATTACAGAACTATCCCTATATATAATACTATGTATGCAGGGAACATAATCATGACATCTGTTCTAAACAGGATATTAAGATAAGGTTATCCAACCATTAGAAATAATTTCACTGCTGCTGACAAAGTTTTTAGGACCCTTTGTAGCAAATGTGCAAGCACTCTACTACTCCCTATTTTACAAGTTATTGCTTTTTATTCATAAACTTTATGCAGTCCTTGTCCCCAAACCTTTTGGGTATTTTCCCCTGCTCAGTTGATAGCCCTGAATACTTGATCGGTATTTATTATGTATTTCTAATTTTAATATGTATAGCACAATAAGAAATTTCAGCTTCGAGTTCACTTGCCAATACAGTGTACATTGCATAAAGCATTAATTTCTTATTGTAAAAAAATAATTTCATTTAAATTTATCTGCAATTCAATAGCATAGCATGAGATTTTTGACTAGGGAGGCTGAGCAACCGATAAAAGATTTAGAATTACAAGCGAAATTTATAAACTGTTGTTATTATATTGAAACTGTTGCTAAATTATCATGCATATGCTAAATAGAGAAATAACTTTATCTTTAATCTTATGTATGACATTTTATGTAAGTATTTTGTATGATTTACTCAATTAGGATCTGCATATGTATATGTTATATATGTAATATTTTTTACTGTGAATCTAAGATATTGTCTAATATTCAATGCAAAAATACAAACCAAATATCACAGTAAGTCATCACTAAAGATGTGCTTGATACATTTATTTTAATTCGATCCTGCCTTATTTAAGTATAAAGCTTTTGTAACCTTTTGCAGTATTTTTGTCTCAATTGGCATCATTTAAAGCGATATCAAGAAAACAATCATTTCTGAAAGTGTTGCAATATGCTACAGTGTTGTGTTTATATTTGTATCACTTTTACAAAAGTCACATGATACTTTTTATTTTTATAAAAGTCATATGATTATCAATCAAAATGAAGAACTTTCATTTTGATATTTAGAGTTTAGAAAACATGCATAAATTATTTAAACTGTAGCTCATAATTTGAGTAACACAAAAATTTCTTATATGCCCAAATATAAATATAACATACATTCATTGCAATAACACAGATAGATACCATATACACATGCAAAACAGTCGTAGCACTGAAAATGATGAAGTTTGATCAAAATATCCACATGTAAATACAATCAAAATTTTGTTTTGATTTATGGCTTATTACAATACTTTTAATATATGTGTACTATGTCTTATAGGGAATGTAAAAATGATCTTTAATCTTAAGTAATTATATTTTATGAAAGTATTGTGTATGCTTTACTCTATATAGCTGCATACCTATATATTATATCTAAAATCTTTTTTACTGTGAATCCAAGATCTTGTTGAAGACTCTATGTAAAACTACAAACCAAATATCACATGCTAGGTCAATGACTATAGATGTGCTTGATACTTTTTTTAAATTCAACATGACTTGTTTATAAAGTTTTTGTAATTTTTTGCAGCACTTTGTCACTAACTGCCATCATTTATCTAGATTTCAGAAAAATTAACCATTTCTGAAAGATCGCCATATGCAAAATATAACATTTATATTATTTTTTAAAATAATTGTGGGTGAACGAAGCATTGTACAAATTTCAATACATCAGTTCATTGCCAAATCAATACTATTGATGCATCAATATAAAGATAAAATATGTTGAAAGTGTTGAAGCACTGTGCATTGATCGCTATAGAAAAATAAAATTGATCTCTCATAATGGTGGTCTTTGATGTTTGACAATTTTAAAAGTGTGTTTACTTTTTAAATGCAAATAGGTTTCTTTACTTTTCTACTTACTATATTTAACTATATACTATATTTATACTACTTTACTATATTTAATGAAAAATTAAGTTATATTGACAATGATTTGCTCAGGAAACAAGGAAATTTCAAAATAAAATATGAATAATTATGCTTTATAGAAAGGTAAGAGAAAATTTTATTACTGTGTAAATAAGTGTGTATAGGAGGAAAGCTCAATAAAGACTTAAATTCACTTCTTTTCTGAGAATTTGGTTGTATTTAAATTGTAAATAGTAACATTACTGTAAGATATGGCTTCTTATTTTCTTAGTTCACACTTTCATAGTTTTGAACATCAAATTTAAGCATGATTTTGAGGTATGATTATTTCAAATATTCAAACAATAAATGGTGAAGGCATTTTTTTTTTTTATATAAACAGAATAAATATTAAATTTCTTCCTTCAAAATTTGTCACTTCCCGCTATAATTATATTTTTGTTGCCCTTTGGCTATCGATTTTATGCATGTAAATATGTTTATTTTATGCATGGTAAATAAAACAATTTGAATTATTCTATGATTTTTTTTTCAATATTTATACATAAGCTTTAGTACAAATTTAAATGCTATGAACAAATGTTTATTTTTTACGGTGAATAAGTTTTCGACCACATAGTCTTGCAAAGCAGGATTTTCTATGGTGACCAATATTAAAACAGTGAAATGTGGCAGCTTAAAAATGCTGAATGAAAAAATACGTGTGAACTTATTCCACATTCTACCCAACATAAAAGAAATTTATAAGCCTCACCAGGCACATGCTAGTGAGCCACTAATATTAAGGATAAAAATATATATGCTTGTTTTTATTTTCTTTGCTGGGTATGCACAAATATATTTCTTTTATCTCATATAAAATGTAAACAACACTGTTGTATATAATGTATGGTTGTTTTCAGTCATCTTACGAAGAGTACATATGTTATGAAGATATATTGTTTTTCAATTGTGGTGGGGGGGGGGGGGGGGAGGTTGTCAAAATTTATGAGATAGGTAAGGTGTCACCATGGAAAAAGTGACTTCTTTAAAGTAGAACACATTGAAAAATTATTTTTTGAAGCCAATAGTGGCGACTTGTGACTTTAGAAGTGGGTGAAGCAGATTCAGCAGCAAAATTTCCCTTCCTCTTCAATAACGGACATCTTCAAAACACATCACACTATTGATACAAGTGTTGTCAAATATTATCTAAAAATAGCCAAACAAGTCTGAAAAATTTGCCAAATATTAATAATAACCTATTCAACCGATAACTTTAGGATAATATTTAAGTATTTATTGTACATATTCTTTTTCTTATAGTTTATATTTCCTTAAGAACAGAAACAAGGAGGTCCTTGATAGGAAGGGGAACACTGTCACAAATATCAGCGCTATATTATAGTTTGAAGTATACAAACTTTTTTCCATGTTAACTGAATGTGACATTATCCAATCTGTTTTCAATCCACATTAGCTTGGATAATAGGGACTCTATTGTATTTATGTTTTTGCAAAATGAATGCATTCCTTTTCTTCGATGAATTTTTTAATTATTATTTTTAGTATTTTTTTGTTTAATTGTATAAATTATCAATAAGTTTTCACTTGTCATTTTTAAAATTTTAAAACTGATCATTGGGAATACACAGGGGCTGATTGTCATTATCACGTTTTGAAAAAAAAAATTCAATTTGGCGATCATGAATTCTGACGATGTCAAAATAAAAAATTATGGTTTACTAATTGTAATGAAAACTACTTTTCCAAAACAATGATCTTTGGAATTTGAGAATTTATAAATTAAATCAAATTTTTCAAATAGAAAGTCAAAATAAAATTTAGCAGATAAAAACACCATTTTACGAAAGATTTCATTTGATAAAAGTAATCAAAACTCCAGAGTAACCCCTGGAAATACATAAAAAATCTATATATACTAATTGCCAAGTGTCCGTCTGTTTATCTGTCATGCTTTTTTTAGGCACTTCTCAAATAGATAGACTTGCAACCTGGTACATGGCTCGATCGTTTAATAAAAACCCCTGAAAAAAATCTTATTTTCCGAAGAGAGGGTGATCCACACCAAAACGTTTGAAAAGTGAAATGATAGAAAAGCATGCTTTGCGATAACATAGACTTCAAATTTGGTGTACAGGTAAATCGTTCGAAAGGAAAAGAGTGTATAATTTCAGAATTCCAATATTTTCTACTTAAGGGGGTGCCGCACAGGTAAATCGTTTGAAAGGAAAAAAGTGTATAATTTCAGATTTCCAATATTTTCTACTTAAGGGGGGTGCCGCACAGGTAAATCGTTCGAAAGGAAAAAAGTGTATAATTTCAGATTTCCAATATTTTCTACTTAAGGGGGGTGCCGCACAGGTAAATCGTTCGAAAGGAAAAAAGTGTATAATTTCAGATTTCCAATATTTTCTACTTAAGGGGGTGCCGCACACCAAAATGTTCGATTTGCCGAATAAATGAGAAACAACACCTTTAAAATTTTATAAAGGCTTGAAATTTGGTATATGGTGCAAATCATTTAATGAAAACACCCAACATGAATATAGTGATATGATAGACGAATATAGGTTAATTGATAATAAAAAACGCTTCAGAATGAGAAATATTTCAAATCTGGTGTATGGGAAGATAGTTTGGAAGGGAAAAAGTGTACAATTTCAGTTTTCCAATATTTTCTACTTTAGGGGATGCGGCACACCAAAATGTTCAATTTTCGGAATAAAAGAGAAATGCCACTTTAAAAACGTGATAGAGGTATATGGGTGAATCATCTGATAGAAAACCCAAGAAGAATGGGTTTTTTTAAAATGTATATTTAAGGGGGTGGATACTCCACACAAAAACATTCGAAAGGTGAAATGATATAAAAGGCATACTTTGCGATAAGATAACTTCAAATTTGATGCATGGGTAAATAGTTGGGAAGGAAGTGGCAATTTCAGTATTCCAACATTAGCTATTGTAGGGGGGTGCGGCTCACTACAACATTCGATTTGATGAACAAATGAAAAACGTCTCCTTTACAATGTGATAGAGGCTTGAAATTTAGTAGATGGGCTAATCATTTGATAAAAAACCCCAAGATGAATACGGCTTTTCAAAAATGTTCATTTAGGGGGGGGGGGGGGGGGTTACACAGAAAAACATTCGAAAGGTGAAGGGATAGAAAAAATATGCATCGCAATAGCATAGAAACTTCACATTTTGTATACGGGTAGATAGTTTGAAAGTATATGTCAAATAAATGTGAAACACGAATTATTAAACTATTTACATTATTCAGGGGTAGCTTATTTGTGAGATCGTTGATTTTTAACAGGTATTCAACTAGTGTTTATTGCTAAATGTTGTAAACAAATGCTGAAAATATATAATACCCATCAACCATTGAAACTATGTATGAACTGTTAGATATATGCAGAGGCACAATATCACATAGGCAACTGTTTAGGAAATTTATATTTTGATTCACATTTCACTGTCCATCCAAGAATTATTTTCAGCTGTCCCCATGGGGATGATTGATATTCATATTTATAAGCATAGCAAGGTACGAGCAGAGTTTCCTTACCATTTACTCAAATATGTTTCTGTTACTGGCCCTGTTTCTCAATTACTCTTTTACCAAATTGGCGAAATATGTAACATTTTTATAAAATTCATAAAGTTATCGGTTATGATAAAGCTTGAATTTCAAAATTCGACATTGGACGATACAATTTTTACTACACTGTCAGAATACTATAAATATATTGCAAGTAAGGAAATAATAAATACTTATAGAAAAGGGAAACAAATATGCTTTATTTTCATTATAAACAATAAAAATATACATAACATATATGTATATACATACTGCAAGGAAAGCAAATAATGGTCTCTAATTGTCTTCGTTCCTCAATAAAAATTAAAAAGCATCAAAATGTAGACCACATAATAAAAAAATCGATGCTGCCCAAGTAAGACATCATCTAGATTTATAATTGAAATCATGCACAAAAGAATTATAAATACGATATTAAAATATATACATGCAAAAAAATAAGACAATGATGCAATTGAAATAAAAAGACAAATTTAAATGAATTAAATACCGTAAGTGAAATAATTCTTATCCTTACCTCATAAAGATTAGAGCTATTATAAAGTGCAATTCTCGAGTCGACTTTCCATATGTTCCTGGACTAGTGTGGATGCTAATAACTGCGCAAATACAGACTTTTCCTTTATTTCCTCATTATCCTTGTAGCACTGATGTAAAACGTATGAATTTACTATTGAAACATCCAGAATGCGGAAAAAACAGCTAAAGGCCATCTGCGTGTGCGACGACTTGAGGAATGTTTGGAGCATTTCTCATCAAAACTATCTATTCCACCTTTGTTTGCATTATAATATGCGATAATTTCAGGTTTCTGCGTTTCAATATCAGTGCAAACTCTGTCATGCATTGAAGAGATGAGTACTGCTGCTTTACCTTTCCTGTTGATATGCGAAATTATTCTAGATTCCTCTCGAAAGCCATATAATGTTGATCCAACTTCTCTTGTTTTATTAGGTAAAAATTTGGGTCGAATTTCTCTTTTGTTTTCTTTTCATTGTACCGATGTAAGTTAGCTTGTTTTTTCAATAGGATGTCTGCAAGTTCTATGAACGAGAACCAATTATCCGCAGTAACATTTCGATTTGCTCCAAAAATAGGTTGAACAAGGTGCAAAACAGACTACGTTGGTTTAGAAAATTTTCTGTATTCAGATTGTAGCCCAATTCGGTCAGAGTCTTTTTACCACAATATATGTATGCATTGTAAAGATACCTCATAAAACTGGCACTTTTATGATTATATTGTGTTTTTATTGTTCGTGACGAGGGTCGAACTTCTGAAACAGACCATCGGTACTGATGTTTTCCATATATATATTTAATATCCACTAAGTTTTCATTATTTCTTATCTCTCCATTTTCACCCGATTTTTCTGACAATGTTGAATCACTTTCATGTTCGGAATTTATATATTCATCTTCTAAAATACTATCTATATCACTAACATCATTTCCAACTTCATTAAACCATCGCAAAATAGTCTCTTCAAAGTCTTTATCACCATACTCGCTTTGACGGTCCCGTCATGTAGATATTTCACAGGAAAAAATTACGTAAACAGAAACATACCGTCTAGCAGACTGCATCTAATAAAAATATTTTTTTCTTTCAATAACTAAGAATGTGCAAGTGTTGCGAATGAGGTGGGGGGGGGAGAGGACTAATAGCGTAACAATTAGGTGGAGTGATAAGATTGAGGACAAGTTCATTTTTGTGTAAAGGGAAGATTTGTAAATGCAGCAGTCTCCCAGACAGCAAGTTTCTGGTTAATGTTATTAATGAGAAAATAGAGCTTACCTTTGAATATTTTGAAACTTGCTAGTTCTAGATATTAACAAAATCCACTTTTTTTAGTTCTTCATTAACAGGAAATTTAAAGCTGCTAATTTTAGAACCATTTTTATAATAAAACAACCAGGAACGACATCAAGAACACACTTGGCATTTTTAGTTATTAAAATTCAATGAATTATAATAAAAACTAAATAATTTAAAAAGAATAATCAAAATATAAAAGTAAGCTGTAAATCTGTTACGAACAATATAATATTAAATATACTTCTTTATGAAAGTACTAAATAAGCTTTACATTTGAATATACAACAGAGCATGCCCTTTAGTCATGAAAAAGCCCACCAAGAAATCTAACTACTATGTTCAGGTTTTTCATATACGCTAAACAATAGAGTTAGGTCACTAGGATTTAGCTTAAATATATGCAACTACTGCTATTAATACTCCAAATTCCTTGGCAAACAAAGTAAGGAGCATATAGTACACTCCACATTCACAATTCCAACATAAACTGCAGATCAGACAAAATTAAATATTGATGGCAAAAAATTTCTAAATAATAAATAAATATAAGTGAAGCCTAATAAATAAACAAGCTAAACACTTTTTAGATAGAAAATGTTTTGAGATAGCAATTCAATATTCACATACGCTATGAACATTAAATGAAAACAAATACAAAATATCACAGGGTTACCGACAGAAATTACGTAAAACAATAACGTATGCATAGAAAGACAGTCAAAGCTTTAATAAATGATAAAATACAAAAGTATAAAACACGATAAATTACAAAACTCTGCCCCTACATTTCCGTTAACATATACTACGAACATTGAATGACAAGGCTTAACGTATGATGCAAGAAAAATGATAAAAACTGCAAAAATTACCAAAAAAATTTAATTTTTTTTTCGGCAGCGACTGTCAGAAACATTAACGAACACATAGTAAAACAGACATACCTGTAATGGCTATGAAATATGATAAAATATCCAATGTTCTGGAGATACCCTATGTCGCTCATACGTTTAGCATTAGCAAGCACAATTTCCTAACACCCTTTCCGATGACGTAGGAGGTTTGGTTTATGACCCCTGTATGGCCTCTTTAGTTCACGAAGGTGACGACCATAGCTCTCTAAACTATCTCGCAGACAAACCAAGCTCATCTTTACTCCCAGGAAACATGTTTACGCTAATGACAAAAACACCTGGTTACCAGAACTTTTTCGACTAACCACCTGATTCAAAGAGAAATGGTATATTTACAGCCATGTTATTGGCATTTCCAAAAAATAGCTGTTTCCCTCCAGTAATAACTATAAATGATTACCACGAAGTAGAGATGACTTATTTGTCTACCTAAAGAGATCTTATCTGTAATGACTCCTGGATTCTATATACCAGTGCTGTCTTTACAGGTGGCATCCACTCCGTTTGAAGCTGCAAACCCCTCGGGTGGTATCCATTCAGTTTGAAGTAGCAAACTCAACGGGTAGCTTTATTCCTGGTGAGAACCGGACGTTTGGCACAGCACCGTAGTCAGGCAAGGGCCAGAGGGAGCTAAGCTCCCCCCCCCCCCTCACACACACACACACACTAGGTATACTCAGCCCACCCCCCTGATAAAAATATTAAAGTTTTAGTTGTGATAAGAAATGTCAACCAACATGTCATCCAAATTTTGCATAAAAATATTATTTATGAGAATTTTTTAATTTAGCTGAATGTGTGGTTATAGTGATGATCAATTTATTTACATGTTTAATTTAAAAATATTTAAATATAGACAATAGTGTTTGGATACTTTTGTATTATTGCTGGGTTCCTTGTTTTAATTTATTGTGTCAAAATCAACTGATAGGTAGTTAAGAGTTGATATTAAGTGTTAACGTGTATTAACTTTCAGATTTTTCTTATTAATTAACAGCTTTGCTACTAGTTAATTCTTATATTAAAATCCATTGTAATTATTATATATTATAATATTAATGCATAGTAACTATATGGATTTTCCTAATCAACTTTTAGCTTACAAATATAAATAGGCCTAAAAAGATTAAAAATATTTATCGTACAATAAATAAAACTGCTGATATCTTTCTTTCGACCCAGCCCGTCCGACCTACCCGAAGGTGTAAGATATTTGTTTAGGGCGCCGAGACAGCGCCATCTAATTTAGACCGGAACCCAGTGGGGGCGACACCCACAGGGACCGACCCTCTTTTCTTTGCTACCAACAGTCGCTCGGAAGGACTTCCAAACTCACAAATTTAACGTGCCCGTACACGGAAACAGTTTAGGCAAAGCCGGAAATCGAACTCGGGCCCTCCGAGTACAATCCCAGTGACTTAACCACTCAGTTATCTCACTCCAAAACTGCTGCTTGTAAGACAAGAACTTAAAAAACTTCCTTGGGGAAAGCATATATATGTCAGTTAGGTGACTATAGTTGCTTCGATGGCATTGTAATCCCCCTTTTTCAGGCCAAAATAACAGTATGCGCTCTTAACAACCACTACTGCCGTTCGTTGGGCAGTTCGTTCTTGGCGGTTAAGGGCGCATACTGTTCTTTTGGCCTGAAGAAGGGGCTTAAAATGACCTCGAACCAATTGTAGTCATTTAACTGACATATGCTTGCTTTCTTCAAGGCGGCCTTGTAAGTTGTTATATCTTTATCGACTTTGTGAATCTTTTATATAACTTTATTGGATAATTATTGTGCCCCCTGAGATTTTGAAAACTCGGTACCTATGTGACGCTGGTACTGGTCGTCGGGTAACATCTCCAGTGGTTTGGAACCTCCGCCACAGTCTGGAGATCACATACTGAAGCACATTCAGAATTTGAGACGCTTCGGTTTGAAATCGACCGGATTCCAGCATTCCAATAACTCGCCCTTTTAAGAACATGTCCAATTGGCATCTTTGTAACATCTTTCGTCCTTCAACGCTCCGTACTACAGCAATTGCGAAATTCTGCCTCAACTGGTCATGCCGCTCGAGGCCGTTTTATACTCGTTGCTCATGTCGACTGAACTATTTTGCATATGCACAATGATTTACCTTCGTCCCACGATTCTCCATAACTGATTGTGAACCATTGTATCCATATTAACTCCGAATTTTTCGCATTTTACGAATTATGCTTAACTTTTAGACATGTGTGTATATATATATTCCCTTAGGCCTATGATGCGACCTCTAAATCCCGACAATTATTCGTACGGCCTTCAAGTACGTTTCAAAGATATCTTTGTATACAACTTGCAATATCAAAGCAGAAAATCCAGTTCCAATTGCCCGGTCGTTTCAAATATTACACGATATGTCATTTTTATGCACATTACATGACCCCTATAAGATCATTGGCTCTGACAATTTGATAATTTGCATAACTTTTAAGACGAAATTTGCATGCTGAGTTTCGTGGCTGTAGTTCCAATTTTTTATAGGTGCATGTATTTTTTTGCAAGAGTGTATTATATACTCGCCATCTCCCAGGCAAACTTCAATAAAATGGATTCGAATTTGAATTTTCTGAGCACATTAACTATAATTTGCAAAAAGAAAATTAACATTTATTTAAAAAATAATTTTATCTTATATATACAGCTGAGTGAGATTAACTGAGGTATAAATTACACAGCCCAAACTACTGAAAATAGAAGCTTGAAACTTTGTATACACATAGGGCATGGCCTATAAGTAATGAGAAAATTCTAAAATCTTTGAATTTTGTTCGATAAATTTATAAATTATGAAATATTTTAGTCTAATATTCCTTCAACTAACTCATGGCTAGACACTCACATTTTATTTTTATACCATCATATACAGAAAAAAATATCCTAAATTTTCTTAACTCTATTGGTATAACTAAACCATTCTTAAGATATTTTACTTTATAGTTATAGAGCATGATTCTGTTTTTTTCATTATATGTTATCACTGAATAGATTTTTATACAGGGTGATTAAAAAAAGATGGGACAAATTTTACGAGGTGGTAGTACGCACCAACCAAGCATTTTTCGTCATAGTTTACCGGGCGGAAATGAAACGTAAAGGCGCCAGTGGGCGCCGATGAGGTGAGGCAAAACACAAGAATGACTTAGAAGATATAAAATGACATTTAATAAACAATAATTACTGTAATGGCTCAAAAGTACGAAACGTCAACCTAAATGCACGTCTCACAGCGACGATGGAGGAATTGGTGAAATCTCTCGAACGGACCGGGCAGGTCGCGCACTTCGGCAGCAGCCGCCGAAATTCTGGCGATGAGTTTCTCTTCAGATTCAAAGGGAGTGTTATAGACGAGAAGACTCTTGAGATATCCCCACAAAAAGAAGTCAAGATACGGCATATTGGGCAATCGTGGGGCCCAATCCATCGGTCCGGAAAAGTGACGTCTGGAAAATTCCTTACCTCTCGCCAAATGACGAAAATTTGCATAAAGGTTCTTCTTCTTGCCCAGATGAAATAACAACCAGAATGACGCTTTTAAGTTTGCGAAGCGGCCGCTTCTCAACGAGTAAGCGCCCTGTAACGCCTTTATACGTTTCATTTCCGAACCGGTAAACTGTGACGAAAAATGCTTGGTTTGATGTATACTACCACTTCGTAAAGTTTAGCCCATCTTTTTTAATCACCCTATATGTTTTGATTCAATTGTAATAACTATGGTAACAGAGTAACATTTCAAACACCAAAATCGTATGTTGACTATTCTTTAAATCAAAGAATTGAGAAGTAATACTATAAATAATTTATTTGCCTGAAAATGCTGGAGAAAAATGGCAACATACGATAGGAAGTGGAATATTTTTTCACTTGCCGCAATTTCCATGTTAATGAACTATAAAATGCACACCATTTTCATGTTTAAATTTGATATTTAGTGACCACTAATGATTTGGGTCATGCGAAGCATACGTTTTTCAAAATAGATTATGCTAAACAGAAAAACGTTACTTATTACCACAACACATTGCTGTACACACAATAAAATATTTTTTTTAGTCACAAACAACATTGAGCCACATATACAATATTAAACCTCATTAATATGAATATGATTCATCAACACAAACTTGTTATCAATCCTCATAACATACATATCAATTTAAATTACAATACATCTATACATCCTGCGAGCCCGATTGTTATTCCACTTAGCTCATGTTTACATTTTTTACATAATCAATCAGCAAGTTTATATCAATTTCAGCGGTAGGATATAATGACTCGCTACTTGTGAGAGGATTTTTCCTAGAAAATGTACATTTGAGGTGATCGCCTACGGGGTGAAGTGCCACCATTAACAAGAAATACTTATCACACCTTCACGGATTTGAACCTTGATACCAGATGTAAATTTCTTCCACTTGACAGCTTCTTTGTAATTTTGTACCTGAATCTGAGGAAGAGGAATCCCCCCAAAAAATGAAAGTTTATGATGATTAATTCTGTTTTTTGACAGAACAAAATATGAATTTAATTTCTTTTTAAACTTTATTACTTATCCTAAATATAGATACAACCTACTGATAAACTCCATTTGAAATTTGCTAACCTATAAATTTCAGTATGGGAGGTGAGGATCCACCCCCTTCCGGATTGTCCCAGCCAGGGCCTCTAACACAGTGATATGTGCAATGTACAAGGACAACGTATGTTGTAATAATCTTTCTGGAATTGAAATGGGCATTGTCTCTGATAGAGGGCATTTTAAATGGGTCCACACTAGATTCCTATGCATGCAAGTGCTGTTTATTGCATCATTCTTGATTAGGATAGCTATTAGACAATAACCATACTGTGTTAAAAACTACATGCCTTCTGCAACAGTTTTAATGTCAATTTCTACACATTTGTGTTCTACAACATTTTTGTGTATCTCACTTAGTTACAGAGTACACTATCCTAACTTTAATTTTTTGCTAGGGGTGCTGCAATCACTTTTTATTTTCAATTGGGCATGTTCGCTTTACGGTTAATAGACCGAACATGTACACTCATGGACCTTTCCTCACAAAGTTATTTGGGTGTTTAAAGACTTGCCTAGGAACCTTGCATATTACTTCTGTTCTTGTCACAAAAAATTAGCCTACACAATACAAATAATACCACACAGCTTTGCCACACATTCATATTCACTCATATTTATTTTTTACCGGCAGTCCAAATGGATGCTCTATCTTCGGATGAGTCGGACGGTCTGGGTCTTCAACACATTCATATTCACTCAAACAGCTACTACAAATCCTTTAGGTCAGTCGAGTGGTCTGGGTTTGCAACACATTCATATTCAATGTTTTTCAGCTCTACTTATCTCATATTTGCAGTTAAGCCAGTCAAATCATGGGCTGTATAAAATTACTATAATAATAAATATACAAATAATTATTTGCGTATACTCAATTTAATTGATTATATTTTTTCTTAAAGTTCAGAATTGTGATATAAAAAGTTTACTGCATGCATTGCTGTAGTAATTCGCACCCCTACTAATTCCATTCTCATTCGAGGCTGAGCCTACTGAACCTCAACAAATTCCCTTTTTCTGCCTTACTCGGCCCTTTTTATACTCATGCTATTTTCCATCTTATATAGCTAACATCTTTTGGATGCCAATATGAAGTCAATTTTTCAGAACTTAAACCCTTGACTTCAGAGTTCCAACAACCTAGCTACCTACTTTCAGGAGATGTCATTAATATTTTAAATTTCCAAAACTTTTGTTTAAACAAAATACCTCTTAGATAATTAGCTAAATTTGTTTCAATTAGCTCTTCGCTATTTAAAATTAGGCACTCTTCAAAATTTTACCACTTTAACAATCAACAAGGAGTGTGTTCCAGGTACGTTTCCTATATGGGGGAGGGCACTTTGGCATGTCCTTTTTGTCTTCCACACACCTCCTCTAAGGGGATATACAAATCTGAGGATTGTCCTCTGGGTGTTTCCTCCAGGTTCATGAACCAGACTCTTCCAGGTGGCAGAGAGGAACTATGCTTTGTAGCCTGTTTCCAGACTTGTTGGTGACAGAGATCAAGACTTTGTGGATTATCTTTCCAGACTCGCACTGAGGGTGATTTGGCCAACCTCACTTCCCTGGTCATGGCTTATCTGGGTGGCGGATATCACCCCTCTTCATCCTTGTTCTTAGTGTAACCCCATAAGACATTCTGTGTGTGTGTGTGGGGGGGGGGGGGAGTTAGTCTATCCCAGGTACATTGTCATACTTTAAAATAGAAACTCTAAATTATTATTTTTTAAATAGTGATACATAGCAAACTTTCTTTATACCAATGCAGTTATCAGATACTCAGTGCTAAAAATCACAAAATCAGTTCACATATGCCAATCAGTGTACTGAGATCTTGACTCCACATTACAACACTTAAACATAAATGAAAGTAAATAAAAATCCAAACATCACAAAAACCAAATATTTATTAGACTAATAAAGCAAAAACAGATCAATCACAAAACAGCACTCACATGACATCAATATTTCAGTAAACATAATTGTGTATAGCAGATTAAATGATTGTCTTCTAAGATAGACCAAATATACTTCTAATTGCAAGAAATTACATTTAAGAATATAACAAAGAATATAGCAAATACAGGATAGTTCATAATATGAATACGTGACCTTCCATGCTCAAAAGTGACATGAATATTCAGATTCCCTATATTACGACCCCACAATATAACAACCTGACCTCCAGTAAAAGTAGGGAACAGTTCTCCATAAAAGCAATGTTATATTTTAATTTTTATAGCAATCACTATAGCACATCAGATGACATAGATAATTTTAAATCAATGTATAAATTCTATGCTCACAACAACAAAAATCTGTCACAGTGCTAAGGGCATCTGCATTTTTTGCTGGTCTACATTGCAGATATGGAAAATTTTATTTTGAAAAAAGTGTGAAGTCAAGCAAAACAGATCAGCATTATAGAATCTTTAACAAAAAAGGAATTAGTATGTATGATATATATATATATATATATATATATTCCTTTTTTCTTGTTTGCTTTATTTACTACAATTTCCACTTCTTAATGACCAATAAATGTATTTTTATTGTAACATATGGTTTTAAAGTCATACTGTATAAATTTTCCCTTCCTACATTCATTATAATGTCAATTCGATACTGCAATAAATTCTCTCTGTGTGTGTGTGTGTGTGGAGGAGGGGGTCATTATATCGTGAGTCTACTATATAATTAAAAATAAAACAGAATAGCAATATATTTCGGATATATTTTGAATAACCAACATCTATTTACTCATCAATTTGATCTTAAGTAAAAAAGATTTTAAAGTAAACAGATATGTTAACCTTCAAAATTGTGTATATAAATGTAATTAAATGTTTCATTCAATTACTGAAATATAAAACAAGCTACTTCAAAATATCATACCACTGAAATATATTCAACTTTCAAAATACCATATATTCATATATAAAATGCTAATCAATTTTTTTAATTCTACACATTTTACTATACCATACATAAGGTCATTCTGACCCCAAGTCACAGGTCCTAAAGTTCATGAAATCCACTAAAGGTACAGGACTCATCACATTCAATACAGGAAAAGATTTCATTTCAAAATTTAGGAACCTCCATGAAAGGACCTACAGTTTTTCAGAAAACATATCGCTTTCTGGTGTCAATATTTGAAACATTTCTGGTCTGTTTAAACTGAAAGTCAGTTTAGGATAACAAACTAATTTAAACACAAGAACTTGGTGTTTGGGCCACCGTGACTGACAATAAGTACATATTGTGGTTTGTACAGTTTGTGTGTTTTAAAATAAAGTATTTCATGCACAAAAATACTATTTAACTGAAATGAAAATCAGCTAAATGGATAATTACTTTAATTTCCAGAAGAGTCATGCAACTCTGAGTTTGAAGGGGTTTTTTTTCATTTTGTTTTTTACCATAATTGGATTGGATATGACAAGATTCAATGTTTTTTAGCATTATTATAGCTACATTTAGGAAACTTGGCTTGAAATTCAGTATCAAAAATTTATATGAATAGCACTAGATATTGACTTATTTTCATGAATCTTGTTGACCAGAAACTCATTTGTTATCCTCCTTTTATGATTGCATTACGTAACCTGTATTGGTCAAGTAATGTCAACATATAGAAATGGCACATTTTATTTATTCTGAAATTAGAATATTTTGTTACTAATAGCATAAAAAGTTGATTCAAAGAACCAACAAATTTCAGAGGCAAAAATAGCTTTCTTCAAGACCAAGTAACCACACCAATAAAGACAATAAGATGTCAATCAATAAATAGTTGAATCACATCACCCAGAATAGGAATATTGCCAAATAGGAAAAAAAGAAATGAAAGAAAAACCTAAAAGAAGTAAATGGTTTTTCCTTTCATTTTTTCTATGGCAATAGAAATGTGGATTTTTCAGAAAATTTTCCACAACATAAAATGTTCAGTGAAAAAGAGAGAAAAAAACAGAAAAATTTCTATTTCCGAAAAATTTTCCGACCCGCATCTCTATTTAGCAATGTTTTCCTTCATGGGCCGTGATACAATTATTGATTGACACACATTCTTGCCTTTTCTGTCATGGTTGTTCTGTTAATATCTTGAAGGAGGCTGTTTTTTGCCTATGAAATTGGTTGATACTTGGAATCAACTTTTTACACTGTTACTAATGAAGTATTTTAATTTCAGTACATTTTACCCAGCAATTTGTTATTAGCAATTTGTTATTTTTTATTATAAACTACACTTTAATTTAGCTCTGGCATTTCTATTTACATTATTTTCTTTATAAAAACTCTTCCAGAAATTGTGGCACTTAAAAACTAAAATTAAAATCAGCTAAATAAATAAATATTTTAAAAATTGGTAATTTTTCAATTCTTTGACTATCCAAATCATAAGCAATTTATATTGGGGCTAACTTGGAAGACTTATGCTTTCACTCCATATAAATGAAAGAAAAGAAAAGAACAAAATATTAAAAGAGAATTTTTTTCAAAGTTTTAAAAGTTATAAATTAAATTTAAAGGGCATCTTTATAGATGTTTAATAATTCAAAATTTTACGCTCATCCAATACCATTATTTTGAAATTAATAAATGTCATGGATACAGTGGTCCTGTTTATCAGAATTCTACTTATCCTGATTACAGATAAAGCTAGCGGTGCTGTTTGAACTTTATTGTATGTTGGCAAAGTTTTTTGTTCTGATTCAAAACGATAGCTCTAAACAATATTTTTTAGGATATATTCATTGATTCCATTTTTCATATTATATAGATTTCCTTTATCTTACTGTATATTCATCTGTTAAATGAGATCCAAATAATATTTTTCACCTGGTCCTGTTTGATCTGGTAAAATTGTATCATATAACAGAAATAGTAAAAACATTAGAGAAATACAGAACACAATTAGGAAATTATATTCACTTAAGACAGTGATTCGGATTCCGTAATACTGTGCAGGGCTGCCCATACAGGGGGAGATAGATGCTACTTGAGTAGGGGGCCTAGGCATCAGGGGTACTTAGCCCAAATTTAAAATTTTTCTAGAGAAAGGTAAGACATGAAAGACTCACGAGGGGAAGTCAAATATAGAGGATGCTTGTGACAATTTGTATGGCCAGTCCTAGCCCATGCCAGATATTCTGCAAGAATTCACAAAAAAGAGAATTAGTACAACTTGACACGTCTTTTGTAAGAGTAAATAAAATAAAGTAGTATGGTAAAATATTACGCGACAATTATAATAACACAAAATATATACAGTGTTTGTATCAGATCAGATGTAAAATGAAATGTTTGTCATTTTTTTATTAACTGTAATTCATAAATAGAAATAAGCAATAGATACTTTTGTAGTATTTTACTCAAAAGCAAAAGTATATTATTTATTTATTTACCCTACAGTTTTACACGTCTATTTTTTTAATTTACTCCTGATGAAATAAATAAGTTTCAACCAGGCAAGGGCTCACTGAAATTTAACAAAATATTTCAAGGGTTCTTCTAACTAAAAAAGTTTGGGAATAACTGACTTTGGCATTTTAAAGAAAACAAATACTTATAACCGAGTGCTGATATTTATGTTGTCCTCGCACATACATAGTACATTTAAATATAACAAAGTCCTAAATATAGAACTCTTTATTTCTGGTACTGTAGCACTTGCATATATAAAAGTCTTTATTGCATATTAGTCAGAAATATGCATTTCTTAATTTACTAACAGAAGTACCATGAGCCAAATGTCAAAACTACTCAAATTTGTATTTTAATGAAAGCATCAATGAGCAAGAGAGCTTTTTATCACTCATGAGAAAAAGAGTGTAAAAATAACATATAAGTAGCAATACACAAATAAATACTAATTAATACATTGAACACACAATTTTTACCAGAAAAAGGGTAAAAAATATTTCAGTATTAGGACTTAATAAAAATCTGTGACTCAAAGATGAAGAAAATAACGGGTGCTTTTGAAATATGATAGGTGCATAGTTTCTTTTGATAAAATTTTACAAATGATAAAACTAAAAAAAACTTAGTAAAAAACAGCATACAACACAAAATTAAGTGTCAACCCCATTCTTCAGGGAAAACAAGAAAGGCATATTTCATTCAACAGATCTAGATCAGCAGTTGATGAAGAAACAGCATATGTATCAGCTGTTCAAACATCAGTTGCCGATCCAGCTCTGATGAGTAAAGGTTGCCTTTCTTGTTTTTCCTGTCAAAAAAGGCTGTTTCTTGTCTCTGAAACAGTACAGCACTATTAATTTTGTGTTGTATGCTGCTTTTAATAAAGTTTTTTAGATTTATTACATTAGTAGCACTTTGAGTTGTACATGTTTTACAAATTAGCTGATTACAAAGTGTTATGAGAACATTTATATCAACTTCCCTCATCAGATCATAAGACACACATAAACCTTTGTTATATAATTCAAACTAAAATATTCTGTAGGTATTCTATTACAATCTCACATTTGTGGGGAAAAAATTATCTTTTATATACTTTCTAGTAATATATAAGATGTTAGCAGCTACGCACACAATAAGACTATAACTATGAGATTGACATTTTGTATCTAAAACAATGGTTACCCATTTACATTAGATTTTAAACCTGTTCTTAAAATAAAATATCCTGCCACTTCTATTTTAGAGACCTCAAAATTCCATGAACCTCATATTTGCCATATTGGCAAATTAATAATAATAATTTATGAATTTATTTAAAACAAATTGTAGTAACATAGTCAAGAATATTTTGATATAAAATATTCCTAACTATTCTTGTTACATTTACATAGAAAGCAGTCAATTTTTTTAATGTAATAAAAAAAAAATCTTTCATTAATTAAAAAATTCACTAAATAAAAATGGATTTTGCATATTAAAATTTGATAATCTGTACACACACACATAAAGGGGCAAATAGAATCAATAAATGAAGAGTTAAGTGTATCATAAATTCAAAATAGTTTTCAAACATAAATATTTTCGGTAAATAATATATATAGAGAGGGTCAGAAAATATCATCCTAATCTACAAAGAAAAGAATATCATTAATTTAAACTCACCAGGGTATAAAATTTAGTTCAAATTTTCCATCATTTGCAAATCAATGAAAATAATAAAGGGATTTTTTTTTTTAAGAAAAAGTTCATTGAAATTAAGAAAGTTTTATGGATATTCAAATTAAAGAAATTCTACTATATATATATATATCAATTCACTAAATGTGATTAAATTGTTGTTTTTGGTTTGCAGCATTTATCCTAATCAAAATTTTAGAAAAATTTGTATTGTGGTTAATAAATTTCTAGACTTCTCCAGATGCTTGATAAAAATTGCTATAAAATAATTTTGCCATAATTTTGAAGACCATTTTTCCAGATTTATCAGGTTTTTAGAAAGCATATCTACACAGATAAAAAGAAGCTAAACACCCATCAATATTTTCCACTGAAACATAGTCAATTCTCATTATAACAGAATTGCAAGGTGATTTTTATTTAGTTTCATATTAAAAAATTTTGTTATAACCAAGCCTTTGAAATCAAACAATGAATGAGGAACAAAAGGACCAAATAAAAAGTACTTGTTATCCAAACTTAAAGAATTTACAACCAATAAAAAAACTATATCTTCTAACAAAAGATGGCTCTATTAAGATTCTTTGTAAAGCAAAAATAATTGAAAGGGATTTTTACTGTGACAAGTTCATAAAAATACATTTTCTAAGAATATTATTGTGCTGTAATTGAGAATGTACACTGTCATATATATTACAAAAAATAATTTTGATGAGAGTGGAAATTGTTGAAGTTAGAACTGAAAATTTATCATAACCAAGTTTATTATAATGAGATTTGATTTATTTTAGCTACAGAACTTTTAAACACTTTATTTAGACTGTGCTGTACAGAATATGAATAATATTCAAGTTATTTATATAATTTTGTTCAGAAATATCACTTCTCAGCTAATGTTTGCAAAGAAATTAGTGTGTTCTCTGACAATCATATTTAATGATCCCAAATGAGAGGCATTGACAACACAAGAAGCAAAATAGTTGCATAGCTGATGATTTAGAAACTAATTTCAACTCATTAATTTCCATTCTAATGAAAACCAGTTATTACCATGCAAATATTTACACATGTTATGTTCTGTTTTATAGAAAAAGAAAGAAAAAGTAGAAAAGCAACAGCACTGGAAAGTACACAGTAGAAAAAATACAGAAAAAGTTCCATGTTGAATTTTTCTATCACACTGGTGGGAAATTAAATTCGGAAGCTCTCAATCTTGCTATTAATGTGTCGCAACCGAAGATACGCATCCGTGCCGATGCCTTGCATTGTCTCTAAGGTCAGAGATCCACCAAGATATTCTGCATAAGCTCTTGAGGTTGGCAAGCCAAATCCAAACCTAACAAAAAGATACATCATAAAGTAACAAAAGTAACAAATAATCCAAGTTTTAAATAACAGAATAGAAACCATCTTAAAAACTTTCAGGGTTCTTGCCCAATTTGCATTTACAGAAAAACATGCAAGTACTGGTGGGAAAAATGATTGCAATTACGCATTATGAAGTTTTATCAAACACAATATAATAATTTATGTATTTATATACATGGAATGTTCTAGAAATATCATTTAATTTCAACATTATACCAGACATTTTAAAATGCTTAAACAAATTCTCAAACAGTATATTATAAATACTTAAAAAAAGACATGGTTAAAGTTTAAAATATCAACATCTTCTGATGTGCAAATGTTCCTAGTGCCCTAAAAAAAATAGAATAGAATATGGCAGCTGCTTTGGAATTTGTAGAACGGTATTGCTATCACTGTTAAAAGAGCACATAATGTAGCACATAAAACTTAATAGCCAAAAAATTTCCCCAAATTCAGACAAATTTACTAATTATGGATTTTTTAATCACCCATGTGAAAATGTTTAACAGAATTTTGACAATAATTTCTAATGTGATTGATTGCATATAAGAAAAAGTTCAGATTATCGTAAGTATATTAGGGATTTTTTACTAGCGAATTAAACTCAAAAAAGCTTCCGATCTGAAAATCAGCCAATTTTCCCACTTTTATCATAATATTTTGACTGTACTTGTTGTATCACTAAAACAAAACACTTTGGTACAAATTTAAGCAGTTTAAAAGTCCTTTATTAGAAATAAGACATTTTTTTAAAGAACTATCAATGGTTGCCATAACCTGTATATTAAAATCATATTTTAAATTCCATTAGATGATGATAATCACATATTTTGATATATTTTTCTTTATTTTCATAAAAAAAATTCTTAAGTGTCATTCCTTTGATTAAAACTATTTTTTTTTTTTTACTAATCATAACCATATCCATAGAATAATATCTTCAAAGCATGGGCGGAGTTAAGATTTTTTTGGTTTGTTTGGGGGTGCTGAAGTTCCTTTAGGGTGTGAAGTCCCTTTATCTCTTATAATTTCAGTTACAATGCATAACACCACTATAAATGTGAAAAACTCCTGGGGATGTTATTGAAACTTTTGGGGGGTACTTAGCACCCCCAAGCTTCCCCTATAATGCAATGGGGATATAGTAGAGAAAACTAGTTTAGTTGGCTACAGGAGTAAGCTGACACATGGTTTATAATTTATGTATTATCGATTCAATGCATAATTATATACCATAAGTTAGAGAACCTAATGCCAGCCTTCTTCGGTAAAAAATGTCATACAATAAGCTAATTCCTTCAAGCAAGTAAATATTTCCAAATTTAATTGCTCTTTTCTCACACAGAAAATAATTTCAAAATCTGCTTTGACTAAAGTGTAAACTTTGTGAAAAAACTTTGCGAAAAAACTTTGCTTTTGCTTAAAAAATAAATTAGCTAACTAATTTAGATAATCTGTTCCTGGAATGGTGCATGGATATTTGCTCATGAGTTGTGTTGCTTGCAGTGTAATTGGAGCAAATCACCATAATATGGCATGCATAACAAACCCTTCTTTTGCTCTATTTATAAATGAAATTTATGCCATAAAATTATGTACAAGTGACCACTGCATCCTATCGATAATTTATTTGGAAATATAAAACTCTTAAATGCATTCATACTAAGCAAATGTTGCACTCTTGTGAGATATCTGCAAGTAAAAGTAATGATCTTTGCTATGGGGTACTTCATAGCAATGATGGGTGTATCTTTACAGCAAAATTGAACACTACGGTGGAAGTTCTGTAAACAACTACATCTTGATAAATGTGTTAAAAATAACTGGATTAAATACAGATTTTGAATATCTAGTTAATTGAGAGATTTTGTGAATTTCTACAAATAAGAGTTACGTAATATTAATAATGCAATTTATATGTAATAACATTTCTGGATTATTGAGAATTTTGTTTCAGAGTCATGTTTGTTAAAAGAATTTTACTACATTTATATTAGTATCACTAGCTACCAATTGCGATCAGCCCTGTCATTTTGTTAATAAAATAAAATCTTGTAATAACTTTTTTGCAGTATCTGTTGACAGTGTAACTACACACTGCACAGGACTGATTTGACTGCCCCACTTTCCTCCAAGACGTCCTTGGAGGAAAGTGGGGCATGTTGGGACACAGTCCACCTCGAGATACCTAAAATTTTAAGATCAGGGTTGAAATTAAAATCTTGTTATTTTATATATACTACTAGATGGCCTTTTTGCGCATTTACTGCTGTGTTTTGAAAGCGCTACTGCAGTTAAGCAGAAACGTATCAAACATTTAAATTTTTATAACAGTTAACAACTTTTATGTAAATTTTGTAGACAGTAATAGTGGGATTAGAATTTATTTAAATGAAACTATATATCAAAGAAACAAGCATGTTTAATTGTGAAACTAAATGTGTAAAATTAAATATAAGTATAGGAGTCTTCATAAAAAATCTGGCTATCTTGGCACATTTGGGCACATGATAGTGGGCACCCTGGGACACATGATGGAATTGTTATTCTGCGGTGACTGCTACATGGAATGATTTTAATATGCTATAGACATTTGATTTAAGCCTAATTACTCAAGAAGCCTCTAAATTCTTAATCTGTTAAAACATCTGATTTTATTTCCTAGATTTGTCACTAAGTTCAATACTTATCTATTGTATAAAAATGCTTCTGCTTAAATTCAGAGTCTATTGTGTTAGTTACTTAAATTTGTTAATATAACCCACCAAATATTTATCTCAGAAAAATTGACAGTATTTTATCTATTGAAGGCACTGTCCCAAGGTGCACCTTGGGACACTGGAATCATTCTGAAAAACAAATATTTATTAATTTTATATAAGACATTTGGATTGGACTATACTTTTATCTTATGCAGAAGTGTATAATGTACAGTGATAAGTATTTGGTTAAGTTAGAATTATAAAAAAGTATTTATAAAATTCAATAACTGAAAAGTGCTCCACAGTACCCTGTTCTCCCCTGTGCCCTAAATAAGTACCTACATACACCTTCACCCACTTCTTTCAGGTGCGGTAGCCCGGTGGTTAGCGCACTGGATTTGCATGCTGTCACAACTGCCGCCGTGTTCATGCCGAGTACGATCACGTTAAACATGTGGGTCCGAAAGTCCTTTCGAGAGGTTGGTTGTAGGGGAAGGAGGGTACGGTCCCTGTGGATGCCTTCCCCACTGGGTTCCGGTCTAAATTGGGTGGCACTTCCCGGCCGTCCAGAGAGTTACCTTACACCTTTCTAGGTAGGTTGGACGGTCTGAGTCTCAACAACAACACCTTCACCCACTGCAAAGGCATTATTTAACCTTTCTTAACTCAAGCTAATAAGTATAGTACCATCCGCTGCACAGGCACATGCAATTTGCATATGCAATATCCATGCTGTGCAAGTGTAAATAAGCACCCAACACACATACCTCAGCTCCTTTGCTGGGTGCATGCAATCCAAGTACACCTGCGCAAAAAATATGATCAAATTAGTGAAATGCCTAAAATTGGGAGGGGCTATTATTTATAAAATATAAGCTCTAGGGGTCAACAGCTGTGCAGGTATTAAGTGACCTCCATTAGCTCAAACTAAAATGTACAGTATTTAAAGCTAAACTCTAGCATAAGTGCTTTGCCAAAATGATAAATCTACTTTTGATTATAGACTAATTTTCTAGATTAAAGTATTAGTCTGGTAAGTACTAGTCCAGCAAGTAACTTTGTATATTTTAATTACACAAGTTATTAATGAAGTTTTGAGGAATGATTCCATACTTTATTTTCAATCACAAGATATTTATCATTTTAGTCTATATTAATTATCCTGTTAAAAATACTACAAATTAAAATTACAGCAGAAATAGTTTTTATAATCACAAATAACATTAATAATAAATACTTGATGATTTTGGGGTGATTAATTTAGCTTAATTTAATTATTTTTGAATGGATACAGATTAAAAATTATCAAAGTTTTAAAATGAAAACATTGAATAGGTTATGAAATAGAAATTAATTTACTAATGAAATTATTTCAAAAGATCAACAAGAAAAACTGGATTAGAAATTTAACAATAAGAGCTTAAAATTTTAAGTACTCATTAGCTCGCGAATGACTATGAAAATCAAAATATGACTTTAAGATGGTCTAATGCTACTATTCGTTTAACTGTTTTTGAAACTGAAATAACCTTGATAGCTGCATCATATTGTCTAAAATTATTTCAAAATTTTCGAAAATTAGCATTTAATGCAAGACCAGAAGTATAAGTTATCAATTTGCTTAAGATAATTCATGTAATTTTTGAAAAATATTAATGTAAAATCATTAAAGCTAGTTTAGGTAACAGCATTGTTAAAATTGGCTATGGTTATATATATATATATATACAATGATCGGTATGATATATATATATATATATATACAGTGTATATATACTTGTTAAGACAGACAGTCAAGGGCCAACATTTATTGTACGTATTAGTGTGCAATAGAGTCCATTATAGCAGGAGTCCATAAATCTGATATAAAATAGTAATGAAATTGTAAAACAGTAATGAAAATTTATTATCCTCAATTTCATAGGTACATTCAAAAATACAATCTTAAAACAGAAAAGACAGAAAATTTTAATCAAAAAATTTTTTACTATGCATAATGAAGTAAATATGAAAAAATATTAACGTTCAAAGCATAAACAAAATGTAGTTGTATGTTAATGTTAGCATTTTTAAAATAAAGTAATCTTTTTGCTTCTTCTGGGTAAACAATAAATTTTTATGTCATTCTCAATTTTAGTCAATTGATCAAGAGTATGTTTAGAACATCTACTGATTGAAAAATTAAATAAATTTTGTCTATCTTATTGAATGAATGAACATATTAACCCATATTTTCTTATTGTCCTAAAAATAGGACAGCCCACATAAGTGGTCTTTATATAAATTCTTTTGCACATTTTAATTCAATTTAAAGACAATATATTGTTTAAGAATCATTAACTATATATTTGTCTTTGTCACAAGTTTAAATCAATTTTGGATATTTTTTATTAATTTTTTAAAATGGCAATTCTTGCAGATTTTTTTTTTACATTTTTAGCACACAAGTTTTTTTAAAGTTTTGAGCTCCAAGAAAAAACATACATATAAATTTATTAAGGTAATATTCCATACTTTTATACCAGTAAAAAAGGATAGTCAAAAAAAATTATCTAGAGGATTGTCTTATGGGATATATATCTAGAGGATGGACCATTGTCCTATTTTTAGGACAACCTGTACCAATCAAACAAGTAAAAATTTGTTTTTTTATTTTATGTGTATACATAGACTCAGAGAAACACAGATTTAAGATTTTATAAAAAAAAACATTAATTTTTTCAATGCTTGGTACAATATGGGTAAAGCGATGTCTAGAACATGCAACATCCACACACCTTAACTGGGGTATGTAATAACGAGTATGTAATAACATATTTGTACGTAATAATGAGAAAACCAGAGTATGTAATAACATATTTGTACGTAATAATGAGAAAACCATCTTAAAAGGGGTGCTGTCTTAACGAGAGTCCACTGTGCATGTATATATATATATATATATATATATATATATAACTGCATATTTTTAATTTGAAGGTCATTTTTCAAAGACATTGTAAAAACATTTTTAGGTCATCAGGATCGTGGATGTACTAGACCAAATTTCTTACCCATGCATAGGTCCTGCAGCAGGCCCATCATTCAGTTCATTCATCATTTGCCCAAATAACCCTCCATCCAAACGATGATCTGTGCTTGAACCAGCTGTGGTGAAGTGATACTCCATAATGTGAGGAAAAAGTTGATGGGGTACGCCACACCCTCGGTCAGAGAATCTAAAGGAAGACAGTATTTGTAAGAGATACGAAACTAATATATATTAAGTTTCAAAAGGTCAAACAAATGTTATGGAACTCATTTTAAATACAAAGTCACAGAACCCGCCTATATAAAAGGGGTGTTCTCAAAGTTATTGCAGTAACAGCAACCAATGATCAGTTTCACACTCATTAGCATTTTCCCGGCCGTCCAGATAGTTGCTCAAGTCCCCAGGATGAGTCGGACGGTCTGGGTCTTCAACGCTCATTAGCATAAAATAGCTGATATCTGCAATAGCAGCAAAAAAAGTTATATGTACCGTTATATTTACCACAAATTTGCAAACCTCTATGGAAACTAACAAATTAGTCTTATATAGCTGACTTCATATTTTATGAAAATTTAATTTGGGCTACAAGATTAACAGCCAAGTTCAGATTCACACATCGTAAGTATATATAGTATTAAATATCATTTTTATAGTATTAAATTTTATTTTCCAATATGGATCCTATAAAGAAGTAACATTAATATTTCTAACAAAGAGGAGGGGGCATTATAACACTCTCACTCATATATATATCTATTAGGAGATATTTTACAAACAAAATACAAATCTTAACCTTTCTTTCCTGCATATGCAATAAGCAGGGTATTATGCTAAGGTCATTCCACAAGAAATCATCCAGACCTTAACTGATCCATCGAAAATAGTGCACATAGCTGAAGATTGGAGAAAAGTTGCCATTGCAACAAGAAAAAAACAGAGAGGAGAAAATCCAAGTAGGCAGGAAGAACAGGAGGCAGGATACTATGAACAGAAAAAACCACAATATATAAAGAATGAACAAAAAGAAAACAAGGTGGTAAGAGACCAGATAACAGAGGGAATAAAAACAACTGAATAGTGAGTAATACTGTTTTAGCAAGTTTATTCATTATTCAGATGATTCTATTCACTCTGCTATCCATTCTCTTGCCATCTTGTTTCATCTGGTTTATTCTTTATTTTCTGCTATTCTTTCTTTCCTCTGCAGTTTTATACTGTTCTTTTGTAATATCCTGCTTTCCATTCTTAGTACCCACTTGGAATTTACCTCTCTCATTTCTCCTTGCAGCAGTGGATATTTCCCCCCTACCTTCAGCCATGTCTGCTATTTTACCTCAAATGCTGAACTAGCTTGAATAAGTGAGGTTGCACTCCTTGTTTGTCTTGAAGAAGAGGGTGTTTTTCCATCAAAACTGACTGATTTTAAAACTTAATGTATGCCGAACTTAATGTATGCTTTACTTAAAGTATGCCAAAGTTTTCATATTATTTTTTTTTATTACAGTAGTTTTTTGAACAGGATTTTTTTTTATAAAGGAAGTTGCTTAATAGAATTCAGGCACTTGTCTGTTTTACTTACTACTTTTTTATCGAATTTACAAATTATTTAGGAAAACTCTACTTCTCAATGGATAGAAAAAATAATTTTTTTTAGAAAGTTTCAGGGCATTTTTATTTTGCTCAAATTACTTTTATTAAAACTATTTCAAATACAATAAAAATTTACAATTTTTAATTTAACTTTGGCATAATAACCACATCTTATAAGTAATCATCAAAATGATTTTTGTATCACAAATTATTAAAAAATGCAATTAACAACACAATGCTATACAGTAGCATGACAAAGTAGTAAAACTACATTTCTTTTTACACTGTTTTATTTTGGTTAGTTTTTCTATTTGTTTGTTTGGGTCAAATCTTGAAATCAATTTTTAACCCACTTCTACTGAGCGGATTTTCTTAAAATTTTACACATGCATATTTTTGATGACAATACAACACTGCATCAAATTTGAGTTGATCCTTTCCACAGATTACGACCTAACCCCCCGGAATTAAGTTCAAAATGTCTGGCCCATAAAATTCCCATTGTTGTAAGATAGTTTAAAAGCTGCATATTGGATTTTTTTTTTAATTACCTTACAATAATGGGATTATGTATATATATAAAAATTATCCTGCATATTGAATTCCTTTTAACTATCTTACAACAATAGTATCATGTAAGGCAAAGGAGATTTTTCGCAGGCCACTTCGCAAGAGAAAAAAAAATGGCTGCTTCTATTTTTTGAAGATTTGCCCAATTTTAATAGATTAAAATGTTCAACTGGACTAAGCTATGTACAGAATTTCAGACCTTTAGGACATAGGGCAGTATGAAGATAATGTCATCAAAGAAATTTAAACAGACATCCAAACAACCATCAGTCTTGATGAATTCAATAAAAGAATTTTAAAAAGTTTGATTGGATATCTAGTGAAAAATTTATTACAAAATCGCAAAAGACTAAAAAGTATAAAATAAAATATAAAAAAATCTTTTAACATAACACTGTTTTAATATATGCACTAAAAAGTGAAAAATAATCTTTAACTATCACAACATTCTTGGTCATATGCGATTAAAAATAAAATCATGTGGCACCCATAAAAGAATTGTATTTGGACATTTACAGAATTTTAAGGAACAATAGAAGTGATAACATATATAAGAATGATGGATTGTTAAATCAAAATTGTCAAAGAAAAATTTGAAAGAATTGAATGTAATTAGTCTTGTATATGTTATTTCTATGTTATCACTTCTGTTGTTCCTTAGAATGTTAATGTCCCAATCCAATTCTTTTATGGGCATCCCACAGTTTTATTTTTAGTTACATATGACCAAGAATGTTGACTCGCTAAAAGTTATTTTTAGTGCATTTTATTAAAATTGTGTAACTTAAAAAGGTTTTTTATAATATTTTTATTCATTCTTTAATTCAAAAATAAATAATTCCACAACTTCCAGATCCAACATTATTCACATTTGCCTTAACACACAATATTACTTAAAATACAAGCAGTAAGTGCCAATATTTTGAATAAAAAACATACACATACATGTGTGTGTATATATATATATATATATATATATAAATATAAAGGAGTGTGTTATGCTGAGATTCTACAGCTCTAAATTTAATTATTAGTTCAAAATTATGTAATAGCTTAAAATTCATTATTTTCCCCTTTCCCTTCAAAATTCTAAATTTATTTGTTGTTTTTAATATTTCGGCGATTTATTTCCCCTTTAACGTAATTTGTTATCTTTTTAATGTTTTTATTATTCAAAATTGTGCGCAATGTGCCTTTAAACGTTAAATAATCTTTTGTTAATCCTTCCGTTTCTCGCTTGCATCTTTTAACTTAACTTCACTTCATTCATCAGTTTGCAGAAAAAAGGCACTTTTTAAGAAGAATTTGGCTTTCAACCGCTTATCAGTAAAAACACCTGTTTTCGGGGTGCTAGAACATCCGGTGGGTTGCTGTGCGGCGGGTTGCCGCATCGGGAGAAGTGATCTTTTTTATGATTCTTGGCATAACAGCGTTTTATTTCCGCAGTGTATGCGTGGGCGCTCGGCGCGAAGCGCAGAGTTTCGCTCGCCAAGTTTGGCGTCTCCTGGGAAGGCAAGCGTGTTGCCGGACATTCGATTCTTGAGCCAGCACTGAGAGAGGTGGTAAAAATTTAAAAGTGCCGAGCCGGGGCTCATGCTGAGCGCCCGGGCTCGCCCGAAAGGTGTTTTGAAGACCTCGGAAAATTCTCACGTAATCACGTAAGCTTAGTTTCTTCGACTTTCGACGAACTTCGCATTAGAATTTTTGGACAACCAAATGTAAAAATGTGACAGCAGAAAGAAAAATGCGACTGGTTTCGCGCAGTCATCACTGGGTTGTGCTCCTCTAAAGCTTTTGTTGCCGACTCACCTATTTTTCTGAGTCGACATCTATGTTGCTGATGAATGAGTCATGTGCCGTCATTTGATTTGCAAAAGAAATTCATCACCGTGTGCCGCGGCGGTTCTGCTTGTCTCAAGTTTTGGAGGTGTGTTTCTCTCAACAAAATCTTCTAAAGTGGGTTTTCAGCGAGCCCTTAGTGTTACACTCAGTATCTTCAGAGTGCGCTCTCAGCAAGATTTTGTGTTTTGGTGTTCCACGTGTTGATTAGCTTAATCACTTTTGTTCAGTGGTGCTGCCATCTACATGCACCCTCTAGAACGTCCCAGCCAAAAATGGGAACTTTTTCCAAAATGATAAAAGCAGATAAAAAGGTTGTGTCTTCAATTAGATGTGCATTTGGAAGTTCAAATAATCTTACATACAATATTTACACACTCTTATCTCAACAAAAGTCCTTAATTGAAATATTTGTGTTTGTTTTTGTTAATTTGAAAATTTAAATTTAACCTTTTTAGTGGTGGACAGCCAGCTCAGGCAGACCAAACTCTGGTCTTCAGACCAGAGTGGATTCTGTTCCCAGGGTTATTTTTATTAAATTACAAAGTTAAAAGATTTTAATTTGGAGCAATGTACTAACTTAACTTTATGCCACTATACAAATAATGAAATCTTATAAATGGATCAGATGTTGAATTTTTAATTGTTAATAAAAGTTAATTTTTAAATTTAACAATTAGTGTTTGTGAGTTCTTTAGTTGTTGGCTGTGCAATTTAATTATTAAAAGGTAAGTGGATTTTCTTAGAGGTTATATGATGTTAAGTGTTTTTGAAAGGTTTACATAGTTGAGCACAGACCAAGCAATAGTAATGGTTGAGTTAAAGTAAATAAAGAAATTAAATAATAATTATAAAAGTAAACTTTATTGATTTGAAAATACTATACGATCAGGCTAATGTAAAATAATATTAAATAAAATGTAATGAAATTAATAATAATTTAGAATAGAATAATGTAAATAACTTAAAGAATAATAATAGTTAATAATTATAAATAAATAAACTTGTGTGTGAATCTAGAAATAGTATAATCTTAAAGGAAGTAAGAAAAAGCATCATAACATGTGGTGCCGTTCACCTTTTTGGTTCTGCCTGAGTTGTCTGTCCACTGAATAAAATACAATAATTTAAATGGGCTGTCCACCCATATGATAAATTGCTATACAGTAACAATATTGAAATTTTTTTTTATTGTAATAAATTTCCATGTGTATAGGGAAGTGCACAGTGTCTGGAAATTTAATTTCTTTTGGGAGTAAGGTAATGTTTTTTTAATTTTTTTAGGAAGCAAAGTAAGTAGTAAGATGGTAATGTAAGAATTTTTTCATTTTTTTTTTTTGTGTTTCATTTCAAAATGTTTAGGGTAGGCAAGTTTTGGGATTTTTTTTTATATATGCTCTTGCCTGGTGCTGTTTTTGTTTTTATTTAGGAGTTTTTTTTATTAAGCTTTGTCAGTTGAAATTCTTTTCTTTTTCACTCCTGAATAAGCTAATCATAGCTTGTTGTTTTTAAGAAAGATTTTTTTTGTTTTGTAGAATTTTTTTGTATTTAAAAGTAAAACTTAGTTTGACTCTGTGATTTTGGAATTTGAGTAGGATTTTTTATTGTGAGAAATTTTTTTTTAAGGATCTTTTGGCTATTTGTTTTGTAGGTAAGAGTGCGGCGGAGAAGTGGTTGTTTGTTGTGGGGATTCTGGGAGATTCAGGTTCAAAGGAGGCCTTGCTTTGCTAAATCATTCCTTCTCAACTTTTTTTAAGTGGGTAAAATTTTTTCTCAGTCTGCCCATAATGGCTACTTCAGTGCTTTGAGGCCACACAGTTTTCAGGTGTTCACTGGGGAATGCACCTTTTTCCCTCGGGAATTAAATCACTTGCCCATGATGTATGTGTGTATTGTGTTTTTTTTTGGGAAGGGATTCACGACCCCTTGCCCACTGTCAGAATTTTTTTTGAGATTTTTGAGAAATGTTGCAACAGTTTTTATTAAGATTTGAGATAGAGTTATTGGAAATAAGTGCTAACTATAGCGAAAAATTATGTGTATTAGTAGTTGTGTTTTAAGTGTATTGAATTTAATGTGTGTTTAAAAGTAGCTAAATATGTCAAAAGATCTGGGGTAGTCTTAAATGTTAGGAATTTTTTTTATGATAGGAAAATTATTTTTCTCTTTTGGAATATAGTTGTAGGGATTTCAGTTTCATTTCAAATTTTGGTTTTAAAATTTATTAAAGAGGGAGAACAGTGATCAAAAGTTTTCTTTTGTTCTGTTTTGAGTAATTAGTCACAACTCTTGGCTTTGGGTGAAGTTAAAGGTAAGGCTAATGGGTTGGTTTTCATGGTCACCCGGAGGAATTTTGAGGTCTGGGAAGCCTTGTTTTCATTGAAATTCTTCTTCACAGAAATGTGTTTGAAAAAGGAAAATTTTTTTTTTTTTGTTTTTCAGTAGGCCATGTTAACTGTCACTTTGGTGCTTTGAAGCCGCCTTTAAGGTGCTCAGCTGGGGAATGCACCTTTCCTTTTTGGAGAATTACTTGCCCGCTAAAAAATTGTTTTTTTTTCTTGTGTCATTGATCCTTCAGCCAAGCGATCGACTTTGGGGTAGTGAAAATTTTTTTTTTGTTAAATTGTGCAAGTTCAGTCTCAGAATGTTTGTTTTGGGGGGAATGGAGATTGTTCTTTGATATTCCTTGAGAAAATTTTTTTTAATTTAAGTTAGCTTTGTAAAATTTTTTTTTTTCCTTTTGTTTAAAAGTGTTTTGGCTCTTAAAAGTTTGTTGCTGGGAGATTGTGTATTTCGAATGTGGGAGAGGAGATTTTGGAATTGGGTTTTCAGTTGTTTTGTTAATCTTGAAGCGCTTCTCAAAATTTTATGTTTCGACCTTGTGAATTCTTCGGCTGGTCCAAAGTCTTCATCAAAATTTATGTTTTTATTGTAATGACAAGTAATTGGGAACTCTGTTTTGTTTTTCTTCTTTCCGACTGTTTGGGTGATGCACTCTACAAATGCAGATTTTTTTGTTTTGAAATTTTTTTTTAAAATTGAAACCTTTTGTAGGTAATTGAAATTCTTTTTACTTATGATGATTGGGAGTGGTAAGATTGAATTGATAGACTAGAAGATTAGAATTAAATTTTGTTCTTGTTTAAAATTATATTTTTGAAAAAAAAAAAAAATTTTTTTTGTTGTTTGTCAGAATTTTAATTTTCTGGGAGATGGAGCTAAAACTTTGGTTTGCTTGAAATTTACATTTTTGGGATTTCCTTTTTGTTGAGGTTTGTGATTCAAATTTTAGACAGGGGTTTGATTTTCAAAATCTTACCATTTGTGGGAGTTCTTCGAATTTGTTAGATTTCTGGGGACCTTTGAGTTAGTGAAATTTCTAGTGGAAGTACACTTGTTTATGAAAGTCACTGCTACAGAGAAATTTTTTTTTTTGGGAGAATTTCTCGTTCGACAGGATTTGCTTTAGGAAATTTAATGGGATGTTCAGGGTTGTGTGCTACATTGGGCCTACAATAGTTTTTTTGAGGGATTTCGATTGTTCGACTCCTTCGACTTCAAGTTAATTTCTTCTTTTACCCGTCTTGGAAGTACATAGCTCTGGCAGTCCTGTTTGCAAAATTTTTATTTCACATTATTTCTATTCTAAATTTGTATTCAACTTTTTTCATTGTGAAAATTTTGAAATTGTCGACTATTCATTAAATTTCAGTTTTTAGAGGGAGTACAGACGTGTACTCTCGCCTGTTGGAAACACTTGATTTTTTTTTGTGTGTTGTGTCATGGGGAATTTTGTTTATTGAGGAAGTCTGGCAGGTTTTGGTTCTGTATCACTTTTGCAAACCCGAGGGATGTGGAACGGGGGTTTGACAGACTGTTTTTCAGTGTTTTGAGACTTTCTTTCACCTGGGCGCAGTGCAGTTTAAATTCTAAATTTTGGTGACCATTTGCTTTTAAGTGGGTAGTGCATGGTTGAGCTGAGGGTGGTGTAAGCATGAGGAGGCCAGGCTCATGTTGTATATAGGAAGGGAGGCGGACCCAAAGGCGAGGAATGCTTGGGGGCGCCATGAGAAGTGTATTTTTATGTCACATTGCTCAGGCTCTGCTACACATTACTGGGGTTGTTTGGCTTTTGTTTTGATTGGGAGGGATTTGATTTTTTTTTGTTTTATGAGCAGTGTATTTTTCCCTTGTTGAGTTTCAATTTTTTAAAATTAAATTTGATGAGAATTCAGATATTTTTTTTTCTCCGTTACGTTCAGTTCGAGTTTTTGAAAATTTTAAAATTTTTGAGTTGTAATGAATGTTTTCTTTTTGGAGGTTTTTCTCCTCTCTTAAAGGGGAGATACGAAATTTTTTTTTTTAATGAAAGTCTAGGAAAAGTGCAAGTTTTAAATTTTATGGTCATGATCAGTGTGCCTTCCCTGTATGTAAAATATGTATTGTAAACTTTTTTTCAGATTGTAATCCCAGGAGTTGCTACATGAAGCGAGTGTTCTCGTAGGTTTACAATTTCTCTGCCACCAGGATGGTGTTCTCTTTTGGTCATTTTCGGCTCTTTGTTGTGAAAAATTTTATTCTAAAATTTTTTTTTCCGGTGGTCGAGAGGAATTATGTTATGCTGAGATTCTACAGCTCTAAATTTAATTATTAGTTCAAAATTATGTAATAGCTTAAAATTCATTATTTTCCCCTTTCCCTTCAAAATTCTAAATTTATTTGTTGTTTTTAATATTTCGGCGATTTATTTCCCCTTTAACGTAATTTGTTATCTTTTTAATGTTTTTATTATTCAAAATTGTGCGCAATGTGCCTTTAAACGTTAAATAATCTTTTGTTAATCCTTCCGTTTCTCGCTTGCATCTTTTAACTTAACTTCACTTCATTCATCAGTTTGCAGAAAAAAGGCACTTTTTAAGAAGAATTTGGCTTTCAACCGCTTATCAGTAAAAACACCTGTTTTCGGGGTGCTAGAACATCCGGTGGGTTGCTGTGCGGCGGGTTGCCGCATCGGGAGAAGTGATCTTTTTTATGATTCTTGGCATAACAGCGTTTTATTTCCGCAGTGTATGCGTGGGCGCTCGGCGCGAAGCGCAGAGTTTCGCTCGCCAAGTTTGGCGTCTCCTGGGAAGGCAAGCGTGTTGCCGGACATTCGATTCTTGAGCCAGCACTGAGAGAGGTGGTAAAAATTTAAAAGTGCCGAGCCGGGGCTCATGCTGAGCGCCCGGGCTCGCCCGAAAGGTGTTTTGAAGACCTCGGAAAATTCTCACGTAAGCTTAGTTTCTTCGACTTTCGACGAACTTCGCATTAGAATTTTTGGACAACCAAATGTAAAAATGTGACAGCAGAAAGAAAAATGCGACTGGTTTCGCACAGTCATCACTGGGTTGTGCTCCTCTAAAGCTTTTGTTGCCGACTCACCTATTTTTCTGAGTCGACATCTATGTTGCTGATGAATGAGTCATGTGCCGTCATTTGATTTGCAAAAGAAATTCATCACCGTGTGCCGCGGCGGTTCTGCTTGTCTCAAGTTTTGGAGGTGTGTTTCTCTCAACAAAATCTTCTAAAGTGGGTTTTCAGCGAGCCCTTAGTGTTACACTCAGTATCTTCAGAGTGCGCTCTCAGCAAGATTTTGTGTTTTGGTGTTCCACGTGTTGATTAGCTTAATCACTTTTGTTCAGTGGTGCTGCCATCTACATGCACCCTCTAGAACGTCCCAGCCAAAAATGGGAACTTTTTCCAAAATGATAAAAGCAGATAAAAAGGTTGTGTCTTCAATTAGATGTGCATTTGGAAGTTCAAATAATCTTACATACAATATTTGCACACTCTTATCTCAACAAAAGTCCTTAATTGAAATATTTGTGTTTGTTTTTGTTAATTTGAAAATTTAAATTTAACCTTTTTAGTGGTGGACAGCCAGCTCAGGCAGACCAAACTCTGGTCTTCAGACCAGAGTGGATTCTGTTCCCAGGGTTATTTTTATTAAATTACAAAGTTAAAAGATTTTAATTTGGAGCAATGTACTAACTTAACTTTATGCCACTATACAAATAATGAAATCTTATAAATGGATCAGATGTTGAATTTTTAATTGTTAATAAAAGTTAATTTTTAAATTTAACAATTAGTGTTTGTGAGTTCTTTAGTTGTTGGCTGTGCAATTTAATTATTAAAAGGTAAGTGGATTTTCTTAGAGGTTATATGATGTTAAGTGTTTTTGAAAGGTTTACATAGTTGAGCACAGACCAAGCAATAGTAATGGTTGAGTTAAAGTAAATAAAGAAATTAAATAATAATTATAAAAGTAAACTTTATTGATTTGAAAATACTATACGATCAGGCTAATGTAAAATAATATTAAATAAAATGTAATGAAATTAATAATAATTTAGAATAGAATAATGTAAATAACTTAAAGAATAATAATAGTTAATAATTATAAATAAATAAACTTGTGTGTGAATCTAGAAATAGTATAATCTTAAAGGAAGTAAGAAAAGGCTTTATAACAAGTGAAAGTTACAAAATTCCTGAAATCACACGAATAAGGCACTATGCTGCTCTACAATGTGGATTTTAATATCATAACCATAAAAGTATAAAAATGAAAGAAAGAATGCAATATATCAAAGATTATAAACTATCAAAGAGTATAACCGTAACTGATGGCTACCACATATATTTGGATGCCGAGCCTCCCGTGTGTTGATTGCGTTAGGGAGTCTGTGCCATCTTTACACAGATTAAGAATGCGTACACTCTTATATACAATAGATAATCAAACAGATGGATTGGTGCTGGATTCGTCATGGTGGATAGTGGATTTGGGTTAAGGTACCGTATCTGCTTTGGTAATAAACAACTATATGTTTGTTTCTTATAGCCTTTAGTTTTATGAGAGTTGAACAAATAGTACAGTTTTAAATTTCGCGTCTTCTGGGTACTCCACACTTACATGTTCAGTAACCTCCTTTTTAAATCCTTTTTTAAAATCCTTTTTATACTTCCTTTTGATACTTTGGTATTCATATTTGTGCAATGTATCAGCTACCAGAAGTGTTGTCTAGACGCAAAGCTGGCTTAACCGGGGAGTGGGGGTCACAACCCCCCCCCCCCCCGGACAATCTTTGATATAGTTGTTTATTACCAAAGCATTCTTTCTTTCATTTTTATACTTTTATGGTATGATATATATATATATATAGTGTGTATTCACAGAAATTGTCATAAATCAGATATAGAAATGAATAAAAAAATATTTACCTAACGATGAAATCAACTTCATTGTTGGCTATGGTGATAGTTACAGGGGGGAGACTATCCTCAGCTGCATCAAGGTGACTCTCAATTGTGGCCCTATGATAAATTCAGAAATTCCATTTCACAAACACATCATTACAACATATGTACTTGAAATTAAAATCCAGTGGCTTTTTAAATTTAGATATACAGGGTGTCAAAGAAAGTCATGGCTTAGGCCAATAACTCGAGAAGTATTAGGGTTACCATTTTTTTTAATATACAGATGTATAAGAAACCTCTATGGCACTGCATGATAAGACAACTTTATGGAAAGGCTGACACACTTTTTAGGGGATACAGGGGGGGGGGGGGGGGATATCATACTTCCAGTTAGATATGTGGGGGGGGGGGGGGAATAAAAGTTTAAATAAAAAGTTATATAGCATCACAAACTTAGTACTAAGCATATTTGTCCAATTGGATAGAAAGGAACCCTGAAAACCTGCGTATACAATTTAACTTTCAATTTATAAATAAAAGTGTCATAATTGTACATATAAATTAATCATGCAATGTTGTTCACTTCACTCTTATATGACAAAATTGGAAACTGAATAAGTAGCTAGAACAAATGTTCTAAATAATCTTTATATTGTTCTATTTATGTAGCCATTGAAAAAAATTGTACTGCATATTCCATTGTAATAAAATATCAAAGAGTGCAGTCAAAAAGAGCAGACCTATGCTATAAACATAGCTGATATTCAATAAACTCAAAAAATCGACATTAACTTATATCCAGTTAAATAAAAATGCTCAAAATTATGGTCAATTGAAGAGCTTTATTCCCTACATAAATATACTCTAAATACAAATAGCAGAAGCAAACATAAAGAGGAAAAATCAAAATATATTTACTGTTTACTGCAGATCATTCATTAAAACAAAAATAGTTTCCTGCATGTATAATCACATTACGTAATGTAACATTACTATTATGTAATGAACTCTATCTTATTACAACATAATTCAGATCAAAGTTTTACTTTGTTATGAACAAAAGTGGAATTTTTATTTGGAGATATCCAAAGCAAAAATTATCACAGAACAAATGGACGTAGATCTAGCAGTCCATGCCATATAAATAGAAAATGCTTGAAATACATTAATAGATTGTAATTCATGGTTTGGTATAGATAAAATATTGAACAGCAACAATTGATAGCATGTCATTATTCTTAACTCACAGTTGAAAATTTTCAATAATCTGTAGTCATAAATTCGCTTCGAGCCACAAATTCTATTACTAAATATAACTTGCAGGACAGCTCTAAAATTGGACAAAATAACGACCTTGGTGAAACTATGTTGAAAAGCTGATATCTATTCTAAAACTGTTATGCCGAGATTTGACAGTTCTAAATTTAATTAATAGTTCAAAATTTGTAATAGCTTAAAATTCGTTATTTTTCCCCTTTTCCCTTCAAAATTCTAAATTTATTGGTTGTTTTTAATATTTCGGCGATTTATTTCCCCTTTAGCGTAATTTGTTATCTTTTTAATGTTTTTATTATTCAAAATTGTGCGCAATGTGCCTTTAAACGTTAAATAATCTTTTGTTAATTCTCATAATCTTCGTTTTCAGCTGTTAACTTCTTTTCACTTCATTCATGAGTTTGCAGAAAAAAGGCACTTTTTAAGGGAAAGTTTGGCCTTGACGCCGATATCGGCTGGACACCTGCAAGAGGAGGGTGCCAGCACATCCGGTGGGGCTGGCGGGTTGCCATTTCGCGGCGGCTTGCCGCTTGGCGGAAGTTATCCTTTTTTGATTCTTGGCATAACAGCGTTTTTATTTCCGCAGTGTATGCATGAGCGCTCGGCGCGAAGCGCAGGGTTTCGCTCGCCAAGTTTGGCGTCTCCTGGGAAGGCAAGCGTGTTGCCGAGAATTCGATTTGCTGACTGGCACTGTTGTAGGTGGTGCGTTTTTTCGCCGGAAAAGATCCGTGGATCGGGGCCCCAATGCTTGGGCGCTCGTATCCCGCGGTCGCCGGGAGTATGTTTTAAATTTGTGCAGAATGGCCTGACATCGCAGGGGCGTGCCTTATATTTGGACAACTTCAACACAAGGAGTGAAAAGGTGGTTTGGATCAGTGAACCACGGACTACCCTCTTCGGGAAGCGCTCGTAGTTGCACTGGCAGTATCCATTGCTCTATCATCTACCTCATTGCCACCGTACTATGGTCAACACAGATTATCACCTATTTTCGTGCCATTGATTGTGAATGTTCAGTGATCGGGTGCAGGCAAACATTGCCTTTGTGATATCTACCATTTTGGTACCATCAAGTGTTCAAGCCTTTGGGGGCCCTGAGTGAACAGGGCAAGTGTTCAGAGATCGGTGTGCGTGCAAGCAGTGTCATCTAATTTTTAAAGTGATTAAATTTGAAACAAAAAAAAAAAAAAAAAAAAAAAAAAAAAGGGGGGGGAATAATATGTTTAAGTGTCAGCACCGAGAAAGATTTAGTATCTAGAAAGAAAAATGTTTAAAATGAGTTTACTTGTCTATTTTTAACAAAGTTGTATTGCTGTAATGTAAATGAAAAGAAATGTGATTTTTAATATTTTCCTTTTATTTCAAATTTTAAGTTTTGGGTGGACAGCTCCTCAGGCAGACCAAGCTCTGGTCTTCAGACCAGAGTGGATTCTGTTTCCTGGGTTTTTAATTTGTTTTACTTTAATCGAATTCTAACTTTAATAGATGTGAATAATAAATTACTGCAATGTACTAACACTATACATTCAACTTAAATTATAAGGAATAGGATGATGTTTTAATTGTTGTTAATAAAAGTTAATTTTTAAATTTAACAATTAGTGTTTGTGATTTCTTTAGTTGTTGTTGGCTGTGCAATTTAATTATTTAAAAGGTAAGTGGATTTTTTAGAAGTTAGATGGTGTTGAAGTGTTTTAAAAGTGTTACACAGTTGAGCACAGACCAAGCAATAGTATTGGTTGAGTTAAAGTAAATAAAGAAACAAAATAAATGAAATAATATTTATAAAAGAAACTTTATTGTATTAAAACTTTACGATCAGGCTTAATCTTAATAACTTAGAATAATGAATTAATAATAATAAATAGTATAATTACAAAGGGGTGTAAAAACCAATATAACATGTGGTGCCGTTCACCTTTTTGGTTCTGCCTGAGTTGTCTGTCCACTGAATAGAATACAATAATATAAAATGGGCTGTCCACCCATATGATAAATTGCTATACAGTAACAATATTGAAATTTTTTTTTATTGTAATAAATTTCCATGTGTATAGGGAAGTGCACAGTGTCTTGAAATTTAATTTCTTTTGGGAGTAAGGTAATGTTTTAATTTTTTAGGATGCAAAGTAAGTAGTAAGATGGTAATGTAAGAATTTTTTCATTTTTTTTTGTGTTTCATTTCAAAATGTTGTTTAGGGTAGGCAAGTTTTGGGATTTTTTTTTATATATGCTCTTGCCTGGTGCTGTTTTTGTTTTTATTTAGGAGTTTTTTTTTATTAAGCTTTGTCAGTTGAAATTCTTTTTCTTTTTCACTCCTGAATAAGCTAATCATAGCTTGTTGTTTTTAAGAAAGATTTTTTTTTGTTTTGTAGAATTTTTTTTATTTAAAAGTAAAACTTTGGAGTTTGACTCTGCGATTTTGGAATTTGAGTAGGATTTTTTTTTTTGACTTTGAGAGATTTTTTTTCCCACCTTTAGGGATCTTTTGGCTATTTTTTTTTTGCAAGTGTGTGGTAGAGAAGTGGTGGTTTGTTGTGGGGATTCTGGGAGATTCAGGTTCAAAGGAGGCCTTGCTTTGCTAAACCATTCCTTCTCAACTTTTTAAGTGGGTAAAAATTTTTTTCTCAGTCTGCCCATAATGGCTACTTCAGTGCTTTGATGCCACACAGTTTTCAGGTGTTCACTGGGGAATGCACCTTTTTCCCTCGGGAATTAAATCACTTGTCCATGATGTTTTTGTGTATTGTGTTTTTTTTTTGGGAAGGGATTCACGACCCCTTGCCCACTGTCAGATTTTTTTTGAGATTTGAGAAATGTTGCAACAGTTTTTTATGAGATTTGAGATAGAGAGTTATTGGAAATAAGAATAGAAGAATAGCGAAAAATGTATGTGTATTAGTAGTTGTGTTTTAAGTGTATTGAATTTAATGTGTGTTTAAAAGTAGCTAAATATGTCAAAAGATCTGCTAAGTATTAAATGTTAGACATTTTTTTTTTGATAGAAATTTTTTTTTTTTTCTCTTTTGGAATATAGTTTGGATTTGAGTTTCAGTTCAAATTTTGAGTTTGAAAAATTTATTAAAGAGGGAGAACAGTGATCAAAAGTTTTCAGTAATTAGTCACAACTCTTGGCTTTGGGTGAAGTTAAAGGTACGGCTAAGGGGTTAGTTTTCATGGTCACCCGGAGGAATTTTGAGGTCTGGGAAGCCTTGTTTTCATAGAAATTCTTCTTCACAGAAATGTGTTTGAAAAAGAAAATTTTTTTTTTGTTTTTCAGTAGGCCATGTTAACTGTCACTTTGGTGCTTTGAAGCCGCCTTTAAGGTGCTCAGCTGGGGAATGCACCTTTCCTTTTTAGGATTAATTACTTGCCCGCTAAAAATTGTTTTTTTTCTTGTGTCATTGATCCTTCAGCCAAGCGATCGACTTTGGGTAGTGTAAAATTTTTTTTGTTAAATTGTGCAAGTTCAGTCTCAGAATGTTTGTTTTGGGGGGGAATGGAGATTGTTCTTTGAGAAATATTCCTTGAGAAAATTTTTTTTAATTTAAGTTAGCTTTGTGAAATTTTTTTTATTTAAAAGTGTTTTGGCTCTTAAAAGTTTGTTGCTGGAAGATTGTGTATTTTTCTTCGAATGTGGGGGAGAGGATTTTGAAATTGGGTTTTTCGATTGAATAGTTGTTACTCATAGAGCTCTTTTCAAAAATTTTATGTTTCGACCCTTTGAATTCTTCGGCTGGTCCAAAGTCTTCATCAAAATTTATGTTTTTATCGTAATGACAAGTAATTGGGAACTCTGTTTTGTTTTTCTTCTTTCCGGCTGTTTGGGTGATGCACTCTACGAATGCAGATTTTTGTTTTGAAATTTTTTTTTAAAAATTGAAACTTTTGTAGGTAATTGAGAAAATTTTTTTTACTTGTGATAATTGGGAGTGTTAAGATTAAAATGATAGACTGGGAGGTAGAATTAAATTTTGTTTTTGTTTAAAATTACATTTGAAAAATTTTTTTTTGTTGTTTGTCAGAATTTTAATTTTCTGGGAGGTGGAGCTAAAACTTTGGTTTGCTTGAAATTTACATTTTTGGGATTCCCTTTTTGTTGAAGTTTGTACTTCGGATTTTAGTGCAGGTATTTGAATTTCGAAATTTTACCATTTGTGGGAGTTCTTCGAATTTGTAAAATTTTTGGTGGACCTTTGAGTTAGTGAAATTTTAGTGGAAGTACACCTGTTTATGAAAGTCACTGCTGCAGAGATGTTTTTTTTTGGGAAGAATTTCTCGTTCGACAGGATTTGCTTTAGGAAATTTAATGGGACCTTCAGGGTTGTGTGCTACATTGGGCCTACAATAGTTTCAAATGATCTCGCTGGCTTGAGTTCAGTTCTTGTTCAAGTTAAATTTTTTTTTCTTTACCCGTATTGGAAGTACATAGTCCTGGCAGTTCTGTTTGCAAAATTTTTATTTCAAATTATTCTTTTCAAAATTTGTATTCCATCTATTCTTTATGAAGTTTTTTTTTTGGTTCGATTCATTAAATCTACGGTTTTTGAGGGACCCGGGACAGACCTCTCCTGTCGGAAACACTTTTTTTCTGTTTTGTCATTGGGAATTTTGTTTTTAGGGAAGTCTGGCTTGGTTCAGTTCTATATCACTTGTACTTCCAGAGAGATGTGGAACCGTGGTTTGACAGACTGTTTTTCAGTGTTTTGAGATTTTCTTTCACCTGGCCGCAGTGCAGTTAAATTCGAAATTTTGGTGATCATTTGTTTTTAGATGAGTAGTGCATGACAGAGCTGAGGGTGGTGTAAGCATGAGTAGGATTGCCTCATGTTGTATATAGGAAAGGAGGCGGACCCAAAAGCGAGGAATGCTTGGGGGGCGCCATGGGAAGTGTATTTTTTATGTCACATTGCCCAGGCTCTGCTACACACTACTGGGGTTCTTTGGCTTTTGTTTTTGATTGGGAGGGATTTGATTTTTTTTTTGTTTGTGAGCAGTGTATTTTTCCCATGTTGAGTTTCAAATTTTTTTTTCTTTATTAAATTTGGTGAGAATTCAGATATTTTTTTTTCTTCTTCGTCAGGGTTAGTTTGAGTTTTTTAAAATTTTAAATTTTAGAGTTGTAATGAATGTTTTCTTTTTAGAGGTTTCTCTCCTCTCTTAAAGGGGAGATACGAAATTTTTTTTTAAGGAAAGTCTAGGAAAGTGCAAGTTTTAAATTTTATGGTCATGATCAGTGTGCCTTCCCTGTACGTAAAATATGTATTGCAGACATTTTTCAGATTTGTAATCCCAGGAGTTGCTACATGAAGCGAGTGTTCTCGTCTTTTTACAATTTCTCTGCCACCAGGATGGTGTTCTCTTTTGGTCATTTTCGGCTCTTTGTTGTGAAAAATTTTATTCTAAAATTTTTTTTCCGGTGGTCGAGAGGAATTATGTTATGCCGAGATTTGACAGTTCTAAATTTAATTAATAGTTCAAAATTTGTAATAGCTTAAAATTCGTTATTTTTCCCCTTTTCCCTTCAAAATTCTAAATTTATTGGTTGTTTTTAATATTTCGGCGATTTATTTCCCCTTTAGCGTAATTTGTTATCTTTTTAATGTTTTTATTATTCAAAATTGTGCGCAATGTGCCTTTAAACGTTAAATAATCTTTTGTTAATTCTCATAATCTTCGTTTTCAGCTGTTAACTTCTTTTCACTTCATTCATGAGTTTGCAGAAAAAAGGCACTTTTTAAGGGAAAGTTTGGCCTTGACGCCGATATCGGCTGGACACCTGCAAGAGGAGGGTGCCAGCACATCCGGTGGGGCTGGCGGGTTGCCATTTCGCGGCGGCTTGCCGCTTGGCGGAAGTTATCCTTTTTTGATTCTTGGCATAACAGCGTTTTTATTTCCGCAGTGTATGCATGAGCGCTTGGCGCGAAGCGCAGGGTTTCGCTCGCCAAGTTTGGCGTCTCCTGGGAAGGCAAGCGTGTTGCCGAGAATTCGATTTGCTGACCGGCACTGTTGTAGGTGGTGCGTTTTTTCGCCGGAAAAGATCCGTGGATCGGGGCCCCAATGCTTGGGCGCCCGTATCCCGCGGTCGCCGGGAGTATGTTTTAAATTTGTGCAGAATGGCCTGACATCGCAGGGGCGTGCCTCATATTTGGACAACTTCAACACAAGAAGTGAAAAGGTGGTTTGGATCAGTGAACCACGGACTACCCTCTTCGGGAAGCGCTCGTAGTTGCACTGGCAGTATCCATTGCTCTATCATCTACCTCATTGCCGCCGTACTATGGTCAACACAGATTATCACCTATTTTCGTGCCATCGATTGTGAATGTTCAGTGATCGGGTGCAGGCAAACATTGCCTTTGTGATATCTACCATTTTGGTACCATCAAGTGTTCAAGCCTTTGGGGGCCCTGAGTGAACAGGGCAAGTGTTCAGAGATCGGTGTGCATGCAAGCAGTGTCATCTAATTTTTAAAGTGATTAAATTTGAAACAAAAAAAAAAAAAAAAAAAAAAAGGGGGAATAATATGTTTAAGTGTCAGCACCGAGAAAGATTTAGTATCTAGAAAGAAAAATGTTTAAAATGAGTTTACTTGTCTATTTTTAACAAAGTTGTATTGCTGTAATGTAAATGAAAAGAAATGTGATTTTTAATATTTTCCTTTTATTTCAAATTTTAAGTTTTGGGTGGACAGCTCCTCAGGCAGACCAAGCTCTGGTCTTCAGACCAGAGTGGATTCTGTTTCCTGGGTTTTTAATTTGTTTTACTTTAATCGAATTCTAACTTTAATAGATGTGAATAATAAATTACTGCAATGTACTAACACTATACATTCAACTTAAATTATAAGGAATAGGATGATGTTTTAATTGTTGTTAATAAAAGTTAATTTTTAAATTTAACAATTAGTGTTTGTGATTTCTTTAGTTGTTGTTGGCTGTGCAATTTAATTATTTAAAAGGTAAGTGGATTTTTTAGAAGTTAGATGGTGTTGAAGTGTTTTAAAAGTGTTACACAGTTGAGCACAGACCAAGCAATAGTATTGGTTGAGTTAAAGTAAATAAAGAAACAAAATAAATGAAATAATATTTATAAAAGAAACTTTATTGTATTAAAACTTTACGATCAGGCTTAATCTTAATAACTTAGAATAATGAATTAATAATAATAAATAGTATAATTTCAAAGGGGAGAAAAACCAATATAACAAAACTACATGAATAGTCTCTTTGTACAACTAAAAAGTATGCATTTTCTCACATCTTTTTTTTATTTGTATGCAACTAATAAGGGGCTATTAATAACAAAGTGATAAAATCCTAACTTTATCCTTATTACACAAACAAAAAAAAATTTAACATTAACAAATTTTGTTCACTTTGACTGAGCGTTAACAAATCTCCTTCATTTCAGAAACATTCTACTTTTCTTTTTATTTCAGCTTCATTCTCACTACTGTATTTTCTATACCTCAACTTTTGTTCTTATGGCACATCTTCATGCACATTAATGATTAAGTGCAGTTTTAATGAATCTTAAATAGAAACAAAAATAAAAACGCCAATGTCAAATAGATATTTCTACTATCTTGTTTCTAAAATTACTAATTAACAAATTAAGTCATGGGAATGTCTACAGCATGGTCATCAGATTTTTTTTTTCTCTCTTCCCAAAATTGATATGTAATTATTAATGATGAGTACAACAAAAACTTGAAGCACAAAATATTGCTGAGCATCTTCTTTAACATTAAGCACTGTTTGTTCACTTAAGCAAAAACTTCCAAAAACAAACAAGTGCAATTATATAGAAGTTGGCCCAATTTATGGTCATTTTTTTTTTAAATGGGAGATCACATAATTTTAAACTTTTCCACTGAATTAAAAAAAATATTAAAAACAATAGGAGAAGAACAGTATTCAAAAGTATCTTTCATATATTAAGACATAATAAAAGATGTCTCGGTGTCACCTGTAATTGAAGCTTCAAACCACTCCAAAATTTCAGTACAGGGATAGTTAAACTCCTAGGAGAATATACCTTGTCAAGATTCTTTTAAAATCAGAATTAGTTTAAAAGTTACATACTTAAGTCAAAATTACACTATTTTCAAATAACATTTATCAAAAAGATGATTTTACAAACTCAAGAGATAGGAATAGTGATCAACAAATGAGACATATGTCATCACAAAAACAATGGTTTAAAATAAAAAAATTGTAACTTTCTGAATTTTTAAAGATATCATTTTGATTTTATAAATGTGTGATTATTTCAACATTATAAACATTCTATGAAAATTTCACTCGTATTAGATGTAAACTTTTGAAGATAGCATTTCACATTTTAATTTCACTTTCCTGCAACCTGTAATTTTTTTGGGGCTATATATCTTTATGTGCATTGTTATTCCTGTGTTTATCTGACCACCCCTCGTAACTGCTCTATATTGCTGGACGATCTGGGTAATAAAAAATAAAAAACAATCTGTATTAAAATAACGGCAATCATTTTGTTGCAAAGTACTTTATACAAAAAAACAAACTTAATCATTTTAAATTTTAAAAACTTTCCTGAAAAATAAATTTGAAAACTGCATTATATCTTAAGTGACTCGTATCAATAATCTAAAATGAGTTTGTTTTTGTTTTGTGATATAAAATGAAATATAAATTACAGTTCACAATCCAATGACAAAAGATGAATAGTTCCTCACCGAACCGAATTCTTCAGAAGTTCAGGAATGATGTAGTCCAGAGGAGCCTGGATGTATGGAAATACAGCATTGATGTGGCCATTCAGCTTAATAACTGGAGATTTCCCATACTTATGCAAGGCAGTTTGTCTGTAGAAAATTTTAAAATTTATTTAAAACTAGAAAAAATATATATAATAATAGTATGTTACAGATAATATTTATCATTCAATTAAGAGCATAAAAGATGCATTGCAGCAAAAGGATTTTAATTAAAGCACTTGAGTGCAGGGCCTGTGGCTCTTTGGGCCCCTAAATTCTGTATGTAATAAAAAATATAAGTGAAAATAATTTTTTAATTTATTTAAAACTGGTAATATTAGTTTTTATTTCAAATTATAAAATATGTAAATAGTTTTAAATATTATACATCATTCAAAGTCTTAATATATTACTTTGAATTAAAAAGTTTAGAAGTTATCTACACGTACAGGACTTTCAGGGCTATGATCCTGACCCCCCCCCCCCAATTTGCTATGTGTGGATGTTCTGCATGTGTTTGGTATTCTGTGAGTGTATAGGGGTCCCGAATTAACACCAGGTCATGGGCCCCACTTTGGCTAGATCAGGCCTTGCCTGAGTGATGAAAAATTCTTATGAAAATAACAGACTTGATATTATTTAAATAAAAATATTTTCATTCTTTTATACCGCCCACTAGAAAATGTACCAGCATTGTCCAGGACATAATGTAGGGATTAATTGCACATTCAATTTTTCAAGAGACGTAAATTGATTTGTTCAATTTTCTTTTTTTTACATAAATATATGAAAATAGTAAAAATTATAATTTCAATATTTTTCTAATTCTGGTTCATTATTAACCCTTTCCGGATGGTCGACGCACCCACTCGTCAATTGATAACATGTATTCAAGACTGCGTTCCGTAAAGGGTTAAAGTTTCATTTGTTTTTATCCTATGTTGAGACATTTTTTAATGTTTCTACTATAGCATTCACCAACTGAAACATAGTATACCCATGTTTGAAATGACCCCTGATGAAGTTTCAAGTTATGCACATACCATCTTATCCAATTCCTTTCTAAATTTGCTTGATTCATTGAATTAATTCTGTATGTCCCATAAAGTTGATTGAAGGTATTGATGCATGTGGTTAGTGTAACACAATAATTCTTATTTTCAATTTGAAATCCTTTTGTTAAATAATATTTTCTAATTCCATTTGAATTTGCAGTCCTAAACATTATTTTTTAACCATATTTATGATTTTTCTGCCCTCTATTCTCATTGAATTATGTTGTAAAAAACTTAACTTATACTTAAGATATGTTATTCCTGTATGATTGTTTTGGACTGAATTTTAATTTTTCATTATTTTATTTATCTATTAATAAATCTATAATTTTCCCAGTATTTTGTGAATATTGAATTAATGTTTTTAAACAATAATTTATATTACTTGTTTATTTCTTTTTGATTAAATTTATATTTAATTTTAATTATTATTAAAATCCTTATATCTTAAATTAAAACATTTGTACTATTGTGTACAAGTTATAATTTTATGGTTACAAGTATTATCTTTATATTTTTAACTTTTTGCCTCTATTCAATATTTTATTGTATTTGTTTTCTTAATTTCTCAATGACTAACATTCATTCCATTGATTACATAATACAGTATTCTAATTATGTTTTAACTTTTAGACTTCTCTACGTGTTTTATAATATCTCTGAGTTCATTGGATATTCTTTAATATGTATATGGGATAAGTCAAGAATTTGACTATATTACAAGCAATTTAAAATTCTTACAATATATATATATATATATATATATGTGTGGGTGGGTGGGTGCATGTATGTGTATATGTGTACAATGTATCTCTATTGCTTGCGATAATTTATATAAATTAGCAATTAGCTTCAAGTAAAATCACAAAACTCAAATCACACAATTTGGCCCTTATCTATTATCAAAGACCACTAATATACATTTTGGGATAAAAATACACTGTACTTATCGGTTATAGGGACTATGAAGCCAAACATGGTAACAAAACCAAGCATGGTAACAAAAGCCAAACACAGTGCCAAAGAGCATAGAGGCACTGCGACACAGCACTTGGACTCATATCTCGCAGAATTTATGTGGCGAAGATTTACCAGTAGTGATAAATTTAATGAAATTTTATCAGTAATAGCTGAGTTTGGGCCGCCACAAATTTCAATGTAACACAATAATTTTGTTAAGTAAAGTTGATCAAACCCCATTATATATTAAATTTTGATCATTGTATTTGTAGTGAATTTCTCGTATCGAATTATATCACCAATATTCGTGTTGGCAACAACTCAGAAGAACAGTCGCTAACCCATGGTCCCTATAACCGATAAGTACCAAATACACCAACCAATGTCAAATTCTTATAAGAATTACTTTTTTACTTATCTAAATAATTAAAAGCATTTAAATTTTTAAAATATTGATTATTTTCAGTAATTTACATTTTTCATATATAAATTTTTAATTTTCAAAATATTTATTTTACTCCTTAAAAATTTTATTCATTTTTATTTTCCCTGCAATACTTGGTTATGTATAGGGAAAATGTTGGAATAATGTCTAAAATCGCAAGGCGAGTTTTCAACGGATCTACATGTTTTGGGACATCTAGAACACGAAAAAACTATTTTTAGTACAATGTCTATGTGTGTGTGTCTGTCTATATCCACTCTAACTCAAAATCTAATAGATCAAATTTTATAGAATTTGGTAGATAAGTCAGTTGTGAGTAACCCTGTTGTTGATTATATTTTGGTACAATTCAGGATAAATGAACTTGCCTTTTATTGTGAAAAGGCCCTCAAAAATCACATGTATCCACTCTAGCTAAACAACTAATTGACCAAATTTAACAAAATGTGGTAGATGAGCCACTTGTGGGTTACCCTAGAGCTAATTAGATTTTAGTACGATTTGGGAAAAAGGAACCTGCTTTATTTGCAAAATGGCCTGCAAAAATCTTATGTATCCACTATAACTCAAAGACTAATTGACCAACTTACACAAAACTTGGTAGATGTGTCGCTTGTGGAACACTGTGATGCTGATTAGATTTTGGTATGATTCAGAAGAAAATGGATCTGCCTTTTTTTGCAAAATGGCCCACAAATCTAAAATACCCGATTTAAAATGAAATACTACATATGCTCAAATATATCAAATAAATGCTTGTTTTATATGCAATTTTTGTTGAAGAAAGGAATAAGATCAACACCATTACTCTAAGATGGACCATTCTCTAGGTATTACATTTTCAATTTTGAGGTACTGAAGACGTTTTTCACTGTAGTTAAACTATTTAATGCAATTTCTTAAAATTTAGTTAAGTCCTTTGAAGGTTACCCTGATGCTGATTAGATTTTGATATGATTTGGAAAGGTATAACAGACACTTTCTTGTGAAATGGCCTGCAAATATACTGAAAATCTGAAATAAATGATTAAAATTGTTGAAATACATTAATTAAATACTTGTCCTAATAAAGTACTAATTAATCAAGTACTTGTTCTCTATTAATTAAGTACTCTAGTACAGATAAATTTTGACAACTAAGCAAACAAGACTGACCCCATGACTGTAGGATAAACCATTCTCGAGATGTTTTAATCTTTTGGTATTTTGAGGACCTGAAGAATTTAAAGTGAATTAAGTTGCCAAATCAAAAGAAGGTGCAATAAAAAAGTAAATAAGATATAATATCAGAAAAGTATCCATGTTATTTTCTGCAATTAAACTCAATGCATAATGAAATAAAAAAATAGCAAAATGAATTTGAATCTGCTGGGAAAGCACTGCCCACATCAAATTTTTACTTTCCCAGAAATACATGGTAATGTATAGAAAAGTATTGGACTCATGTCAAAAATTGTAACTCGAGTTTTCAATGGATCTACACGTTTTGGGACCTCTAGAACATGAAAAAGCTATTTTTAACATGATATCTGTGTGTGTGTCTATCTGCCTGTGTAATGTATGTATCCACTCTAACTAAAAAAACAATTGATCAAATATCTTACATTTTGTAAATAAGTCATACGTGGGTTACCCTGGTGCTGATTTTGGTAGAATTTGAGGAAATAAAACCTTTTCCTTTTTGTGTGTGAAATGACCTGCAAAAATTATATGTATCCACTCTAGCAACTAATTGACCAAATTACATAAAATTTAGTAGATAAGTCACTTGTAGGATACTTAGGTGCTGGTTAGATTTTGATATGACTCAGAAAAAAGAATGCCTTTTTTTTTTTCGAAATGGCCCGCAAATCTAAAATAAAATACTACATATACTCAAATTTATCAATTAAATGCTTGTTTTATATGTAATTTTTGAAGACAAAAGAAATAAGATCAATCCCATTACTCTAAGATGGACTATTCTCGAGAAATTCAAATTTTTAATTTTGAAGAACTGAAGACGTTGTTCACTGTAGTTAAAAAAATTATTTAATGACATTTCTTAAAACTTAGTAGTTAGTTAAGTCCCTGGATAATTATCTTGATGCTGATTAGATGTTGATATTATTCGGCAAAGTATAAAGCTCTTTTTTGCAAAACGGCCCGCAAAGATGGTGAAAACCTGAATTAAATAACTAAAATTGTTGAAATATCTTAATTATGTACTTGTTCTTCAGGTAAATTTTGCCAACTAAGCAAATAAGACTGACCCCATGACTGTAGGATGAACCATTCTGTTCAACCTAAAATATATTTTAGTTTTTAGGAATTTTGAGTACCAGAAGAAATTAAAGTGAATTAAATTGCCAAATGAAACGAAGATGCAATAAAAACATAAATTGGATATAATATGAGAAAAGTATCCATGTTATTTTTTGCAATTAAACTCAAATTCATACATAATGAAATAAAAAATGACAAAATGAATTTGAATTTGCAGGGAAAGTCATGTGCTGCCCTCATCAGATTTGCTTTCACAATTAATTTACAAAGAGATTTTAAATGATTTAAATTACAAAGCAATTTAATTAACTTTTCATTAATTTAAATTTTAAAAAGATCTAAAATGCCAACAGTTAACTTTGAGTCAACAGCACATATCTGTTATCATGGGGCTATTTTGTTAAGTATCTATACATTTTACTACAACAGGTAATAGTGTTGCTTATCATGCATTTAGAAATGCAGCTAAGAATTGAGTTTGAAAAATAAAGAAAAACTTATAGGTTATTTATAACAGAGTATAATTAGAAACATATTGAAATATAATTGAATAAAATTAAAAGACTTTTAAAAATATATGTCACTGAAGAGAATAAAATCTTAAGAAAAAAATATTCAAATTAATTTGAATAAAACAATGAAATATTGCAAAAACTAGTTGTGCAACGATGACAACACTCAAAATTTCTTACCTGACAAAATCAGCCCATTTCTCAATCAGATCTTTAATTTTCATAGACACATTTATCGCTCCAATATGATTAGCCTAGAAAACAAATGCATAAAGCATTGATTATGAAACACTTTCCAACTGCAATGCAATTTTATTTAAACATCACTAAAATGCAATACATTCAGCGGTGATATTTTTTAAATTATCCCAGTATTACAATAATTTATTTTACTTAAAAACTTAAAACCTTGGAGGTAAAAGTACTTTCTAACTCCATGCTTAAAACTTCATTGAAAAAGGCAATGCTATAAAATCATCTGCTTCTCTATGTAAAATCAATGAATATTTCATTCATATCACCTATATTCCAGACTCTAGAGCCAAATAATTTTGTGTTAAAAAAATTCAGCAATTCTTATACAACTCATCTTACAGCTTGATTTGATTACATTCTGAATACATTAAAATTAGGCTTCGTTGTAGAAATAATCAAAGTTTGATAATCATTTAAACTCTATTGTAATTGTGTTAGCACAGAATATAGATGCACAGAAAATATGTAAAAGTAAAGCGGTTTTAGGATGGATACAACACTAAATTTAAATTTAAAAGAACTTCAAAAATCATGATTTTGACACTGAGAAAAAAGGTGGATGCCGTATTTTACTTTGAAGTGGGTCACGTGATCTCTTCATATAATATGGGTGTAATTATTATTTTAATTTTTATTTAAAAAACTACCGAATATATTTTGTTAATAAAAATTTTATATACTTTATGGGATAATGTGAATATTTCCTAAAATTTTTAAAGCAATTTGCAAATTTTAACTTTGTTTAAAAAATGTTTGAAAAATTAAGTCTCATAGGGTTCAATGTATTTCACCTTTTCAACCCGGGTTCAATTCAAAACTAATTGGGTGATATTATTTACATTTCGGTATGTCCCAGAGACCGTCTGAACAACATACTAAAATTTCATTTTGATAAAGTCATTTTTATGGCAGTTATCATGCAAAAGGACAGACAGACAGAGTGACCAAAGTCAAATACTTTTTAACTATGTTGGAAAGTGTTAATAAGAAAGATCAATCATGCATAAAGCATTGATTATGAAACACTTGCAAGCATAATATCATACTGCATTAAAAACTATTTCTACAAAATGGTTTAGTGGTCACTAAAAGTGACACTTAATAAAAGTTCTGAATATCAAATATAGTTTTAAATTCAAGTATAAAAATAGGGCACATTTTATGGTTCTGTTAGCATGGAAATTGGGGTATGTAAAACAATATTGAATCTCTGATCACTGTACGATATCTAATTTTCAAAGTTTTCCGACATTTTAATCTAAAAAGCAATTATTACTGAAAAATATTTTCAATAGTTTGATTAGAAAAATAGCCAGCAGACGATTTTGATATTTGAAGAATAACTTTGTTACTATGGTTACAAATGTAATCAAAAACTGTGTAAAAATTGAATTTTAAAATATAATAAAATAATTATCTACTATAACTATAAACTGAAATATCTCAAGTATAGGTGGTTGCACACCAATTGAGTTAATTGAGAACATTTAGGATATTTTTTCCTGCACAAATGGTATAAAAATTAATTTTGTGTGTCAAGTCATTCTCAAATTATAGCTGGAAGAATTTTAAGAGAATTATAAATTTGTTAATAAAATTTAAGATTTTTTTTTGTTACTCTTGGATTAAGATTTTTCAAAACTCTTGGCCATTACTTATAGATCAAGCCACATAAAAATTTCAATTTCCTACCTTTAGCAGTTTGGGCTGTAAATTTAATACATTTAGTAAGTCTCATTTAGCTACATGATATAGCTGTCTGGAGAGTACACAACTTTCTCATGCACTTATTAAATGTTATTTAGATCCAGGAATTGCACCATCTACTCTATTTGTAGCAATGTGCAATGAAAATTAATTCTGGAGATTGCTGATAAAACTTGGTGATTATCATTTCCAATGATTTTTAAATTGAATAACTGGATTGATTCAACTGGGTTGTAATTTAAAAATCACTACTCAATTCCACAAAACTTTCTTATACATTCATATTCCATACTGTTTAGATTATTTGAGTCATAATGAGAATGACAAAAAAGATTTTCTTGTCATACCAAAGTTATTTTTATATATTTCGTATAAATTCTCTTTTAAAGTTTCTTTTTTTAATTTGACTACAGCTTAGTGACTCTGATGAATGCATTTAGCTTGTATTAATATAAACTATTTTGATACTATCCCCATCATAGTTCAAATTATCAATTTCTGCCATAAACTATTTACTTTCATCATTATTCCAGAAATTATTGTTTTCTATAAGAAATAATGATAAGAAATTTTCAAAATTAATATAATTTGGGTTCTAATCATGAGTTATTAAAAATTATACCTACTTCTAGTTTCTCATACAATGTATCTATACATACAATTTGATAGGTAAATGCAATGTTGAGTTTTTTCATCCACACTGATTATTGCGACATCTTTCTTAGTGTTCAAAATGGATTCAGATCTTAAACTTATCCATCAAAATTTAAAAATTTTTGAAACGTGCAATACTTCTTTCTTTAAAATAATAAAGTAAAAATTAACTGATATTCTTCTATTATCTATTAATAGCATTTATTTTTTGAAATTATACTAAAATTCTAATGGAAACAAATATTTACTTACATACACATTCATTACAATAAAATAAATCTTTAAATGCACATTAGTTCAATACAGTCTAGTCTTGTTTATGCAAATATGTTTAACACAAATCTCTTTTAGCACAAACTGGTTTTGTAATCCTCTTGCAATTCCATATGAATTACAATACATTTTATTTTTATTCCAATTATTTGAGCAAGTTAACAATCAGCCCTAACTTTCAGCATTAACAAGATTAAACTGCACGTTAAAAAATCAAGTAGCTTTGCAAATATTCATTCTCTTGCTTGCCTTTAAAAGTCCACTACCAATTCATATTATCAGTTTTGATTGGAGTTAAGGTTGAATGCCAATATATTAAATTCAAAATTTTTACATTGCTTTTACAATATAAAAAGAGCCCTCTATACTTATTGATATTACAAAGTGCTCTTAATCAAAAATACCGCCCAGAGAAAGAATAAAATTAAAAGAAACATTTTTTATACAATAAAATTTGTAACACATAATAAATTACTATTTCTTGCATTAAAACTTAGGAATTGAAAACAGTATTAAGCAAAGCAAAAACGACTATTCTAAAATATTTTTATTGAGCAAGAATAAACAAAGCTTCTTAAGAATCTGGCTATTCATTACTGAAGATCAAAATGTTTAACAAATAATTAAAAAGGAAAATTACTTGGCTGCCTGAGTTGTCAGCATGCAATCCAATATGATGTTCAGCAAGCATTCGAAGACCAAGACGAGAGGTCAGAGTTCTATCCAAGAACATTCGAACAAGTTCCTCATTCTATAAACAAAAGAATATTGTGACTCGGGGGGTTTTCTGAGAAAAGTAAAATTCTCTCTTGAGCTGAAGGAGGTTTTCAGAACAATAATCAAAATAAATAATAAAAATGATCCAAATGAAAATTCGTACTAAATAAGAAAGTTAACACTTCCTATATACTTTTATTTTGACATCTACATTGACTACAATTTTGTTTTACCATAGCATATTTGGAGTTGGTGCATTCATCTGGTGAAAAATAATATCAAAAACAACTATATATATGTAATATTTGCTTTTTTGATTTTTGAAGCTTAAATGTTTTTGCAGGATAAACATGTCTTAATCTAATGGAATATATAATTTTTGAGTTCTGTTTACTTAAGGGGTTTGGTTTGTCTATTTCATAATTCACATTTGAAAATTTATTTAATATAGTGTAGGGACCAATATAAGAAGTTAATTTTCTGGTATTGGGATATTTGAATTCTTCCAGCATAAGTAAGTCACCGGGTTGCAAATCAGCTTCTTGATCTAACCTTATTTTTTAAATAATACTCTTCAGTTCTTTCTTTAGCAATTTTTCTAGCTTCTTCTATTAGTGGGTATATGTCATTGTTATTAAGTGGAGAAGCATAAGGCAATTTCCCATACATCAAATAAGCAGGAGTATACCTGGTTACAGAGTGAGGGGTATTCTTATATTCAGGAGTTACTTGCTCCAATAATTTTGTCCATGCAATTTTACCAGTAAAAGAATTGATTTTGCAAATTAGCCTTGTAATAATTATTTGATTTACTCTTTCATTATTTCGATTTGTTTGTAGTTTGTGTGTAGATGTTAATAACTGAGAAACATTATAGCTTTTAAGAAAATGTCTAAATTTTATATCAGTGGTGACACTTTCTGAAGGAAAAGTCCAAACATATCTAGTGGCATGAATTATAACAACATGTAAATATTTTTAGCAGAATTATAATAACTTAATCCATCCACAGTATCAATAGAAATTATATCAAATGTTCTAGGGCAGGAGGTAAACATCAGAGTAGCCCAAATTTTTTCTGTCTGGATTTTTAGTTCAATTGGCATACTTCACTGTGCTTTACGTAATTTCTGGTATCATCAATGATTTCTGGCTAATAGTATTGAGGGGAAATTAAATTTAACATAGAATTTACTCCAGGATGACCAAAATCTAAATATGCGTTTTCTAATAATTTATTCCTTAGAGAATATGGGACAATAATTTTAGTGAAACCTTTTTTTTTGATAGTGAGTACATTATTAATTTTCTTAAATTTTGAATTTGTGGTATTATCCAATTATTGATATTCTTCAAGCTTCATCTAATAGAGTAGATTTTGGCAATGAGAAATGCGTCTCTTCCATGGAATACATCTAGCAAATATTGCATGAGTCGACAGGATATTGTACCGTGCATTGGGAAAAGTAATCATGAATCTGTGAATGAATGAAAAAACTTTTAGCTCAATGATGTGTTGTGGTTTTCATGATGTGTTGCGATTTTCGGCGAAGAGATTTGAAAAGAAGAAACTCTGTCTGTTACTTTTTCATGCTGACTTCGCAAAAAGACCAGTAACCTACTTTCACATTGGATCAAGCATGGTTGAAAGACTACTTGGAAGCAGCAAAATAGAAAAAAGAACGGTGGATTTTTAAAGAGTGTAGATTAAGAATTAAGGACTGAAAATGATGGAATAATCAACGATGACTGAAAACACAGATATGCTCATATTGCAACTACATTAAATTCTATCCCACACCACTAATATTAACAAAGTCTGCCAGTACTTTCTCTTTTCCTCGACCATACCATATATGGTCACTAATCTTAACTTCTACATAAACTTTCTCATATGAAACTGCTTCACCATCATTTTTAAAGCCTAAAAGGCAAAGACAGCATGTGCCCCATGCCTCAAATCCCTCCCCCTCCGATGTAAATGTAATTTGTATCTGTGTATGAACCAACTCAGACTGCATTGAGATTTTGTGTGAGCAGGTCGATGATTGGGAGCTTGTCCAGCCTATGTAACTATCTGTGTTTCAAGTTTCATCTAATAAAGTAGATTTTGGCAATGAGAAATGTGTCTCTTCCATGGACTATATCTAGCAAATATTACTATATATATATATATATATATATATATATAATCCAAAAAAATAATATGGTGTAACACTTATAGTAGACTTTTAGTGATTATTGATAGTATTATGTTTTTCACTCATTTCATATAAGCTTAGTATTTTTATATTTTAATTTCCTTAGTCTATATGGATCTTTTAATTTTGTTATACATATATATGCGCCATATTTTTGCACATTATGCAGCATGTTGAGTAATTCAAGGAACACCAGATTTTAAAATAATCAGTTGGCCAAATCCGATAAGCCAAAAAAAGTGGGGATGGTACAAAAATCATAAAAAGATAGTTTTTCATAATTTTCTTGTTAAAATACAACATACCAAACAAACTCAAAATACAACACTACTTCACGGACACAACCATTTGTTACAAATTAATTTATAATTTAATTGCAAATTATTTGAAAAGTCATAGATACTGCACATTGAAATAAAATATAGTACCTAGTATATTTTTATTATTTATCATTTCAGGAAATAAAACCAAATGTTAAGTTTAGCGGTATGCTGGATCATACAGGATACAGCATGCTAGTTTAATTCACTATTTTCTGGCATGCCAGCTACTGTGCAAAAATAAGGTATATATAGGGTGTTTTAAAATATATTACACAACTAAATATCTGCACAACTAAATATAAATTAAATGGTTGGTCGCAGAGCTATGGTCTAATTAAACCTAAATGCTTTAATTCAAGTAGACCATAATTACATGTAATTAAAAAAGTACAAAATGTAGCTTTTTTTATACTTGCTCTCTAGAAAAATAAATGCTTATATCCCAATTATTCAAACAAAAATTCCATTGCCATGCAATCCAAATTACCTGAGATATCATTTATTAAAATTTTCGATGGATAATTGGGGACTGTATAAAACTTTTGCTAAAGATAGTGGTAAGCATTCAAGTTTTTGAATGCAAATTTTATCAAACAAAATTCAATATTTGTACAGTCCCTAAAATCTATGCTTTTGGAGTTTCTTTTGAGCATGTCAAAGTGGTTTAAAATCCTATAGCTTCAATAAATTTTTTCACAGCTAATTTTGCATATTAGGGAACAAGGGTTTTCTTCAAAAGATTTTTAAATGAATAAGGAACAATTTACTAATTTGAACTTCCTTTGTAGAGGGCCTATGCAATAAGTTACATTTTGTAGCATTTTACTAAAATGTAACACATGACCAATGCGCTGGCCACCCAGTTTGCTGCTCCATGTCCTCGGACGAGTCGAGCGGCCTGGGCTTTCGACATGACCAATGTGACTGTTGTCTGAATGTCTATCTTATTTGAAGCATTTCTTAAAATGGAACTGTGGGTTTATAACCAATAGTTCAAAAGTATTTAGTTGTGCAGTATATTTACCATTTTACTTCATTCCTATTTTAGAACCCATTTAAAAAAGTACTTCTATTACTGTCTACCAAAATGTAATGAGCACCAAAATAACAAATAAGACAAACTGTCAAATTTCATAATAATTGGATGAAAATTTTTTAACTACAATGGATGCATATACAGTTACCCTTGAAATTTTGCCATTCTATCACCATTATTGCAGATAAACAAATATTCCCTATATTAAATGTATTGAGAATCCCTTATTATATCGCCATCTGCCATAAGACGCCACTGTCCAAACTTAGCCGATGTGCAGAAAATACATTTAATATACTGTCATGCTAAACACACATATGAATAACCCCATTGCAAGTATGCGGTTATCACATATGCAAAATAGTAGATGATTCCAAGAATTCTCAAACAGGGTTCTAAGTGGAATTTTTCTCTGTACTGTTTGAGTAAAAGTGACCAAATTGGAATATTCTAAGGAATGCTGAAATTAATGCCACAGCAATTGAAATTTTCATAGTTCAAGTTTTAATCATGCACATTGTATCTCTTAGTTTAAGTAATTTGAGTAGTAAAATGTCAAAAGGCTATACGTTACACATAGCTGAGGAAGTAGAGATGTACAAATTTCGTAAAAATAACAGTAAAACCCAGTCAGTAGTGTATTGCTGCACATTTTATTGAAAAATAAGCAACACAATGATTTTTAGTTATATATGAGTTGTTTACTATTCTATCTATATTTATAATTTGAAGATTAGTGATACACTAAATGTAATAGAACATTGCAACATGAGGAAAATTGCAATGTTTTAACAACATTTGATATACTTCCATATAATGTTCAAAAGATCAGGAATAAATAGTGGCAGCATAAAAGGTTCTCTACAATGTAAATAAAAAAAGATACATACAAAATTTTAATCATCATACATGAACTTTTAATCCTGCTTTATGGTGATATTCATTATTATATAGATTCACATGATTAAGTCTATTTTAGTACATGAAAATATTAAAGTACACAAGAAAGAAATGGGTGAGCATAGAGAGCAGTCACTTAAAACAAGTAACAATGAGAGAAAAGATTTGATGTTATGCAGTCAAAAAGTGTCAACACTTGGCTGTAACAAGTTGAACTGCTTACAAATATTTATCCTTGTGTGCTATTTGATATAAACTACGTTATCACACCAGCTATAATAATTTAATTGTTCTCTGCTATACTTACTATTTTGGCAACCAAAGATGAGCTGAAGTCAGTACACAAAGTACATACAACAGACCTGATTTTAAATATTTCAAGGTCCAAATACCAACAAAGAAAAACATTTGGAATCAATGAAAGAAATATATATTTAGGAAAATACAATGTCATACGTTCAATTCAAATACCAAATAAGTTTATTGAATCATAAGAATGCACATTAGGCTTTAATATTTGTTCAAAATATGTGAACTGATAACATGACATTTAAAAATTGGTAACTAGTTGTTAAAACAATAACAGTACAGCATTGTTGACAGACATTGTTAAACTCAGCAAAATGAATTTTGGGTTCAATGTAAACCCAAAAATTATTTAACAGATTTATTTTATAACAAAATATTGATGTTTATTTATGTGTCTGAATATATAGTCAGGCAGTAACTTATAAATTTTTCCAATATCTAGGCATTAGCATTCAAGCGAAAACCATTCTGCCATCACACTATGAGAACCATAGAAAATGATCCCATTACATCAAATGGACAAATACAACAGAGGAAGAGGACATGAAACGGTTTTTATATATAGCTGGCATACATTTCTGTTACAGATGAGAAACAATACAAAAATGACCATACAACCAACTCTGATCATTTAAGGATTCATATCTGAAACCTCAACTAAAAAGTTCATCTCTTATGTTGAAAAGGAATGTCACAGACCACGACAAGTCTTAACCCTTTCGGGACGATTGGCACACCCGCATGTCGGCTGCGAGCCTGCATTCAAGGACGGACGGCATGCACTCATGACGGAGGAAACTTTACCGTAAACGGAGAGTGGCATGCATGCGTGCCTTCACGTGGAACGTTTTAATTTGTCTACTAGATGGCGTTAAATGTCCGTGGAACTAACTTCAATGTATTTTGCAGATGCATGACCTTGGCATAAGGAGGATCCAATGAATTATTTCTCCATTTGAAGCGGTGAAACATGATTTTGTAATATAAACAGACAGAGCAATTCTCGCAGCATCAACAATTTTATAATTGAGTTTCGGGTGTTGTTTTTATTTCAGAGTTATGATTTCATTGGTGAATCATATGAATATAAGAGAGTATTTTTTTTTGTTTGGATTTCAGAGGCAGTGAAATTATTCGTTTATTTCGGATAAAAGAATGGGAGCAACTAACGAGTATTTTGTATTCAGATTTGTATGAAAAATATACATTAAATAGAAAATAAATATTTCTTTTATTCCTGAAAAAAATAGATTTCTGTGTTGAATAGGAGATTTTTAGTGCATTTTTTTCGAGAGTTAGGCTTAGCACAACAAAATTGCTGTCCTTTGGGAACAGTTCAGAAGCGAAGCGCTCAGTCTTTTGGGCCACGGCAGCTCCGGAATGCAGCTGCCGCGAAAGGGTTAAGAGGATAATCTCCCTCCAACTACCCATTTCAATTTTCCTATGTTAACCTATGAAAATAGTTCCTAACTTCTAGATTGCTTACTTTTTAGGATTTTTTTTTTCTTGTTTTTTTTTTTTGCTAAGCATCGACACTACAAAGAGAAAAATTTATGAGTCTGTTAAAATTGATAAAATAGTTAGAACTATATTTTTACATTTATAGAAAAGAAACAAGCTCATTTTACAAAAATACATCTAATTATTTTATTGCTCTTTAAAAAAGAAAGAACATAAACCATCTTATTCTCAACATCTATGCTTAACAAAAAGCAGCAGAAATTTTTTTATAAGCTAAACGAACTAAAAGTTAAGGACTATTTTCCCATAGGTTAACATGAGGAAAATTAAACAAGTGGCTGGAGGGAAAATATCCACTTAACTTCTGTTTGTTCACAGCACACAGTGTTTTCAAAATACTTCAGGCATATGGTTAAACTTCAGTAATTTTACATATGAATAATGTCTGTCCACCAAACACCAATCATGGAAATAATTTATTATACATACTAAAAACAAATTTCTGAATAATTTTACCTTAATGTGCTTCCTGGATTCCCGAAATCCAGAAGCTAACTGAGTGACAACATCTTTGTGGTCATCCAATAACTGTTGCAGTAGTGCACAATAACCTTTATCAGTTTCAAAATCATTTATCTAAAAGAGGAAAAAAAATGTAAAATATGGTAGCACATCAAAATGTAAAACACTATAGATTAAAACAAAATATGCATAAAACAATTTCTACATTCCTTTCGTATTTAAAAGAATCCAAAAAACACCATTTGATATTATTGTATAGCTTTTATTTACTTTAATTGAGACAGACATACCATAACTGGGCTTTAACTTCTTTAATTGAATACTAGCCGAATACCCATTGAAAATCAACAGTCTTGCAATAAGCACCCCCTGAATATTGTCATATTTTTTAATAATTCACGTTTCACATTTATTCGGCAAATCGAATATTTTAGTGTGAGGCACCTCCTACAATGGCAAAGGTTGGAAAACTGAAATTGCACACTTTCTTCCTTTCTAACTATCTACCCGTATACCAAATTTGAAGTCTCCAACTCATCGCGAAGTATGTTTTATCTATCATTTCACCCTTCAAATGCTTTTCTGTGGAGTACCCACCCCCCTTAAATATACATTTTTGAAAAACTCCATTCTTCTAAGGGTTTCTATTAAATGATTCACCCATATACCAAATCAAGCCTCTAACACATTCTAAAAGAGGTATTTCTACTTCATTCCAAAAATCGAACACTTTGGTGTGAGACACCCCCTAAAGTAGAAAATATTGGAAAACTGAAATTGTACACTTTCTTCCTTCCAAACTATCTACCAGTACACCAAATTTTCAAATCTCTATCTCATCCTGAAGTATGTTTTCTTATCAATTCACCTTTTGAACCTTTTCCTCTAGAGCACCCCCTTAAACGAACGTTTTTGAAAAACTATATTCATCTTTGGTGCTTTCATCAAATAATTAGTCCATATACCAAATTTCAAGCCTCTATCAAATTTTAAAGGAGACGTTTCTCATTTATTTGGTAAATCGAACATTTTGGTATGCGGCATCCCCTTAAGTAGAAAATATTGGAAATCTGAAATTGCACACTTTCTTCCTTTCGAACGAATTACCCATACACCAAATTTGAAGTCTCTATCTTATGGCAATGGCAAAGTATGCTTTCCTATCATTTCACTTTTCGAACGTTTTGGTGTGGCTAAATATATGCCATGTAGCAATTTTAATAATCCCTATCTTGAAATAGGAGAGTACAGGTTTGAAACTGTTAACAGTTTCAAATATTTAGGCTCTGAAATGAACACACTAAATAATATAACTTCAGAGGTCAGTAACAGAGTTACAACTGCTAACAGATGTTTTTTTGGACTAGAAAAATTTTGAGAGGCATATTTGGAGGAATAAAGTGTGATAATTATTGGAGAAGAAGAACCAACTTGGAGGTTTACAAATTATTTAAAGAGCCAGATATTATTAAATTTATAGCAATACAGAGGATTAAATGGGCAGGACACTTAATGAGATTGGATGACAATCGAACCACAAAAAAGATTTTCTTGGTTAGACCAATTGGTACCCTTAGAGGGAGACCAAATCTTAGGTGGTGTGACTGCCTGGAAAAAGATCTGAAAACTGGTTCTGAAAAAGGTGATTAATTGGAAAACCTTGGTCAAGAACAGGACGGCATAGAATGGAATTCTAAGGAAGGCCAGGGCCCACCCGGGGCTGTCGCGCCAGTGAAGAAGATTTAAACCTTGTTTTGATTTTTTGAAGGTAAAAGAACCCTTTTTTGAAATTAGATTTTGAAACAGATACTTTCAAACTACTTTCAAACTGTACTATGGAGAGAAAATATTGTATAGTATATAGACCTTTAAAAGTATGACATTGCAATCAGCAAATATAGATAGAATATACTATAGTGTAATATAGACTTTTAGGATTATGCAATCTGTAGAAATGGTGATGTAGTTTGTTCACTCAGACCATGGATTATGCAATACTTGGGACAAATTAATAAGTACTCATGCTAAAATTTAGCAAGTCACAAGAAAAAATATTTTACATAAAAAAATGATATTTCATTAAGTAACCCAATATAAAGCCAAAAAGGTTTCAATTTTAAAATTAAAAAAAAAAACTTGCATTAAAGAAAAATAGTTCTGTAATTCAAACATTCCAGCCTGATATATTAGAATTTGTTGATTTATTGTGGAATTTACGAAACAATTAGTGGATCACTTCTCCTTTGCAATTTCGATAAAATGTAACTATAGTTATACCAAACATAATTAAAAAAAGATTTGATTTTAATATCAAACATCATCGAATATAGTCCAAAGCAAATTGAGTCCACCCCCACAATTAAAATCCTTGCCACTTGGCTTTATTGCTTCATTAAGAATTAAAATAAATCTACAAATCTATATAAATAAAATTGAAAATCTGTCTGTTTGTCCCATCATCACAGGAGAACAGCTGAGCCGAATTTGATGAAATTTTGCGGATAGCCTTGAAATCGCCCTACTTAAAATTTAGTCCATGTTTCGAGTTTCTATGACCAGTGGTTCTTAAGATGTTAGTAAAATATGAAACTTTCATTTCTCTTATTATCACGGAAGAACAGCTGAACCGAATTTAATGAAATTTTGTGGGTAGCCTTGAAATAGCCCGTCTTAAATTTTATCCAAGTTTCGAGTTTCTAAGACCAGGGGTTGTTGAGATATTAATGAAAAATGAAATATTTTCCTAGGAGTTCTACTCTCTAACTCCCTGGTTCCTCAAACCGAAAAGGTTGGAAATCATTTGTTTAAAGCATGAAAGTGAATTAAAATTTTATATCCGAGTTTGGTGGAAGATTTTTTGTGCTAATTAATCACTTTCTGAAAACATGAATTATTTGAAACCATGAATGTTTGAAACATGAATTTAAATAGAAAATCCATCACCATGGTTTATTTTTCACAAGCTTTTAATCAACAATGAAAAGTATTAAGAAATCAAAATGGTTATTTAATTATTATAATTTTATGAGGAAAACTATCTTACGCTGCTCAGTAACGCAATTATATTAAATGTGTTTGTTAATGTTTATTATTATTTTTTCAATTTGAATAATAAATAAATAAAAAAAAAATAATATCTTATAAATAAATGAATGGTTTGATTTTTCTTTTAATTGTATTTATTGTAGACAGCACTTTTACTTATTTTGGCAGAGTTTTCAAGCTTATATATTGTGTTTAGCTAATAAACTCATATATTGTGTTTAGCCAATAAATTCATTTAACCGATTGTAGAAACAGAAAAAGAGTAGAACAAGTATATCTTCTAATACTATTTTAGTGTTTTCATTTAATATATACAAACGGGATTCAGATCTGCAAATTCAAAGCTATGAATTTGGCAGGATTTTACTAATTTGGCAACTTTTCTTAAATTTTGCCAAATTGACAGAAATGTCACCAAATTGTTAATAACTATGCAAATCAATGAAATTAAATTTGTTTTGTTAGAATAGAGTACTGAAATGATGTTCCAGTCTATTTATTTTGTCTATCAGTCCAGCCATCCTACTTAGTAACACTATAAACAAATTTTTAAAATGTCACCAAATTGATGAAAATGTTTATAAATCCATAAAAATATATTGGAATTGATAAAATTTAACTAAATAAATGAAATGAATTGTGTTTTGTTAGGGGATAGTATTGTGATGATGTTTCGTCAATTTGTCGCAAGTGGGAGTGTCAGTTCTATAGTCTCACTTGGCGATAAATTTGATGATTTTTTAAAATGTCACCAAACCTTCCATAGAGATAGCATTATTCAGACGATATTTTTTCCACCAATTTATTCGAAGGAAATAATATCATGTCACTTAGAAATGGATTTAAAATCCAATGTGTTTATTAGACAGACGATTTTAATTAAATATTTTCCGATTTGAATAATGAAGATATGTATATAAAACAAATTTCATTGCCATTGCATTCTCGACTGGATAATATCAATTACGGTCTTCAGGTTTAAACATTATTATTATTGATATTTTCGGGGATTATTGATTCAGAGATTATCGATATTTTCAAGTTATTATGCCATTGTTTTATTGCGACAAAAATTGTTGAAACTCATATATTGTACTTTGTATGGGTAATCTTCTACAAATGCACAGGTAAATCTTCTAATCTATGAGAATATAAGTAGTACAGGTATATTGGCATATATTTTGACAAATATTGGCATATATTGGAATCAAGTACGGCCTTCAGGTATACAGATTACGGGGATTATTGATATTTTCACTTTATTACGTCATCTGCTTTATTCTAATTTACGACATTATAAGTACTACGGGTTTATCTTCCCATATAATTTTAGCACTTTCACTTTAGCATATATTGAAATCAATTACTACCTTCAGGTTTAAAGATTACGTGTTTATTTATATTTTCAATTTATACATGCAATCTACTAATACCTGGTCATATCTTCTAATATTCACGTATATAAGTAGTACGGGTCCAATACAATTTTAACGCTTTTATTTTGTACATATTGATTCAATTCCCTATTTTTTGTAAATTTGCTTACAAAAGGAGCCAGGATGTTTTATTCTTCAGGTCTGCCCGTGAAGATAATATTGTATAATGAGAACAGAGATTCTTAAACTTCTTTTTAGGAGCATTACATTAAATATTTTAACAGAATATTTTGATTAAAAATGTCATTTAGTATATTATAGGAATTTGCACATGATTGTAAATTTTAAGTTTCTTTATATACTCCGTACGAAGAATGGGTATGCTGCTAGTTACATGTAAAATTAGTTGCACTTATGATAAGTTATTTTAGAGTTTCATCCATGCAACAATTTTTGAGTCACAGATCACACAACTTTAATTCACCTAAGATACCTATCCATAAACACTCTATACAATGTTAAGCGACATAATTCCTGAAAATTTCGTTATTTTTCAACACCATATATCCAAATTTTAGAAAATTCAATTAAAGTTTCAGAGGAGTTATCAGACAATGTACATTAGTAAAGGGAGCCCAATGGGAGAGAAATTTTTATCTGACCACATTTAGCAACTAACTCAGCCTGTAAACATTTAATGTACACCACATATCCGAATTTCAAAGAATTCAGTTAAATTTTTTAGGAGTCAAACAAAGTAGGGAGACAGACAAAACCAAATCATATCCACAACTCAAAAGTAGTAAGAAGCTTAATTTCTTGACTCTAGTGTTCTGATTATCTGACCGCAATTGCCTAATTTTCATTTTATGTCTACTTTTGGCCACAGAGGATGTACACGCAGCATATGTAGTACATATACATGATATAAAATAGAAACATGTTTCAAAAGTAATTTTTTTAAAGAAAATGGAAATTTCTATTATGCTACATATACTGTTCCTAAAATACAAGAAGGATAAATAACAGTTTGTGAAATATTTGAGAAATTGCCATTTAAAACTACTTAATTTCTATTTTCAATCCTCTTAGCATTTTTAATTTAAAAAAAAGTAATAGACAATGAAATTTGAGAATAAGTACTTAAGGTAATTGATTGCAATAGTAATTAAGGTTTCAAGTAATATAATAATGTTCTTATATAATTTTATTTACCTCATTGTTTCACATACTTTTTTAATGGACTGGATAGGTCAAAGACAACAATATAACAAAATGATTTTACTTTTATAGCTCATATCCAGATTCTTACTTCCTTCTAAATTCAATATACAGTATTTGTATTTGAAAAATTAAATTTGAAATCTACATACACCTACAGTTTCTACATAAATATAGTTCCTCATTTTCAAAATACCAACTTATCTGTGAATTATAATACAAGCTATAATTTAAAATTAATTTCACAGTAGTAGAAAACTTATTTTACACGAATAAAACAAAAAATGAACATTGAAACATACCATAGGATATTCACTCAACATGTAAAATGCTCGAATATACAATTCATGCTGTAAAATAAGAATTATTGTTACAAACATACACAGTTAAATAAATATACAATATTTAAGTTTTTGTGAAAATCTCTTAATTAAAATGAGAATATTTTTTTTTAAATTATATATATATATATATATATATATATATAAATTGAAATGTTTTAATCAAAAACTATGCATAAACTATGGTAAGTACAAAAAACCCATCTCTAGCATATCTGTTATCAATAAGTAACTATAGACCAAGACAAAAGATAAAAATAGTAAGTAATTTATCACTATAATAGTATGGAGATAGAGGGAATATTAGTATACAAATATCATTATATATATATATATATATATATAAATTGAAAGATTTTAATTGAAAATTACGCATAAACTACTGTATGTACAAAAAAAACCATCACTAGCATATCTGTTACAAATGAGTAACTATAGACCAAGACTAAGGATAAAGGTAGAAGGTAACATATCACTACAATAGTAAAGGAGGAACGCCTTTATCTTAACATCCAAGGAAACAAACAAGTGTTTTCTTTTTCCTGCCCATTTTCCTGGTCACAAATTTATCGTCTTACTTCTATGAGTTCTAGTACATGACACATTCATCGGACATGGTCATTTCTAAGGAGCTGAAACTAGCTATACCCCTAAAAAACAAATTGACTAACCCAAACAGGTGTTACAGGCGAAGAAGAAAAGCGAAAATTTCAAGGGAAACACCTGTGTGGGCGGTGAAAAAGTTTTAATCATGCACAGTAAAAAAAAAATCGCATCTGAGCCTCCTCGGATTAAGCGGAACTCTGTTTACTAGGACTTGGATTATTGAGACTCTACTGTATATATATATAAAAAATAAGAATAAGTAAAAACAGCAAAAATGAGAAAAGACAATAATAATTAAATTAGCTCAAGATAAAAGATCAAGTCATGGAGAACAATCAGTTGAAACTACATAAATAATGGCAGTTAGTTCAAAATTGCCTTCTTGACAGCCATACAATTCGAACTAAAACCAAAAGATTAACCAGTTTCTGACAATGGTGATAGTATTTGAGTATAGACACCATTGGAACTACTATCTACTGGCTAATGAAAGGTGAAATAATAAAATCCAAAAGAATTATAAACCAGAAATATAAAAAATAGAAATATAAACTTACACGTACAGTCACCACATGCAAATCGAAATGCTTGAAGTAGAGCATTCTACTTCTAATCATTAAAGCAAGTGGAAACCAGAATGATCATAATATTGAACTTGAACAGAAAAGTTTTTTGAATGAAGACTTTCAAAAATAGTAATCAGTATAGGATTCAGGACAAGTGGGAAGTAGTCTTTCAAAAATAGTAATCAGTATTAGACTCAGGCCTAGTGGAAAGTTAGGTGATAAGAATGGGTGAAATTCACAAAATTGAGTTATCCAGTCATTCATATATATATATATATATATATATATATATTATATATATATTCGAACATGCTGCCTAATGCTGCATGCTATATAATCTGATTTTATGCAGAAACACTTTGGGGCTCAAAATACATTTCTCATTATACAGAATATAAATATAGATTTACAAATGAAGGAACTCTAACATTTTTCACAGCAATCATGTTTCTGCCTTTGGATTCAATTTTCAAACTTATTACTGCATTTAAACATGCATATTGTTTATGTATAAGAAATAAGAAAAAGAAATATTTAAAAATATTAGTAAAATACATAAAATAAATATCACAAACCAAAATTTTAGATAAAAAATAGTTAACTGAACAAACATTTTTATAGGGCATTTAAGCACCTGAATTGCTTTTCAAATGCATAAAATATAGGGTATTGAAAATTGTTTATAAGCAGCATAAAACAAAGGGTTTTTTGGGGTGGGGGGTTTCTTTTTTTTTTTTTTTTTTTTTTAATATTCACAAGTAATTTTTGGAGCAGTTTTTTGAGTGAAAATTTTGCAAAAAAGTCAAATATGCGATTATTTTTAAAGAGTACTACTGAAGAGATAAAATACTACAATATTTGTGTGAAATTCAAGCTCAATCAACAGCTGTAGAAAATCTGCAAAGTAACAAACATAAAAGCACTCAACTAACATTAAAAACTGAAGTATAAAAATTTGGATTAAATCAGAAATATATTTAAAAAATATCAAAAAGAACAAGAACTTAAAAACTAAAATCAACCTTCTTCATCAGCACAGGAGATATAACAGCTACTCTAAAGGTGCCTTCCCACTCACTGCAACACAACGCACCACAGCGGAGAGTTCACGCAAGCGCTGTTCGATGAAAAAGTGGGGAAAGTTCTCTTTCGCAGTGAACGCAGGCCTCATGCTAAATTCGAAATAAAACCAAATTCAATGCGTACCGCACGGTTGACGGCAACGCAGCAGCAAATAGTATCGTAGATAATGTTTTACACCTGCTAAATTATTATTTCATATAGTAAATTTTTTATTTGATTTTTTTTATATGGATTACTTCAGGTATCAGATGCTTAAACAAATGAATGAACATTAAAAAATACTTGGATTTGTCACACATCCGTATAAAAAATCAAATAAATATTTGTTGAAAATTATTCACTCTATTTTAAGATACAAAATTAGTTTAAAAAGTGATATTGCTGATGTTGACTGTAATGAAACAAATAAAAAAAAAAGTAAAAAAAAAAAGTATTTAAATTCAAGAATGCCATTATTAAAATATCATGCCTTAAACAAATTTAAGTTCATTAACATTCTATACTTGATTTTAAAGGTTTTCAAATATGTACCTACATTAAATACCAGAATATGTTCTTTGCTCATATACTATACTCAACTACTATAAGGATGTTCGATAATTTCTGTCTAATTTTATATGCACATTTTATATTTACTATTTCTACAAACACTTTTTCAATTAAGAAGAATAGCTTAAAATGTATATTCCATCTATAGCTGGTGTAAAGTATACTTCAAGATATTTTTCAAAATAACTTCAAAATAAATTTTTATAAACATTCAAACTTAAAAATAATATACTGATATAAGGTTATTTTGTATATAGAATTTAAAATAATTTAAAACAAAAAATGTCGCAGATTATTAAAGAAACAGTTTATTTGAATATTTTAGCAACAGATGGCAGCACTTGTAAAATTTAAGAGTCGCTTGGATACGAACCAGAGTCCACTCATTTGCGGAGTTGATTCTCTATCGCCCAAGCCAAAGCTTCACATTCGAAATATGCTAACAAATTATATCATGCAAAACATTTAGTGCTATTTCAGAATATTATTTTCAAGAGTAAATACAATATGTTTTTAAGACAAGAAGTTGTTTTAGTATTGCAGTAGATAGCCCCCCCCCCCCTCCGGAAAAAAAAAGTCTATGGAGAACATATATCAAAATTCATTTTCTAAATTCTGTAGGGGTTTTTTTTTTAAACAATTCGAGAAAGAGAACATATTCGCATTCGTTAAAACGAGGAAATTCCATAATGTAGTAAATATTCTAAAACAATTTAAATTAGGATCCTTTGTGATTTGTGATGGAATCACTTTAGTTAGCTTATTTTAGAAAACTGATTAAATATGTATATATAGCCAAAGCAAACTCGAGTACGCTCTTGTTTAAATTCACAGAAAGGTGAATTTTCTTAAACGCATCAATACTGTAAACTAGCGAGCCGCTGTTAACTATAAATTTGAATCGAAAGAGACCAAAGATATTATATTAGTAATAATGTTTTAATTTTTATTATATAATATTTCATGTATATAAAATCGCTTCGGAAGAGATGGTAAGTAAACATGGCCGCTGAACTAGGAGAAATTTCTAAACTTGCATCTGCTTGGCTACATTTCTTCGCCATTGACCGACAGTGTGAAGGGGTTTACTTCGCCACAAAGACTTGCATGTACCTCAAGAGTTGCCGTGAACAGTCTACAGTTGCGATGCGGCAAGTGGGAAGACACCCTAAGCAAAAGGAACAGCAGTTTTTTTTCTTTTCTTAGAGTAAATGTGCTACCATTTTATGAACAAGGAAAATTGTTTTAGATTAAAATCTATTAACTTATTAATTGTGTGAACCCCCATTCTTCTAAAATGCAAGTGATTACATTGAAAATTTCTTTTATAACTAATGTAATACAAAGCTAACATTCTATTTTTAAATAAAACAAAAAATCAGATATCATTTTAAACTAAAAGTTCAGTCAAACTTACAACAGAAAGAATCGTTGGATTACAGCCAACAATGAAAGGGAGACTCCGAAATCCTGCAACACGGTGGGCAATGCGGACTGGAAGTTCTTTTTGCAAGTACTGCGCACTTCTCTGAAATTCAAACATAAATATTAAGTTACTCTTATAATTATGCATAAAACCTCAAAAATTATAGGAATTCTCTTTTTGATTTATTAAAGCAAGCAAATATCAAAACATGCAGTCAAACTATTTTAACTAACTCCAACAATGTACACCATTTAAAGTATAAGAGCATATGAACAAAAAGTTATGTTTTCTTTATATAATTTTCAGTGCCAAATCACATTTCCATCATTACAGCACAAGTCCAACTTTTCCCTTTCCAAGAAATTTTTAAAATGCACCCTCTGAATACAAACTTACATTTTGAATAAATTACAGAAATTTTAGGTCTAGATCCTTAATTTTCAAAAAGTATAGATGTGTCGTAATCAATAAAAAACACACTATGCAATCTTAATAATCCTGTTATGTTTCTATAGAAGTTGATTTCTTAGCAATGATAGTTTTCATGCCATAAAAACAACTTTTAAAGGCAAAATGCATGTAATATTTAGTATGCTTAAACATAACCTTTGTAATGAATATGTTAACATTGAATGAAATAACACTCAAAAATTAGACAAAAAGTGAAATGTAGAAGAAATTTTAGAAATAGTATGGCAACCTATAAAAGGTTGCAGAAGAATCAATAAATTTTAGTAAGCATCTTGAAATTTTAAGAATAGTTGCTATCTTCTTGTGAAAATTGACCATTTGCATGTGATGTGTGTGTCACAACCAGCGAATCAACTTCCTGTCAACTTTTCTGGAAAGAAAGATCGCTTTGCCATCCCATGTTAAGTGTATGCTTCTCAAAGTTTCTGTTAATTGCATTTTTTTCCTGCAGGATATAATAGGTTATATTGTTGCGTGACACAATGCTCATAATATGTAGTACAATTTCTCAATGGTACACATCCATATTTTAATGGTGCCTAATAATATCATGATTGAATCCATTACCACAGGGTGTTTATTATTCTGTCCAACATAGCAACGTAAACAACCAGGACCTCACACTGTGACACATGCAAATAGTCAATATATTATAGTCACTGTAAACAAGAATGTGCTCACTTCATTTCCTCCTTCACTACCCTTGGATTGATTTCGAGTTTTTTACCTTTCTCCACAGAATTTTCTAATGGGTATTTTTATCCCTACCTTAAAATTTAAGGCGTAATTTTTCCAAGTATTTTAAAATAATAGCATTTTTTGGCAACTTTTTATAAAAATTACAAGGTCTCTTTAAAATACAGTAAAACCTCCCTTAACAGCCACCTCCGAACAAAGACCGGCCACATATCAATGGTACCGAATGCATTCCATAGGATTAACATTAGAGCTAACCTCTAAACAATGAATTCCGAACAACTGTCACCCTTCGGCATCACAAAAAACACCCAAATGTGCTTTTCAAATTTTTTTTCAATCCCAAAAACGCTACGTTAAACAATTCAATACAATTTTCATTTTTACCCTATTTCTTTTTGTAATGCCTGCAATCCTGTAATTATGAAAGAGTTTTTAATTGCAGGTTTCTTCTTCGAATGATGAAACCGAAAATGATGACAGCGCTGATAAGGGGGAAGTGTTGGACGATATTCTTCGAATAACAGGAATGCCCAATGTGAAAGCCAGTGAGTTTGTTTGCCATTTGGCAGTTTTTGCTACAGTTGATACCATCCAGGAATTGATTGAAAATATGAGAGAAGAGGAAATAAGTGATGAGGAAGCGGAAGAGAGTGTCGAACAGCCACAAGATACACATACTACTAATATCGGAACATATTCCAATGTTCTTACAAATTTTTGGGAGATACAAAATTTTGCTTTAATCAAAAATGATGATGAGTTGTACGGAAAAACAACAGATATTATTTCTTTGGAAAAAGATATTTGCCTTAAAAAAACAAAGCAATCGTGAATAACCGATTTTTTTAATGTAAATTAAAATAAATGAGATTTAGTGCAGTTAAAATAACTATTTGTGTCCCTATTGTTAATTTTGTTTATTTTGATTTTTTATATTAAACCTCTAAACAACAGCCACCTCTGAAGGATGGTCACTTTTGCATAGTTCCACGAGTGACCATTGTTCAGAGGTTTCACTGTACTTAAATAAAAGCATAGGACTAGATGGTTTCCTGCTCTGTTGAAATGATTACACTCTTTTTTCAAAAGGAGCATGTGTAGCAATGTATATAGAAATTAAAATACAAGAAATAGGAAAATTTGACACAAAAATTTATATTTTAATGTTAAGAGTTTCTGCATATTTATAACACTTGTAAAATCTCAAGAATTACAAGGATTATACAAAATACATGTAAACATGTATTTTGTATATTAATATAGCTTTCAATACTTTCTTGAAGAAAGCATGCATTAGGAAAATTAGGTGACTACAATTGCTTCAAGGACATTTTAAACCCTCTTCCTCAAATCAAAATCAGTGTAATCTTATTAAGAAACAACTGCGTCACCGCAGGCAAAAAGACATTCGAACAGAGCTAGAGTCTAGAACAAAGTGCAAATTATTTACGAACAAGTAGTATCAGTCACTGAAATTAAAACTCAACCTTAAACGTATCAACTGAGACCAATAAAATATCCTCTACTTTCATACATGAAGCCGAAAGAAACTGGGATGAAAGAAACTGGGGAAAATTAAATTCTCATAAGTAGCAGTTTTATTTATAGAGATGTATTTTGTATACCAGATGTGCAATTGTGCAAACTTTGGATAGGCCTATACAATGATATGGTCACACAAAATTTTATTAAAGCAGGAAAATCTTTGTGTCTTTAATTTACAGGGCAATTCACAACTAAACAATTAACATAATGCACAAGCAAGGAATAATGGTGAATTTCTCGATAAATTAGCAATTTTGTTAAAAGGCTGACAAAAATTGCAGTGTACATAAATGCAATTGTACTTACTAAAATGTGGCTTCCATCGGAACTATTTCCAGCATACAGAATCGCAGCAGGAGTTAATCGAACAGAAGGCTATAAAATATGAACTATAATGAACAAATTTTCTTAGAAAAAAATATAAAAAGTTATACAAGTTACAGAATACCTTAGTTATCGATAATTCTTTTGGCATACATGTGAGAGGACGAATCCCCCTTTCCCTCCAGAGACAATTATTTGTCAATAGGCTAAGTAAGTTAAATCCTATAGCAGCAAATTTCTAATGACAAACTTACAGAGGTGCACCATCGTAACTAAAGTTTTTGGAAGATCAAACGAATAATTTCTCAGAAATGTATTCCACTTATCAAAATATGACACTAAATAGAATTTTTTGCCCATTTAAATGAAAATAGGCAGCAAGTAGGCCTCTCTTTTCTCCTGCAAAATCCTTGAATTACATTTGACAATGTGGTTCAAAATTTTGCAGGAACATAATGTAAACAGCAATATTTCTGAGTACATATGATTTATAATATATGTTTAGATATTTACATTGTTAAAATGCAGTAAATGATATTATGTTAAGAAAGTTCTATTTATTGTTAAGAAAGTTCCATTTATTATTAAGAATCATGTACCAATATACTTAAATGTGACACATATAGTTCTAAGTTTAGAATTTTATTAATATTTTTGGAAAGAAATGTGTGATATTTTTTGTTTGGAGTTACTAGTTTTTTCTCATATATATATATATATATATAAATATATATATAAACATATAAATTAGTAAATCCAATGTTAGAAAGTAAGAAGTAACTCATAATACACTATTACAAAATTATCTACAAAATACAAAGAAAAAAAAGAAATTAAAACATAAAGAGGAAATTATAAAGCGTAATGCAGGTCATAAAGACAAAGATAATCAACAAATTTCAAAGATCAGGAATGAAAATAGGAAAACAAAAAAATCAAGCAAAAAAGCTTGCACATGGAAGCGCTTTAGGCTTAAGCTAAGTTCATTTCGAAAAAATTCTCGTCAAGTCCATATATCCCTTCGAAATGAACACAAAAATGCTTGTTTCTGAAACACAAGATAGATTTTATCTATAAACTTGTGTTATATGGACGACAAGCATATAGATTGGAAAAATAAAGGAAACATAAATACCTTAAAATACACTTCATTAGTACAACCATGACGAGCAAAATATGACTAGACCAATGTTGTCATATGCAGAAATGAAAAGATGTGATTTGCTGTTGCCAAAGAGAGTAATAAAAACTGTACTGCGTAAAAGCAATAAAATGAGATATTCAACAGTTAAAGCTTCAAGATAAAAAGATGAAAATATAATTTCAAGAGAATGAAGAAGTAAGGCTACTAGGATACTAAGAGATTATGAGAATTTTAGGCTAATCGAAACTTATTAACTAAACCATTTACTAAATATGCAGGATATTCATACATTTTACTGGTAATTTTGAGGTTATTAATGTGCAAAGTATGAAATTTTTTATCTATTAATCTATAAATTCTAAAAAGTTGATTAAGTATAATATTTCTAAACAATTGAATCGAGTTGCAGGAATTAAAAGGTAATAATTTATTAATATTAAATTTAAAAAAATCTTTTTTATCATATAAATTAGTAACTATACCATGACCAGTTTCTATAATTAGATTTAAATCCAAATAATAAATATTATTACTAATAGTAGTTTCATAAGGTATTAATTCCAAATTATCCGGATATAATTATCCTATATCTATGACATATTTATCAGTAAATACAAGACAAATCAGATCATCTACATATATGTAAATTTTATAATCTGTTGAAGTAAAGAATTTTTCATATTGATATAGGTATAAATTAGCTAACATACTGCTTCTACAGCCACCTTGTGGAACACCTGAGACTTGTATATATATATATATATCAGAAACATGCATTTTGTGTTCATTTTGATAAAATACTTGGACTTGAAGAGTTTTATCGAAGTGAACAATTCATTTGTTTAGGCCTAGGGCTTGTCCACGAGTAAAGCTTTAATGCTTGGATTTTATTTTATTTTCTATTATCGATTCCTTTCCATTGATGTTTGTTGTTTGTCTTCAGCTTGTTGACTAGAGGTTTGCATTTTATTGTCCACTTGATTGATAATTCTCTGTTTGATACTTTATTTGTTAGGCATTTTTTAAGTTGCAACTTCTATCTATTCTATCATTGGATTTTCAAACCATTATATATATATATATATATATATATATATATATATAGTTTGTTTTTTTACCCTGCAATGTCTTTGATTGCATGTGAGAAATGTCAGATGTAATGTTTAGTGTAAAATGCTAAATGTAAAAACCAATATATTATTTGTTAAGAATTTCTATGCTCTTTTTACATTTTTTTTTATAAAGATTTAATCTTTTTCAATTTACCTACCTTTAATATCCAATTTTAGATGCTATGTTTAGTTGCAAAATATATAAATGCCAAAATCATAAATCCACCATTGTGTGCATCCTGAAAGAGTTTAACATTGCTGTGCTCAAATTGGTTAAAGGTTATGAAACCCTGATTTAAACAATTGAATGAAGGCCATGTATAACTTTAAAATAATATTTTTTCCATCACTCCAAGGAAAGTTTACACTCAAAAGAATTGAAATCAAATAATTGGTTAAACTTACAGAAATAAGTAATTTATTCGGCTTAAAATTGAAAATTTATGCATATATTTAAGTATTCCTTTTTTTTCCCCAATAAAATTCAGAGTTCAACTGAGGAAAAGTAGAAGAGAAAATTAAACAAATCTCTCGACATATTTAAAATAACTGAATAGTACAATGCAAAATACATTTAGAGAATATAAATTTAGAATTTACCTTACATGATGCAATATCAATGGCAGATTGATTGTAAAAAGATTGTACAGTTCTTGCTTTAATTCTTGGTGCAGTATGGATTTCAGGACCCTGATGTATAGTGCAAACTCTAATTACTTTTTTCAAGCTGGGCAATAAATGTTTTGTGCGAAAGGTCCTATTCAGAGCTGCCAACCCAAAAGTTCCTATCAATTTACTTTTCTCAAAAATTGAAACGGCCATTCTGACTATTTGAAAAATACAAAGTTAATGTTTCAAAAAAATGTCGAAAATGGGATGAGCGTAAAATTTCCCAGTTTTAAATACAAAAAAAAAAAAAGAGAGATGAGATTCACATGAACTTAAATGCACAATATCACAGAATATAAGAAAAACTGTAAATGACAGCTTGGTATCGAAAATAAAATGAAAATAGAGATGTACTAAAAATCAATCAAAAAAGGGAAATTTTATGTCTCGAACTGAAATCCATAAGTTGCAAAAAATTAGGCTCAGACTTCCATCTGACAGGAAGCCAGAAATCAGATCTTGAAAACAAATGCTTTTGTAAAAGGGCAAACCCCATTACATGTAAACGAAATTTTATCCGCACCAGTCTTTGAAGATATTAGTATAAAACAATTCAAAAGTTTGCTAAATATACTGCCAAAGAGCACCACAAAGCGCGAGACCTGCACCAGAAGATGAGCGTAATTTTCAGATCTATAATCCAGACTTGTCTGTTACAATAGTGAAGTTCTTCGACTGACCCTGCGGCGGCCTCTTAGGGTTAACATAAAAATGATCTTGGCGATTAAATGTTGACAGCTTCCGTAAATTTGCGCTATAAATATTTTGTTTTTCTATTCCATATTCTTACATCTTATTGTTTCAAAATTATTTTCATGCCTTATGAATACCCTTTAATTTGTAAGAACGAGTAATTGTAACCTAAAGATTTCCGTGTTCATTAGAATTTTTCCACATAAAAAAGATATAGGTAAAAGGTAAAATTTTACATCTAGTTGCCAAATGAGCGATAACAATAGCCAATGACAACCATCGTTTTGTAAATATAACTGTACACGTGATAGTCAGCTGCGCTGGTTTGGGGCCAGCTTGTGCGTAAAGGTGAAAACTTATTGAGATTTACTACAGACTGTTCAGGTCCAAGGCTAAGTTGCTAATAAAAATTAATTAAGTAGTCATAATATAAGAATTTGTTTAGATTAGAGTAATAAGATGGCGCAAAAGCATATTTTAACAGTTTCCTGAGTCATAACTGCATTTCAGTGCATCATTTCTATACGTTTCTACTGCATTATCATTTTATATCATTTCTACTGCATTTCAGTGCATCATTTCTATTGTTATTACTGTCGTCAGTATGATATCCTAGAAGTAGGTAGGGGGTGGGAGTTCATAATCCCAAAAATGGGGGAGGAGGGGGAGATTGCATTAGTTCTCTCTAGGGTTCACTGGAATGCGAAATTCAGCACTTTAAAGATCTTCACCCCCCTTCAGTGCTCTGATGAAATGGGCGCATAATGAACACGAAACTGGTTCAGGGCCGTAGCCAGATAGGGGCTAAGCCAAGAGGTATACTCAGCCCCACCCCCACCCCACCTCATAGAAATATTAAAATTTTAGTAGTGATAAGAAATTTCATCAAAAGTGTCACTCAAATTTTACGTAAAAAAATTCTTTTCGTAAAAAGATTTTTCTATAAATTACTTCGTTTTAAAAAATTTTTAATTTAGCTGAGTTTGTGGTTATACTAATGATCAATTTATTTACATATTTAATTTAAAAATATTTAAAAATTATGGCAATATATTGCCATAATTTTTAAATATTTTTGACTAAATACTATAGTATTTAGGATACTTTTGCATTATTGTGCGAGTCAAAATCAACAGATAGGCAAGAGTTAGAGTTGATATTAAGCATTAACTTGTATCAACTTTCAGAATGTTTCTACAAATTAGTAATAGCTTTATTACTAGTTAATGTTTACATTAAAATCAATTGTAATTATTATATATTAATATTGATGTATAGTAACCTATAAGGATTTCGAGAACCAGCTCTTATCTTGCAAATATAAATACACTTATCCCCCGATTTACACGACACTTGTTTTCCCCACTGGGTTCCGGTCTAAATTGGGTGGCACTTCCCGGCCGTCCATACAGTTACCTTACACCTTTCTGGTAGGTCGGACGGTCTGGGTCTCAACTCAACTCAACGACACTTGTTTTACACGATTTCGCTTTTACACGGTTTATAAATTAACAGATTTCAAAAAATTGATAAAAATGTATATTCCGCTCCATATACGCCTATACAAAGATTTGATGACATTTTTTAATTTTATTCCTTTGGTAACACTGACATTAGTACCTTGAAAATAATCTTATTCGAATATAAAATTAAAAAATCTGATGTGGGCAGCACATAACTTTCCCTATATAATGCAATGTATTTACTACTTTTACAGTAAAAAAAAATCTGATGTGAGTATCGCATGACTTTCCCTGCAGACTTAAGTTCATATTTTCTTTATTTCTTTAATAATTCATTAGATTGATTTCAATTGCTCCAAATAACACTAAATTTGCATTTTTATTCAATTTTTATTTTTATTTGGAAATTGAACATTCTTCAGATAGCGGCGTAACAAAAATGTAAGAAATCTCAAGTATCTTGAGAACGGTTAGTCCTAAAGTATAATGGAGTGTGTTATATTCTTTTCCTCGTCAAAAATTGCGTATAAAACAAGAATTTAATTGATACATTTCAGCATACATAGTCTTTTTTTTTTTTTTTTTTTTTTTTTTTTTTTTTTTGCGACTTTTGCGGTCCATTTTGTAAAAAAAGGTAAGTCGTTCTTTTCCGAATCGTACCAAAATCTAATCAGCACCAGAGTGTCCCACAAGTAACTTATCTACCAAATATTGTGAAATTTGGTCAATTAGTATTTTAGCTAGGGTGGATACTCGAAAATTTTGCGGACCATTTCGTAAAACAAGGCGGGTTGGTTCTTCTTTTCCGAATCGTACCAAATTCTAATCAGCACCAGAGTATCCAACAAGTAACTTAGCTACCAAGTTTTGTAAAATTTGGTAAATCAGTATTTTAGCTAGAACGGATAAATTAAATTTTTAAGGGCCATTTCGCAAAAACAGGCGAGTTCTGTTTTTTACGAATCATACCAAAAATTAATCAGCACCAGGGTCATATCCAAGTGACTTACCTACTAAATTTTATGATTAGTTTTTGAGTTAGAGTGGATACATACATTGCACAGACACACATACACACACAGACGTCACTCCAAAAATAGTTTTTTCGTATTCTAGATGTCTCGAAACGTGTAGATCCGTCGAAAACTCGAGTTGCGATTTTCGACATGATCCCAATATTTCCCCTATACATTACCATGTATTGCAGAGAAGGTAAAAATCTGATGTGCGCAGCATATGACTTTCCCTGAAGATTCAAATTCATTTTGTAATTTTTATTTCATTATGCATTAAATTGAGTTTAATTGCAGAAAATAATATGGATAACTTTCTGATATAATATCGAATTCCTTTTTGTATTGCATCTTCGTTTCGTTTGGCAATTTAATTCACTTTAAATTATCCAGGTCTTTAAAATTTCAAAAACTACAATATCTCGAGAACGGTTTATCCTATAGTCCTGGGGTTAGATTTATACGCTTAGTTGTCAAATTTTACATGTAGAACAAGTACTTAATATATTTCATCAATTTTAGTCATTTATTTCAGAGTTTCGCTATCTTGCGCATACAGTATTTTTATTTTAGACCGATTATATGTATACAGTTATTTGTTAATAATTTATATGAATTGAAATATATAATATAACTTGGTTTATAAATGCAAATGATTAATTGTGTTTTTGGTGAGTCCCTCCTTTAAGTCTGTTGAGCCCCCTTGAATTTCCCTCCAGCCCTTCTTCAATTTCATCTTTGGCTACGGCCCTGATGCAGTTATCGGCAATGGGGGCGAAATCCTAACTTCAGAAACTCGCCCTATACAAAGCCTTATTTATGCCGCCCCAAAATGGGATCCCGAAATACCGGGATTTCAATCGCTGAAATCGTGGGATTTCGGAATTTATCTTTATTATTGAAATGATATTTTTTCCGTCTTGCATTATGTTAAAACTGCTGCAAAGATCCATGTTAGGGACTTTTAAGGGAGCGAGCAAGACCAGTGCATTCAGGACTTTTTGGCGGGGATAGGGGGGGGGGGGGGCGAATGAAATTTTAAGGGAGCAAGTTTTCTATTTGCCCTATATAAATATATCTAAATGCTGTGTCACATAAACAGAAACTAGTTTAACATACAATGTCTCCCTCAGGGGGGGGGGGGGCTTCGTCTCCCCCCGGAGGTATGCCTGTACGAAACACTGAGCAAGACTCCACCAAATTAGATTCTTTTTTTCTTAAATTTGTTCACAGTAAACAGGGATCCTTGGAAACACTCCAATAACTTTGTAAGTAAAGGTCCATATACGTCCATATATGTGTGCACACGTCAAGTCGTATAGTAAAATGACGATGGAGTGTATAGAATAAAAATGACTGCTGCGTTCCTAGCGTAGAATTTTAAAAAGTTAACAACGAATTCGGCATCGGTAACAAAGCGAGATTGGCGAAAACATACAATTACAGAGCTGTAGAACATTGTCAAATGAGTAGAAATAGACTTTAAACTTTTATAAAAGGCACTTATTTGGCACAATAAAGTTATTAGCGAATGGCTGTCTTATCCTATTCTGAAATGATACAATAAAGAACACTTGCATTAACCTTTTGCATGCGGGTGGGACAGCATCAATCTCAAGCGAAGAACCTCTAAAAAAAGACAGGTATTTGACATACCTGATAGAGTATGTCAAATACCTGTCTTTTTGAGGGGTTCTCCGCTTGGGATTGATGCTGTGCCACCCGTACATCATCAATGGGACAGCATCAATCCCATAAGCAAAAGGTTAACACAGTTCTAGTGTAGAGCCAGTTTGAAATGCCTTCCTGTAAATACAATGTACATTCGAATTCGAGAAAGAATATGATGTCGTATTTTGACAAGTATTGCAGGTGTCACCGTGTTAGAGATCTTGATAATACTTTTTAACAGGTATTTTTTGCCATCCGTGTATGCGTTCCATTCGTTCCCGGTGTCAATTCCTACCAGTTAGATTATACTCTACAATTTTATAATTGGGGCTGAGAGGTCTAAAGCAAGCGTTTCAGATGTTATGGTGCCCATTAAGGGCGTAGTGGGTTCCACCCCCTCTGGTGCATCGGGGCAGCGTCATATAATGGCGAAATGGTTCAGGATCAGGCTGTTAACAGTGGGCGAATGATTGGACAATAAAGTGCCTGACCATTAAAAAAAAACTTTGTAATTGGTTTAATTTTTTTTTTTCATCTATCTCGTTTTGTTGCCTAATTCGCTATCCTAAGCTTTTAAATTCTGCACTAGGGACTCTATAATCACGTTTTTTTCGATCGGACATGGTCACTTTATAATAAATAAACTTAACGTGTAGACCTTTCCACACAAAATTATTGGGGTGCTTATAAGGACTTACCTATAGGAACCCTATATAAATAAGCTTTTCGAAGTAATCCTATTTCTGATCGATTATACACTAAATTCAAAAACTAAATATAGGATTACGTGACATTTTTCTTTTTCGCTGTTCTGCATAACTTATTGCTCAAATTAAACAGTCAGCAGACATTTAACACGCACAGTTGATCTATTATGAAATTGCTATAATTTCGAAACTGGCTACGTGAAACCAATTAAATACCAATGAACCACGTTAGAGTAAATATTTTTATTTGGAAAAAAAAAAGAAAAAATCCTTTGCGTTATTTTCCCCTATCGACTGCAATACTTGGCTTCTTTTAATGTTTCCTTTTACAAACCATAAATATTGCATTCCTTTCATATTTGCATTTCATTTATCAACTTTTTCTTACATTGTGTTTGATTTATTCAATTTCACAATGATTTTTTTGTTTTTGTTCTTCAATATCTGTGTCAAAGTGCTTTTTTATTAGTTTTCCTTCTCAATTTATTCGATTCGTTAAAAAATGTCATCTAGGCAGCACATTACTTTCTCTACAGAATCAAATTAATTTTATCTTTCATATAATCCATTAATATTTGGTTCAATTGCACAAACTGACTTGGGAACTTATTTGAAATTATATCTATTTTTCAGTTTTAATATACTTTTCATTTGGCAACTTTACGCATATTAAAACGCTCTTTAAAATTCCAAAAATCTTAAATATCTTGAGAATGACTTATCCTAGAGTAATGGTGTTGGTTTTATTATTTTTGTCGTAAAAAATTATGTATGAAACAACCATTTAATTAATGCATTTCAGTATGTACATTGTCTATTTCTCCGAATCAAACCAAACTCTATTTAGCATCAGGATATCGCATAAATGCACAGACACACAGACTCCACGCTAGAAATGGTGTATTCGTATACAAGAGTGCCCGAAAAGTGCCAGATAGATCGAAAACACGAATTCCGATTTTCTATATGATTCTAATACTTTCGTTATACATTACCATGTATTGTAGGGAAAGTAAAAAATTGCAAAAATTCTTTAAAAAAAAGTTATGCTTTTAAGTTGGCAACAGCTCTGTTACGTCGACAAGTTGAAATCACTTGGAAATATATGCTATTTTAATACTCTATACATCCATGCGTAATTACTAATTAAGCGTTTATTTTGTAGTACTGATATCCTGTTTCTCCATAAGAGATAATGCTATGATAATCTTGAATTTCGAATAATTCGAGTTCTAATCATGGAAATTACATAATGTATCGACACATTCATAATTGTACGAACATTCGTTCTCGAGCTATTGTGTATCCACACACACACAGACGAACATCTTTTCAAAATTGTTAAAAATGTTTTCAGAAGGTCTTAAAGATAGCATCTGCAGGCCTGAAATCTATGTTTTTACACCCCTCCTGCGTAATCTCTAAATCTCTAAATTTAAATTCATTGCAAGATGACAGGATATACACTTTCTATATATACGTGCATGCTTCTTGGTTACTTTATGACAACAAAAGAGGACGTGATAAAGGGGATAATTAAAGAAACAACGATGAGATTTTAGGCTTAAATGATTTCTAAACAAAAAGGAGAAATAATTTTAGAAACATGGCAACGTTCCGCCTTGCCAAGTTGTCAGGTCCGAAGCTGGCAAGTGTATATTATACATACATATTTTTCACAAATGGATGTGAGCAACTTAAGTGACTCTATGCCGCTCTGAATATCGGCTTGTATAGCTGCCAGGGTAGGATTTACCACCGACTAAAATGTCATCTTCTTGTTGCCATCATTTCTTAATGAAAAGTTTTTGTTTTTCGCTCCCAAATTCTAATCATTTGCGCATCACCTCAAACGATACATGACGAGCATATATTCTTTTGCAACAGAGTGTACATTGTTACTAAACCTCAGGGCCCCCACAAAGGGGGGGTCAGTTGGGGTTGTTGTACCGGGGCCCGGCGAACGATAGGGGCCCGTGAAAAAATATTTTTTCAACATTATTTGTGCATATGAATTTGTAATAAAAAATATTTTATGATACAATATCGCATATTTTACGCAAGTTCTTTAAAACAATAAAAAAAAAATCTAAAGAATTGTACAAATTAAGCACATGATACGTTAAGCAACATGTGACACGTTTTATTTCTTTGATTCCATGTGTTTCAAAAAAAGGGGAAAAAAGACATCGTCCGTAACGTACAAAGAATACGCTATCCCATCAACAAAGGATCAGCAAATCCGGTAAGAAAATGATAGATAATAGTACTCCACATAAATTGCCCAGCTTTGAAGGGTTGGCTACAAAGCATTTTCCAGGGTAATAAAAGTAACTTTTTTCTATTTAGCTTCGAAAATTTGCAAGCATTGAACTGATAAAATAAATGCCTTTACAACAAGAAAAGAAAAGCCTTCCACATCTCCTTGTGCAGAGGGAGTCTTTTTCACTCCCATACAGATGAGATAAGATCATGTGAATGGCCAGTTGACCTAAAGCAATTAACACATCAGGGGGTCCAGGTCCAGTCTACCGACAATATCCGCGCTCTTTTGTAGCAGAAAATTCTGGGTATTTGGCAATGGATCGGATGACCCTATTTCCAGCTCTCAAGTTCTGTAGTAGATGCCTGAAGGAAGAGTGTTGTATTTCATCCTGGGGAAACCAAGTGGTTAGCATTGAAGACCTTTTGTCTAGCAAAATGTCCCTAAGCAATGTAGCAATGTTCATCTGAGTGGATCCTCTAGAAACGAATAGATACCTCGGCCTAATCCGATGAAACTGTGTTTTCATGTGAAGATTTTGTAACTCGTATAAATTCTTCAATATTTGTAATTAATGGAAAAAAATTTTGCACAGGGGTCTGATATTAAGGTTTGTTTGAATTCTTATATTTTTTTCAATATTAGTTTTAATTGCCTTAAAAATATTGATCTTAGAATTAATGTTATTTATTTTATCAGAATACTATATAGTTCTGTAAAATTAATCTATACATTTAAAATTTGTATAAAACTTTTAGATGAATTTACTCATTGAGAATATCCCTGAAAACGTACAAACCAGTAATTTATTAATATATATGAGTACAACACGGATTGAAATAATGAAACAGAATGTCGTAGGATTATTTCAATCGTGTAAATAATCAGAATCCTATTAATTTTCAGTGAGGTCGGACCGGGAGAAGGCTTTTTCAATTATTTATTCTTAAAATTGAAAAGACATGCAAAATATTCATGTTACCAATATATGTACAGAAAGGGCCGTTTAATATGGAATTTATTTTTATATAAAAATGCAAATGACATCATTTATAGGATGTTCCATCATCCATATATTGCATGTTTTCTTTATCTAAGTTTAAAAAATTATAAAAATGTTAAATATGGTATTTATTACCAATTGGGTGGTTAATTTAAGTACTTTTAACCAGAAATGAATTGAAAATATATTTAGGATTTATCCTAAACCACTTTTGAGGTATTAGAAATATTACTTTTTCTACAACGAGCGTGATATCTCTCAAAATAATTAAATAATTCCCATGCGATTAGGTATACTTATTTTAATCAGTGTCAGCATAAGACCTATTTATTTTCAACGAGTTTGCGTCATAAAGAAGTGCTGTTTTTTTATTGTTTATGGATATCATAATATTTTCATTTGCTGAGAAGTTTTTTGTTAGATACATCAGATGTTTTAGTTACTGGGGCTGTGCATAATTTTTTTGTTCTCTGAGTAGTAAATAATACAATTAAAATTTACAGAAAATTTGTAGATTCTTTCAAATTATCAAATAACTCAAGAAATTTTTTGCAACTGATGTATTGTTGAACCTATCATACTACTGTAGAGGGCAGGAATAATGAAAATTAATCATACCAGAAGGCCGTAAGATGCAGATAGGTCACTTTTCTTTGCCCATGCACATTTATATGACATTCCACCAAATTTGTCTTTAAAATCTCTCCAAGCGTTATGGACAGATAAATAAGTTATTCTTACAACAGATAAATGACGATTGGCGTTCAAATACAAAAGTATTACTCAAAGTATCTTTTTTCATGAATGAAAAGAGCTAGATCCACGAGAATGATGTCACAAATTTATCGCATGGTATTACATATGAAAAGTGAGCATGTTTCTCAATAAGAAATATTTTGTTTTTATTTTATATGATTTTTTGATATTTTTTTTGAAAAATCTGCAATATCTCGAGAACGGTTCATGTTAGCGTTCTAAAATTTATGTCAATCGTTTTCTAATGAAAAATTACATACGAAATGTTTCTTTGCGTAACTTTATTAGAGGATTTGAGTTTTTGACGATTTTTTTAATATTTCACTCGAAAATTTAGGGGGTTCTGAATATTCAATTGCGTATAAAAACTATAGATTTCCAGTGTTTAGGGATTGTAATTTTTGTACCAAATTTCATTCGAATCGGTCCATTCGTTCGTCAGTTATCATCTCCACAGACTCACTGACACACACACACACATCACTTCAAAAATGTTCGATTCGTGATAAGGGATGCTTGAAACGTGCTCTTCCGTTGAAAACTCGAATTCGAATTTTCGACCCCGTCACAATACTTTCCTTATATAGTATTGTATATAAGGAAAGTAATAAAATAAATTTAAAGGAATTGTCCTACGGATTCGGTTCAAACATTGTTAGAAAAAACGTTTTGCGATCTTTCCGATGGTGTCAAAATAGAAACTCTGCAATAACATTTTCGATCGCTAAGGAACTGATTTTTGTGAAAATCGCGATTCAATATAAAATAACTAAAAACTAATATAAATTAAAAACAATTCATTGAGTAGAATTCGTCGAAACGTCCTGAAGCACCTCTGTACCATATTCCATCGCTGTGCGCAGCTTAGATTTCTCGCTACAGACTACACACATGCTTTCTTATATTAAGTAAACTTAATTTTTTCATACCCTATGGAGTGCTGATTTGAAGAAAATTAGAGATCAACTGATTTAGAAGATCCAAGCTACTATTACACATTATTAAAAAATCATTTATTGCAACAAGTATATTTGCATATATGAGATTTTGATATGAAAAATCGATTGATACAGAAGATCAAGAGTGTTTTATCTGCATATCCTGCTTTGTTAAGAGTGTGGCAATAGGAATAGAAGTTGATCAAATAACGATTATGGAAGTTATTTTGGATAGATCTTTTTTTACTTTATTGATGAATATATATTTACATTTCCACTTCACTACATGATTGTATTTATTACTTTCCTTATATACATAATGTATAAGGAAAGTATTGTGATGAGATCGAAAATTCGAATTCGAGTTTTCGACGGGAGAGTACGTTTCAAGCATCCCTGATCACGAATCGAACATTTTTGAACTGATGTCTGTGTGTGTGTGTGTCAGTGAGTCTGTGGAGACGATAACTGACGAACGAATGGACCAATTCGAACAAAATTTGGTACAAAACTCACAATCCGTAAACACTGGAAGCCAATTGTTTTTATACGCAATCGAATGTTCAGAACCCCCTAAATTTTCGAATGAAATTTTGAAAAAATCGTCAAAAAATCAAAATCGCTAATAAAGTTACGCAAATAGACATTTCTTATGTAATTTTTCATTACAAAGCGATTGACATAAATTTTAGAACGCTAACATGAACCGTTCTTGAGATATTGCACATTTTTCAAAAAAGTTATCAAAAAGTCATATAAAATAAAAAAAAATATTTCTTATTGAAAAACATGTTCACTTTTCATATGTAATGCCATGCGATAAATTGGGTAACATCATTCTCGTGGATCTAGCTCGTTCCATTCATGAAAAAGATACTTTGAGTAATACTTTTGTATTTGAAAGCCAATAGTCATTTATCTGCTGTAAGAATAACTTATTTCTTCGTCCATAACGCTTGGCGAGATTTTGGCGACGAATTCGCCGGAATGTCGCCACTTGGCGACTTTTTAAATGTTGCCAAATTAACAAAAATCTCACCAAATGGATAAAAATGACGCTAAATCAATGAAAATGACGACTAATTGTTGAAAATTCAATATCTTGGAAAGAATATTGGTATCTACTATAAGAAAAACCTATTTTTTTTTACTGTAAAAGTAGTAAATTCATTACATTATATAAGGAAAGTCATGTTTTGCCTACATCAGATTTTTTCTACTGTGTTTTACTATTTTGTAACTAAAGAATTCAACTTTAAATTATTTACAAAGACTGAGCAAAAATTACTTTAAAGTTAACTTTGGCGAAAATATGTTGGATACATGGAAGGGGGGGTGGAATCACTCCCTTCATATACATGGGGCCCGCGTCACTACTTGGTACCCTGTCTCACAATTTGATGTGGGGGGCCTGCTAAACCTTACTCATAAAAAAAATTCTAGCGACGCTACTGAAGCAGGTTGTTAGACTGCATTGGAAGACGTGCTGCAACCCCCCTTTTCCCTCCACTTTTTTTTTAACAGAAATGAGAAAATTCCGAGGTGCTGCAACTAAAGCTTTTAATAGCCGCTCGTTCTTCTCTTTTATAAGAGATTGTCGTTCCTTCTCTAGAAGCCAAGAGATGAGAAGGAAGGAATGGATCTCTGTTGCTTCAGAAGATTTCTGGCACCAATCCAGAACTGAAGGCGGAATTACGTAATCCAGGCGCGTGATTTTGACCCTGTTTCGAAAGAATTATGAGGGTTTTTTTTTTTTTCGCGGAATCTGGAACATGCTCAATTACGTAAAATAAAAAAAAATTGTAAAATCCCTGCTTATAAGCCATGTTTAAATTTTAATAAATTATGCTCAAAGCAGTAGCGAAGTGTAATAAAATAATTTGGGGAGACAGAAAACTGGAAACCAAAATTAGCAAATAAAATTCCATGCTATATATTTTAGTACAGTTACAAATAAAATAGTAATACAGTAAACTTCCGATAATGCGGGACTTGTAGAGTCCACTCTGACAATAAGATCTGACAATTTCGTCCCAGTAGCTCAACGGTAGAGCTGGCCAGTTCGAAGGCGGCTGGCCAGTCATCGGCTGGCCAGTTCGAAGATCCAGGCATTCAGGGTTCGATTCCCAGTTGAGGCAACAATTCTTTACAATGGCGCCCGAACAAGTAGGTTATTGCAAAGATGTCGAAGGTCCCCCAGACCGTGCGACTCACATAGTGGGTTTAGAGTAGCTAGCTGTACGGCCGGGAAAGGATACCTCCTGCACTCAGGAGGCACCCAGGGTCTACCATTCCGCTAAACGAACATTTATTTAGATCTAAAAAGATAACAATTGATGAAAAATAATGTGATTAAACAGACAGTTTTACATTATATTTGAACTTGACAAGTACGTCCATTTTTCAAAAATGGGAAAAGGGTTATTGCGAATATAGATAAAAAGATCATTGAAAAATAAAATTTAGAGTGAGGTATAATAACATAATGAAAAATAGATTAAAATTAAAGAAAATAATAAAATTTTAAAAGTGAAATTTAGAAAATATATGAAACGAGAAAAAAAAATAGGCACATGAAAAACAAAAACAGAAATTTAGAAAAGAAAAATTAGAAAAATACAAATAAAGAGGATCAAAAGAGAAAGAAAGAACCGAGAAAATAAGAACAGTTAACATCGCTTTTTTTTCTTTTTTTAAGAATATATGGAGGGAACGCAATAAGTTCATATAAGTTAATAAAAATGAAATAAAGGGATTCATTGATCAAAATGAATTGAGAGCAGAATCTACTCATAAGCTTAGGTCACTTTATTAGAAATTTCCATGGCAACAAGAATACAGTTTTTAATTTTATCTACTGAAAAGGGATCTGAACGAACTTTGGAGAACCAAATTGGTTCTCCAGATGTTGAAGGTCTGAAAGTGACCCTAGTACGACTAGCACGGATTCAGTGGACTCTGGAAGATAGAGCGCCGATTTCAAATCGAGAGGATAACGACCACGGAAGAAGCTAATGAACAGGATAAAAATAGTATCAGGAGGCGAACCTGAGGTTAAAATAGCAAGAGATAATCAGTCAGATTGTCAATTGTACGCCAATTTGACAGAGCGTGGAGAATGCAGAATCCTAAGAACTTGCAATTTTGTCCCAGAGCTCAATTATACAGCGTCAGCTGATCTGTTCGAAGATCTAGTGTTCGATTCCCGGTTGGGGCAGCAAGGTTCTTTACAGTCTTCAGCCGTGAAAGATTATCGAATTTGCCGGATTATCGGATGTCGAACTAAAGTGAGGTGCAAACCGTTAAAAATTAATTTAAAATAAAATAATGGACAATAAATGTGATATTTTTTTGCTTATAGCGTTACGCAGACTAAATCACGCCGTACAGAACAGGGAAAATCATTTAAACTTCAATGAACATAGATATGCATATAAAGGCATTTAATCTATTACATTAAACATATACCTCGGTACAGACGAATGGATTCGAATACGGATCGAGACTTTGATTTCTCCCCCAGAAGCGAACTAAGGAGGGGAGGATCTAAAAGTCTTTCCAGACCCTCCAGAAGCCCCCAGTGACCTAGAAAACTGAAACCTTGCATACTCGACCATGGCATCAGACACACAGACAGACGGACATCACTCCAAGAATATTTAAAACGTATTTAGGAGGTCTTAAAATATATGTTGGCATCAAAATCTCGAATTCGAAAATTTTCATTAAAACAATACTTTATACACAGTATGAGAAATTAAAAATAAAAATCGAGGCTGAATTTAGAAGAATATTAGTTTCCGTGTATACATTAAATATAGTTGTAGACAATAGCGTCGGCAGAATATATTTTATTTTATTTTATTTATTTTTTAGGGGGGGTTGTTGAGACCCAGACCGTCCGAACTACCGTAAAGGTGTAAGGTAACCATTTAGACGGCAGGGGAGTACCACCCAATTTAGACCGGAACCCATTGGGGGAGGCATCCACAGGGACCGTACTCTCCTTCCTCTACCACCAACCTCTCGGAAGGACTTACGGACTCACATGTTTAACGTGATCTTACTCCGTATGAAGTTGTGGCAGCGTGCGGTAGTTGTGGCAGCGTGCAAATCCAGCACGCAAGCCACCGGGATACCGCGCCCGAAATATGCCAACAGCACGCGGTGTTCCCAGGTGGTCACCCACCCAAGTACTAACCGCGCCCAATGCTGCTTGACTTCGGTGATCTAACGAGAACCTTTGTTTTCATCACGGTAGAGCCGTTGGCTGGGGGAGGGGGGTAACAAAAATCTTAATTCCCATTTCTCCAATTATCATTTCTACAAACTTCAATGGATTCTGATGGGATCCTGGGGGAGAGTTAGAACCCCCAAATCCTCCTCGCTCACGACTGAGTTGTAGAGATATTTTGAATAGGGAATAGAAGTGGATTCACAGCTCTCATTTCTGTTAAAACGGACAAAAATCCTAATTTTCTGTATTCACTTTCAAGTGAGCGGTGTCGATCTTCGAACCTAGTTTTAAAAATACCACAAATGACTTTCTCTGACGCGCGCAAAAGTGTTTTATCGCCTAAATGCGCAGCAGGCTATTCTAAAAGAAAGGTCACCGAAAAGTCACAACCATCGAAAAGTACTTTCTACTCTGGTCGGACCTGGAGTCGTGGACTCGGACGCAGTTCGCGAAAATCAACACGTTATCAGCTATGCAGAAAAGATAACCGTCGAAACTTCGAGTATAATGCTCAAATAATTTTTGGCGTCGATTTTCAAGATGTGAAATTTGAGAAGAAATCTTGCAAAAATGTCTGGAATGTGAGATTTCAATCGATCTCCTCGTACATAAATATCCTACATTGTTTGAGTACACTTGACATCAGTGCCAACTTGAAAAATGTGGACAGCATTCGACTCTGCACATTGAAATGAATTCTTTTGATAAATAGAGTTCCTATGAGTTATAAAGAACCTTGCTACCAGGTAGTCTTTCTGGACATTTTGGCCCGGGGGGGGGGGGAGGCGAATAAAACTTTAGGTGGTGGGAGGATGTGTGTGTGTGTGGGTGGGTGGGATGGGGTGGGGGGTAAGTTTTCTATTTGCTTCTATTGCAAATATTCTATAGTTAATATAAAATGTCTCCAAGGGGGCTTCATCCCGGGGACGATTTTTCGTGGGGGGGGGGGGGGGTCGGGAGTTTTCCATTTGCCCTATATAAATATATCTAAATGCTGTCAGATAAATAGAAACTAAGTTATATAACATGTATCCGGGAAAGTGGACGAATAATCGTCTCCGGCCGAGCTTCGCCCCGGGTATCGCCCCCCCCCCTCCTCTGAAATTTCTTTCCCCTATGCCCCCTCGGATGTATGCCTGAAAAAAACACTGCTTGCTGCTCCAACCGGGAGTCGAGCCACGGTTGTTGAGCCGCAGTTGGGGCGAAATTGCATGCTCTTATTGTCGACTTTGCATTCTCCACCCTCTAATGTCAGATTAGCGCAAAACTGATGATCTGATTGACCACTTCCTGCTATTTTTGCCTCAAATTATCCTCCTGATGCTATTTTTATCCTCCAGGTTAGCTTCCTACGTAGTCGTTGCCCTCCCAATTTTGAATTGGCGTTCATTATACCACAGTCCACTGAATCCGTGCTAGTCGTACAAGGGTTATTTTCAGATTTCCGACATATTTGCAGTAACCTGCAGGGTGGGTTTGTTCGGGCACCATTGTAAAGCACCTTGCTACCCCAACCCGGAATCGAACCCCGGATCTTTGTACTGGCTAGCCGACGTTCTACCGTTGAGCTACTGAGACAAACTCTTAGTGGACTCTGCAAAGTCCTTAAGCACCCCAATTACTTTGTAAGGAAAGGTCTATAAGTGTACACGATAGATTTATCAGTGAACATGCCCGATCTAATAAAAGTGATTTCATCGCCCCTAGCGGAAAATGTAAAAAGTTAGTGTAACGTACGCGGCAATGACACGAGATACACAAAACAGCAAATGTCAAAGCATTGCTTAATGAGTAGGAAGCAACACTGGCAACGAAAGAAACGCGTATATGGAAGGCGATAAATATCTGCCAAAAAATCGTATTATTAGGGCTTCTAGCATAGTAATACAGTGCTCAAAATAAGTATAAGGACAACAGATAATTGAATGAAAATATACTTTATTTTCACTTTATCAAAATGAATTTTTGATATTTCTGACCTCTAATATGAAATTATACAATAACATTTACAACACATAAAAGAACAAATATGAACCTTCCAAAAGTTCACCTTATAAAGATTATCATTAAAGAAAATATAGAAAAAAATATAAGGACATGTTCTAAATTACTTAACGTTTCTCTTAATAATCAAGAAAACAACCTTTTTACTTTCCTTATATACATAATGTATAAGGAAAGTATTGTGACGGGGTCGAAAATTCGAATTCGAGTTTTCGACGGGAGAGCACGTTTCAAGCATCCCTGATCACGAATCAAACATTTTTGAAGTGATGTCTGTGTGTGTGTGTGTGTGTGAAAGTATGTGTGTATGTGTGTGTGTGTGTCAGTGAGTCTGTGGAGACGATAACTGACGAACGCATTGACCGATTCGAACCAAATTTGGTACAAAAATCACAATCCGTAAACACTGGAAGCCTATTGTTTTTATACGCAATCGAATGTTCAGAACCCCCCTAAATTTTCGAATGAAATTTTGAAAAAATCGTCAAAAAATTAAAACCACTAATAAAGTTACGCAAATAGACATTTCTTATGTAATTTTTCATTAGAAAACGATTGACATGAATTTTAGAACGCTAACGTGAACCGTTCTCGAGATATTGTACATTTTTTTAAAAAATTATCAAAAAGTCATATAAAATAAAAAGAAAAATATTTCCTATTGAGAAACATGTTTACTTTTCATATGTAATACCATGCGATAAATTGAGTGACATCCTTCTCGTGGATCTAGCTCGTTCCATTCTTGAAAAAAGATACTTTGAATAATACTTTTGTATTTGAACGCCAATAGTCATTTATCTGCTTTAAGAAAAACTTATTTCTTAGTGCATAACGCTTGGCGAGATTTTGGCGACGAATTTGGCGGAATGTCGCCAACTTGGCGACTTTTTTGAAATGTTGCCAAATTAACGAAAATCTCGCCAAATGGATAAAAATGACGTTAAATCAATCAAAATGACGACTAATTGTCGAAAATTCAATAACTTGGAAAGAATATTAGTATCTACTACAAGAAAATCCTATTTTTTTACTGTAAAAGTAGTAAATTCATTACATTATATAAGGAAAGTCATGTGTTGCCCACATCAGATTTTTTTTCAATTACTTGAATAAGATAAGAGGTCTTCGATGCTGAAAGTTCTTTTAAAGTGTCTATGAAAATGTTATTCCAAGCTTGTTTGATGTTTAACACAAGATATACAGTTACCTTACACCTTTCTGGTAGGTCGGACGGTCTGGGTCTCAACAACAACAACAAGATCCTGCTTACACTGATATTGTGTGCCATTTTTATAAACTTCTCGGGCTAGAAGGCTCCATAAATTTTCTATTGGATTGAGATCGGGACTCCACGCCGGCCAATCAAGTAAATTTACTGAATTAGCTTCAGATCAGAGTTTTGTACTATTAGAAACGTGTATGGAAGCGTTATCCTATTGGAAAATATAGTCTCCTGAAGTAATTAGTGGGGCCTCAGGTAAGAAATGTTCGCCTAACATATCAACATATTTGTCAGAGTTTATTTTGTAGTTGATAAAGACTATAGGAGTGGTTCCGTTTGCTGCAAAAGCGCCCGCAATTATTACTGTTCCCCCACCATATTGACGTTTAAAAAAAACTTCTTTGGTTTTACGCAGACCATATCAAAAATAGCGAAAACCATCTGGCCCATCAAGATTGAACTTCTTTTAGTCCGAAAAGATTACATGAATCCATTTTGGATCGAGAGAAATGTATTTTTTTTTTAAACTCCTGTCGTCTTTCTTTATGCGCCTTTTTCAGAGGCGGACGTGACATTAAATTTCCATACCAAATATTCGGATTTTTATTCAAAACATATTGAACTGTTCGTGTGAAACATGGTAAGTCCAAATTTCTTCTAACTTCATTTGCAGTTTCCTTTTTCCCGCAATTTCTTCTTACAACCATTCTTTTCTGTCGATGAGTTAGAATTTCTGGTCTTCCAGTTCGTTTTTTCATTCTATACATTCCAGGTTCTTTTAGAAAATTATAAACTGCAGTTTTAGATCTTTTAATTCTTTTTTTTTAATTTCATGCCCACTCAATCCACATTCTTTAAAAGCAAGAATTTCCTCTCGTTCAGGCAGATGAGTTCCTTTTGGCATCATATAAAAATCATGAAGAAATGAGGCAAGTGTGAATTTTGCTTAGAAACCCAGTCTTTATATTTGAAATTATCATTTTCTGCTTTCAAATATGCAAATTTTACTATAATTTTAAATGAAAAAACAGTTGTCCTTATATTTTTCTCCAAGATCATATGGGTTTATAATTTATAAAGTAAATTTATACATATTTATTTTGGGAAAATTTAACTAATTTACATGAAAAAGAACTTAATTTTATCAATATGTTTACTTAAGAAATTTGCATACATTTCCGTCTAGAAGATTTCTAAATTTGGTGCATTTTCGCTTGTCCTTATACTTTTTTCGCGCACTGTGCCTGTAACACTTGTCAAAATAGCCGTGATCATATTTTTTCTCGAATTCAAATATGCATCGCTGCTAAAAAAGGGCATTTTAAGCAAGCTTAGAAAACAGTGCATGCAACTATAAGCGTTTTTTTTTTTTTTTTTTTTTTTTTCAACAATACTGAATAGAACAACCATTCGCCCGTAACCCTATTGTGTCCAATAAATGCCTTCTGTAACAATTTTATTGCCTATTTCTATTTTTACTTTCCTTATATACATAATGTATAAAGAAAGTATTGTGACGGGGTCGAAAATTCGAATTCGAGTTTTCGACGGGAGAACACGTTTCAAGCATCTCTGATCACGAATTAAACATTTCTGAGGTGATGTCTGTGTGTCTGTGTGTCTGTGTGTGTGTATGTGAAAGTATGTGTGTGTGAAAGTATGTGTGTGTGTGTGTGTCAGTGACACTGTGGAGACGATAACTGACGAACAAATGAACCGATTCGAACGAAATTTAGTACAAAAATCGCAATCAGTAAATACTGGAAGCCTATTGTTCTTAAACGTAATCGAATGTTCAGAACCCCCCCTAAATTATCGAGTGAAATTTTGAAAAAATCATCAAAAAATCAAAACCTTTAATAAAGTTGCACAAATGGATATTTCTAATGTAATTTTTCCCTAGAAAACGATTGACATAAACTTTAGAACGCTAGCATGAACCGTTCTCGAGATATTGCACACTTTTTAAATAAATTTATCAAAAAATCCCATAAATTAAAAAAATATATATTAACTGTTGAGCAACATGTTCACTTTTCATATGTAATATCGTGCGATAAATTGGATGACATCATTCTCGTGGATCTAGCTCGTTCCATTCATGAGAAAAGATACTTTGAGTAATACTTTTGTACTTGAAAGCCAATAGTTATTTATCTGCTATAAGAATAACTTATTTCTCCGTCCATAACGCTTGGCGAGATTTTGGCGCCGAATTTGGCGGAATGTCGCCAACTTGACGACTTTTTTAAATGTTGCCAAATTAACGGAAATCTCGTCAAATGGATAAAAATGACACTAAATCAGTGAAAATGACGACGCATGAGGAAAAATTCAATTTCTTGGAAAGAATATAAATAGCTACTATAAGAAAAATATATTTTTTTTTTATTGTAAAAATAATAAATTCATTGCATTATATAAGGAAAATCATGTGTTGCCCACATCAGATTTTTTATTACGTTGTTATTTTATAAGCTCTACATAACAGCATTCAATTTCGGAAACGATTATTTTGGATAAAATGATCGATGATCGGAGATCTTCCTTTTTTAACACTTTATAACAAAGTTGAAAAGTGTTTATGACTTTGTTTATTCTGTCTGTCTGTCTGTCTGTTCATACGATAACTGCCGTAAAAACAACTTTATCAAAATGACATTTTAGTACGTTGTTGAGGAGGTCTGTGGGACATATAGGAATGTAAATGAATAATATCACCCAATTAGTTTTGGATTGAACCCGGGTTGAAAAAATGAAATACATTGAACCCTATGGGGCCTAATTTTTCAAACATTTTTAGGCGAATTTAAAATTCACAAATTGCTTCAAAAGTTTTAGGAAATATTCAAATTATCCCATAATATACATAAAAAAATTTTTAGTAAAATATGTTCGGTAGTTTTTTAAATAAAAATTAAAATAATATTTACACCCATATCATATGAAGAAATCACGTAACGAACTTCAAAATAAAATATGGCATCCCTTATGTCATAATCGTGATTTTTAAAGTTCTTTTTAATTTATATTTAGTGTTGTATCCGTCCTGAAATCGTTTTATTCTTGCTTAATTTCTGTGCATCTATATTCTGAAACAGCGCAATTACAATCTATTCGAGTTTAAATGATTAATGCCATCCATCTTGTTGTTGTTGAGACCCAGACCGTCCGACCTACCAGAAAGGTGTAAAGTAACCGTTTGGACGGCCGGAAAGTGCCACCCAATTTAGACCGGAACCCAGTGGGGGAGGCATTCACAGGGACCGTACCCTCTTTCCCCTACCACCAATCTCTCGGAAGGACTTACGGACCCACATGTTTAACGTGATCGTACTCCGCATGAACACGACGGCAGTTGTGGCAACGTGCAAATCCAGCGCGCAAACCACGAGGCTACCGCGCCCGAAATATGCCAACAGCACGCGGTGTTTGTTCCCAGGTGGTCACCCACCCAAGTACTAATCGCGCCCGATGCTGCTTGACTTCGGTGATCTAACGAGAACCGGGGTTTTCAGCACGGTAGGGCCGATAGCCGCCATGCATCTTGTGGCAAAATTGTGATTTTTAAAGTTCTTTTTAATTTATATTTAGATTTGCGTCCGTTCTAAAACCGCTTTATTTATTTATTTATTTTTTCTGTGCATCTATATACTGCGACAACGCAATTCCAATATTTTTTAGTTTAAATGATCATCAAACTTTGATTATTTCTACAACGAGGTCTGATTTTCACGGAGAATGTAAACACATAAACATGTAAGATGAGTTGTATAAGAATTGCTGAATTTCTTTAACGCAAAATTATTTAGCTCTGGAGTCTGCAATATAGCTAATATGAATGAAACATTCATTGATTTTACATAGAGAAGCAGGCTATTTTATTCCCTTCTCCGATGAAGATTTAAGCATGGAGTTATACAGCAATTTTACCTCCATGGTTTTAGGTTTTTAAGTAAAATAAATTATTGTAGTATTGCGATAATTTTAAAAATATCACCTCTGAATGAAATGAATGAAATATTCACTGCTTTTATATAGAGAGCCAGGCGATTTATATTTCGATGACGTTATTTGAATAAAGCTCATTTATTTTTTATGAAGTTTTCAAATATAATAAATTGTAGTATTGTGATAATTTTAAAAATATCACCGCTGAATTTATCGCATATTGGAGATGTTTAAATAAAATTGCATTGCAGTTGGAAAGTGCTTCATAATCAATGCTTTATGCATGATTGATCTTTCTTGTTAACACTTTACAACATAGTTGAAAAGTGTTTATGACTTTGTTCATTCTGTCTGTCTGTCTGTCCGTTCACACAATAACTGCCGTAAAAATGATTTTATCAAAATGAAATTTTAGTATGTTTTTCAGACGCTCTAATATACATGAATAATATCACCCAATTAGTTTTGGATTGAACCCGGGTTGAAAAAATGAAATACATTGAGCCCTATGGGACCTAATTATTCAAACATTTTTTAAGCGAAGTTAAAATTCACAAATTGCATAGAAAATTTTAGAAATTATTCAAATTATCCCATAAAATAAATAAAAAAATATCAGTAAAATATGTTCGGTAGTTTTTAAATAAAAATTAAAATAATATTTACATCCAAATAATATGAAGAGATCACGTGACCCACTAATCCACGTCACGACCCACGTCACGTTTTGATCCACGTTAAAATAAAATATGGCATCCATCTTTTTCCCAGAGTAAAAATCGCGATTTTTAAAGTTCTTTTAAACTTATATGTAGTGTTGCATTCGTCCTAAAACAACTTTATTTTTGCGTTTTGTCTGTGCATCTATATTCTGCGCCAATGCAATTACAATATTTCTGAGTTTAAATGATCATCAAACTTTGATTATTTCTACAAGCCTAATTTTAACCTAATTTTTATGGATGAAGAATGTAAACAAGTTATTATGAGTTATATAAGAATTGCTGAATTTTTTTTTTCCCGCAAAAATTATTTATAACTCTGGAGTCTGGAATAAAAGTGTATGAATGAAATATTCACAGTTTTTACTTAGAGAGCCAGACGATTTATATTTCGATGACGTCATTTGAATAAAGTTAATTTTTTTCGATGAAGTTTTAAGTTTTAAAGTAAAATAAATTATTATAGTTTTGTGATAATTAAAAAAAATATCACCGCTATCACATTTTAGAAATGTTTAAATAAAATTGCATTTCCAGTTAGAAAGTGTTTAATAGTCAATTCTTTATGCATGATTGATCTTTCTTGTTATCTACGTACAAGCAATTCCGATTTTTATACGATGCAATTTAACAACGATTCTATAAATACGTCACTGATCTCCATAGCACTGGATACCCCACTCCTCCAATTGAGCTGTACCATTATGAAGATGGGATACCTTCTTTCCAGTTAACATTCGAATTGGAAATCGCAACTTTTTATAGACCTACTTAAAAATTCATAGAAAATTTAGAAAGAGTCATTTATTACTTTCCCTGCAATACATGGTAATGTATAGGGAAAGTATTGGAATCATGTCGAAAATCGCAACTCGAGTTTTCGACGGATCTATACGTTTCAAAACCTCCAGAATACGAAAAAACTATTTTTAGCTTAACGTCTTTGTGTGTGTGTATGTGTGTGTGTGTGTGTGTGTGTGTGTGTGTGTGTGTGTGTGTGTGTGTGTGTGTGTGTGTGTGTGTGTGTCTGTGTGTCTGTGTGTCTGTCTGTGCAATGTATGTATCCACTCTAACTCAAAAACTAATGGACCGAATTTCATAAAATTTGGTAGGTAAGTCACATGGATGTGACCCTGGTGCTGATTAGTTTTTGGTACGATTCGTAAAAACAGAACCCATCTTTTTTGGCAAATGGCCCGTAAAAATTTCCTTTATCCGCTCTAGCTAAAATACTTATTGACCAAATTTCACAAAAATTGGTAGATAAGTTACTTGTTGGATACTCTGGTGCTGATTCGAATTTGGTATGATTCGGAAAAGAAGAACCCGCCTTTTTTTACGAAATGGCCCGCAAAATTTCATGTATCCACCCTAGCTAAAATACTAATTGACCAAATTTCACAAAATTTGGTAGATAAGTTACTTGTGGGATACTCTGGTCCTGATTAGATTTTGGTACGATTCGGAAAAGAACAACCTGCCATTTTTTGCAAAATGGCCCGCCAAAATCTAAAAAAAGGACTAAGTAGTGTATGCTCAAATGTATCAATTAAATTCTTGTTTTATACGCAATTTTTGAAGAGAAAAATAATATAACACACTCCATTATACTTTAGGACTAACCGTTCTCAGGATATTTGAGATTTCTTGCATTTTTGTTACTCCGATTTTTCAAAAAATGTCCAATTACCAAATAAAAACAAAAATTGAACTAAAAATGCAAATTTAGTGTTATTTGGTTCAATTAAACTCAATCTAATGAATTATTAAAAAAATAAAGAAAATTTGAATTTGAGTCTGCAGGGAAAATCATGTGCTGCCCACATCAGATTTTTTTTTTTTATTAAAATGCTAATATATCACTCCATATTCACGCCAGGAATTAGAATCGCGTGAATCTTCAATTCGCTGATACCCTAAAATAAAAATCGAATGTCCTAAAATACACGTATTTTGGTGCAGTTCAAAATTAGATTTTCAAATATAAAGGAATTGTCCAATAGGATTGGTTTAAAATTCCTTGGATCTTCGGTTTAACTGATGGTGTTACAATGGAAATTATGTGAGAATATTTTCTATAGCTAAGGAACAGATTTGTGCGAAAATAGATCAAAATTGCACTTCAACATAAAAATAACAAAATAATTGATTCGAATTTAAAAAGAAAAAAAAAATTCGCTCCGAGATATTTCGGACCTGATGTGAACTATCAATGCATCGAATTTCTTAGCTGTAAGTCGCTTAGATTTTCTGCTACGCTACCAATAGATGAACAAACAAATAAATGAGCGAACGAACGAACAAACAGACAGAAATCTTTTTTTTTTGCTAGATGAAATTTTTAACGGGATTTTTTAAAAACATTATCATTTCAAATGCAATTCCACAACCCCACAACACAGACTGGGAGGCTCACCTCCCGGGCCATAAAATGCTATTAGAATTTGCATATATCATGCAGGATCGCCCATACGGGGGGGGGGGGGGGGCACTGCCTCCTAAACTGGGGTGAGTCCTCAGGCTTTGAAGGGTGTAGTTACAGGTTTAACTAATATAATGGCTTTCTCAACAAGCTATTCAGATTTTAATTTCAAATGCTTACCTTATATATACAACTGGGAACGAGGGGTATTTACTATCTGTTTAGTACCTGTTTTATTTATAAAAGAATTATTCTCAAGCCAAACGTTGGGTCTATTTTATTTTTATTTTTATTTTTACATGTGCTCTTCATACGGCTTTCAATAAGGGCAAAGTCACAGGTAATTAAAATATAAAGTAATTAAATTTCTTACCAAAAAAATTAATCAATATATGTGTGTGTGTGTGTGTGTGTGTGTGTGTGTGTAAATAAAGGGGGGAGAAGACAGGAAAAATGAAATAAATATGAAGGGCGATAAATATTTATAGGAAGACCCAGAGTTTACATGGGTGGCCGATCAACAGCAGGTTTATCTGCTATTTCCTTAATAAAGCCGAACTTGATATTTTAAACAACTTCTTTCTTCTAAAACCTGCTGGACAAACCAATGCTTTGTAAGCAGACTCGGTAGTGCAAACTCGATACGTCAAAGCTGACGTAGATTTGACGTTCTGCACGTTTAGATCTCTTCTTAATCAGCTGTCAAATGTTCACTGTCTGTGACTTCATAATTGAATTTATATAAGCCACAACTATTTTTTTTTTCTTTCTTTTTTTGCGCTATTTACCTCTGGAAGACACATGCAATTGTGTAAGATGGAGAGTACTCTATAAATAGAAAACGCTTACGATATAGGTGAATATTTTTACTTTCTTATAAGTCATAACATAGTACTAAGAAAGTATTGTTTTCACGGAAATTTTCGATTTCGAGATTTTGATGCCAATACGCGTTTTAGGGGACCACCTGAACACGTTTTGGCTGGTTTTTGGAGTAATGTCCATCTGTCTGTGGTTTATTTCTTGCGTACACTATAGCTGCTGTGCCGTATTTCCTTAGAACCAAAAGAAGCACAAGCTTTGGGCTGCATATTTTCTATGGGCGGCAAAATTCAATCCAAAGTCAAGCGCCCAAAAACGCCATGTTGCAAAAAAGAATAAATATTCATGGTGGATCGGTTTTTCAATTCAAGGCATTGGCAGAAAGACTGTAATATAAAGAAGTCCTGCACTATTTAAATTCATACTCATGCAGATGGCCTGGAATATGATTAATTCCCAGATTAAGTTTTACACGATGATTACATCACTGCTTTTAGACGCTGAACGATTGTATCACAATACGAACTGTAAAATATCTGATGTGGGCAGCACTTGACTTTTCCAGCAGACTCATATTCACTTTCATTTTATTTCTTCAATTATTCATTAAATCGAATTTAATTGCACAAAATAAAAGGCATAATTACTTTAACTTACACTGAATTTGCACTTTTAATTCAATTTCCGTTGTCATTGGGTAACTGGACTTATTTTCAAAGGTGGCGTAGCAAAAATGCGAATAACTAAAATATCTAAAATATCTCGATAACGGCTACTCCTAGGGTAATGAGTTGGTCTTATTCTTAGTGTCATCAAAAATTACGTATAAAATAGGCATTTAATGGATATATTTAAGCATACGTAGTCCTTTATTTTTAGATTAAACGATTTTTGCGAGCCATTTTGCTAAAAAAGGCAGGCTTTGTTTTCCGAATCGTATACCAAAATCTAATCAGCACCAGGGTAACTCACAAGTGATTTATCTACCAAATTTTGTGAAATTTGGTCTATTAGTTTTTCATCTAGAGCTGATACAGGCAATTTTTGCGGGCCTTTTCTCAAAAAAAGGCAGGCTATTTTATCCCGAATCGTACCAAAATCTAATCAGCACCAGAGCTACCCACAGGTGGCTTACCTACCAAATTTTATGAAATTGGGCCCATTAGTTTTTGAGTTAGAATGGATACATACATTGCACAGACATGTTACTGTATTATTGCAAGCTTTCTAAAGTTTTGTTTTTACAATGTAAGAAATCTGATGAGGGCAGCACATGACTTTCCCTGCAGACTTATATCCACATTCTCTTTATTTTAATTAAATTTAATTCACTTTTAATTCAATTTTCGTTCTCATTTGGTAACTGGACTTATTACTTTCCTTATATACATAATGTATAAGGAAAGTATTGTGACGGGGTCGAAAATTCGCATTCGAGTTTTCGACGGGAGAGCACGTTTCAAGCATCCCTGATCACGAATCAAACATTTTTGAAGTGATGTCTGTGTGTGTGTATGTGTGTGTGTGTGTGTGTGTGTGTGTGTGTGTGTGTGTGTGTGTGTGTGTGTGTGTATGTGTGTGTGTGTGTGTCAGTGAGTCTGTGGAGACGATAACTGACGAACGAATGGACCGATTCGAACCAAATTTGGTACAAAAATCACAATCCGTAAACACTGGAAGCCTATTGTTTTTATACGTGATCGAATGTTCAGAACCCCCCTAAATTTTCGAATGAAATTTTGAAAAAATCGTTAAAAAATCAAAACCGCTAATAAAGTTAAGCAAATAGACATTTCTTATGTAATTTTTCATTAGAAAACGATTGGCATACATTTTAGAACGCTAACATGAACCGTTCTCGAGATATTGTACATTTTTCAAAAAAATTATGAAAAAGTCACATAAAAAAAAAATTCCCATTGAGAAACATGTTCACTTTTCATATGTAATACCATGCGATAAATTGAGTGACATCATTCTCGTGGATCTAGCTCGTTCCATTCATGAAAAAATATACTTTGAATAATACTTTTGTATTAGAACGCCAATAGTCATTTATCTGCTATAAGAATAACTTTTCTCTTAGAGCATAACTCTTGGCGAGATTTTGCCCACGAATTTGGCGGAATGTCGCCAACTTGGCGACTTTTTTGAAATGCTGCCAAATTAATGAAAATCTCGCCAAATGGATAAAAATGATGCTAAATCAATGAAAATGACTATTAATTGTCGAAAATTCAATATCTTGGAAAGAATATTAGTATCTACTATAAGAAAATCCTATTACCTTCCTTATATACATAATGTATAAGGAAAGTATTGTGACGGGGTCGAAAATTCGAAATCGAGTTTTCGACGGGAGAGCACGTTTCAAGCATCCCTGATCACGAATCAAACATTTTTGAAGTGATGTCTGTGTGTGTGTGTGAAAGTATGTGTGTGTGTGAGAGAGAGCCTGTGAAGACGATAACTGACAAACGAATGGACCGATTCGATCCAAATTTGGTACAAAAATCACAATCCGTAAACACTGGAAGCCTATTGTTTTTATACACAATCGAATGTTAAGAACACCCCTAAATTTTCAAATGAAATTTAGAAAAAATAGTCAAAAAATCAAAACCACTAATAAAGTTACGCATATAGACATTTCTTATGTAATTTTTCATTAGAAAACGATTGACATAAATTTTAGAACGCTAACATGAACCGTTCTCGAGATATTGCACATTTTTCAAAAAAATTATCAGAAAGTCATATAAAATAAAAAAAAAATATTTCCTCTTGAGAGACATGTTCACTTTTCAGTAATACCATGCGATATATTGGATGACATCATTCTCGTGGATCTAGCTCGTTCCATTCATGAAAAAAGATACTTTGAGTAATACTTTTGTATTTGAACGCCAATATTCATTTATCTGCTGTAAGAATAACTTATTTCTTTGTCCATTATGCTTGGCGAGATTTTGGCGACGAATTTTGGCGGAATGTCGCCAACTTGGCGACTTTTTGAAATGTTGACAAATTAACGAAAATCTCGCCAAATGGATAAAAATGACGCTAAATCAATGAAATGACGACTATATGTCGAAAATTCAATATCTTGGAAAGAATATTAGTATCTACTATAAGAAAATCCTATTTATTTTACTGTAAAAGTGGTAAATTCATTACGTTATATAAGGAAAGTCATGTGTTGCCCACATCAGATTTTTTTCAAAGGTGGCGTAGAGAAAATACGAAAAAACTAAAATATCTCGAGAACGGCTAGTGTAATGGGATTGGTCTTATTCTCTCTCTTTTCTTCGTTAAACATTACGTATAAAACAAGCCTTTAATGGATATATTTGAGCATACGCAGTTTTTGTTTTAGATTTTGACGATTTTTGCGGGCCATATCGCAAAAAAAGGCAGGTTATTTTTTTCCGAATCGTACCAAAATCTAATCAGCACCAGGGTGATCCATAAGCGACTTATCTACCGAATTTTATGAAATTCGGTTCATTAGTTTTTCAGCTAGAGTGAATACAGGCAATTTTTGCTGGCCATTTCGTAAAAAAAGGGCGAGTTCTTTTATCCCGAATCATACCCAAAACTAATCAACAGCAGATTCGCCCACAAGTGACTCACCTACCAAATTTTATGAAATTCGGTCCATTAGTTTTTTAGTTAGAGTGGATACAAAATCTGCACAAACACACAGACACACACACACACAGACAGACAGACACACAGACAGACACACACACAGACACACACACAGACGTCACGTTAAAAATAGTTTTTTCGTATTCTAAAGGTCTCGAAATGTGTAGATTCGTCGAAAACTCGAGTTGCGATTTTCGACATGATTCCAATACTTTTCCAATACATTACCATGTATTGCAGGAAAAGTAAAATGAATTCAACTCTTTTTTTTTACAGTATTTTGCTATATATTATAGGGCACACAGAATCCGAAATAAACAGTGCAATGAAAATTAATTTTAGGGCGGCAAAATTTTCTGTGCTGCCAGCTTCAATGTGGTTAAATCCGGTAATGGATAGCTACCATAAATACTAATGAATTTTCACGGAAGTTTATATCGACTTTGGGAACTAAAAATCTAGAACTAATTTTTTTTTTTTTTTTTTTTTTAATTCGAGCGAAAATTTCGAAAGTTATTTGAAATTTTATATATTTTTAATATGGCAAAATAGGACAAAAATTTGAGATTCATGCGTAAAATGTATTATTTATGGCTCAATAATTACAAAACTTAATTGTTTCAATAATTGTAAGGAAAATTAGCCGCGATGCAATGTTTGTGTTTGTGACGAAAAATTCCAATTGCAAAGTTGCAAAGAATAGAAATCGATAATATAACTCTTACAGAAAGCATTTATTTGACACAACAGGGTTATGGGCGAATAACTGTCCTATTCAGAAATGGGAAAATAAACAACCAATAGAATCTAATGTATAGTCTGTTCAATATACTCTCCGCCAGTAATAATGCACATGAGAAAGAGTATGACATGCATTGCAGGTGTTACCGTGTTACAGTCCTTGATGATACGACTTTTTGAGAGATATTTATTGCCTTCTATATACGCGCTTCGTGCTTTCTTGTCGATTCCTACCCATTAAATAATCCTCCACAACTTCGACCTTGACGCTATTATTCTATCTCGCTTTGTTGCCGAGTTCGTTATCGAAACAAACTCTCTAACGATCCATTTTATTTATTTTTTTCTAAATAAAAAACTCTGATATGGGCAGCACATGATTTTCCTTATATAATGCAATGAATTTATTACTTTTACAGCAGAAAAAAAAAGGATTATTTTTATAGTAGTTATTTATATTCTTCCCAAAATATTGAATTTTCGTCAATGAGTCGTCATTTTCCATGTCGTCATCATTAATGAGTCGTCATTGATTTAGCGTCATTTTTATCCATTTGGCGAGTTTCTCGTCAATTTAGCAACATTTTGAAAAGTTGCCAAGTTGGCGACATTCCACCAAATCCATCGCCAAAATCTCGCCAAGCGTTATGGATGAAGAAATAAGTTATTCTTACAGCAGTTAAATGACTATTGGTGTTCAAATACAAAAGTATTACTCAAAGTATCTTTTTTCATGAATGGAACGAGCGAGATCTACGAGAATGATGTCACCCAATTTATCGCATGGTATAACATATGAAAAGTGAACATGTTGCTCAATAGGAAATATTTTTTTTTTATTACTTTCCTTTTTCCTTATATACATAATGTATAAGGAAAGTATTGTGACAGGGTCGAAAATTCGGATTCGAGTTTTCGATGGGAGAGCACGTTTCAAGCATTCCTGATCACGAATCAAACATTTTTGAAGAGATGTCTGTGTGTGTGTGTGTGAAAGTATGTGTGTGTGTGTGTGTGTGTGTGTGTGTGTGTGTGTGTGTGTGTGTGTGTGTGTGTGTGTGTGGAGACGATAACTGACGAACGAATGTACTGATTCGAACCAAATTTGGTACAAAAATCACAATCCGCAAACACTGGAAGCCTACTGTTTTTATACGCAATCGAATGTTCAGAACCCTCCTAAATTTTCGAGTGAAATTTTGAAAAAATCGTCAAAAAATCAAAACCACTAATAAAGTTACGCAAATAGATATTTCTTATGTAATTTTTCAGTAGAAAACAATTGACATAAATTTTGAACGCTAACATGAACCGTTCTTGAGATATTGCGCATTTTTAAAACAAAATATCAAAAAGTCATATAAAATAAAAAAAAAAATATTTCCCATTGAGAAACATGTTCACTTTTCATATGTAATACTATGCGATAAATTGGATGACATTGTTCTCGTGGATCTAGCTCGTTCCATTCATGAAAAAAGATACTTTGAGTAATACTTTTGTATTTGAACGCCAATAGTAATTTATCTGCTGTAAGAATAACTTATTTCTTCGTCCATAACGCTTGGCGAGATTTTAGCGACGAATTTGGTGGAATGTCGCCAACTTGGCGACTTTTTGAAATGTTGCCAAATTAACGAAAATCTCGCCAAATGAATAAATATGACGCTAAATCAATGAAAATGACGACTAATTGTCGAAAATTCAATATCTTGGAAAGAATATTAGTATCTACTATAAGAAAAATCTATTTTTTTACTGTAAAAGTAGTAAATTCATTACATTATATAAGGAAAGTCATGTGTTGCCCACATCAGATTTTTTTATATGACTTTTGATCATTTTTTTGGAAAATGTTCAATGTCTCGAGAACGGTTCATGTTAGCATTCTAAAATTTGTGTCAATCGTTTTCTAATGAAAAATTACATAAGAAATGTCTATTTGCTTAACTTTATGAGAGGTTTTGATTTTTTGACGATTTTTTCAAAATTTCACTCGAAAATTTAGGGGGGTTCTGAACATTCGATTGCGTATAAAAACAATAGGCTTCCAGTGTTTACGGATTGTGATTTTTGTACCAAATTTCGTTCGAATCGGTCCATTCGTTCGTCAGTTATCGTCTCCACAGACTCACTGACACACACACACACATACTTTCACACACACACAAACATCACCTCAAAAATGTTTGATTCGCGATCAGGGATGCTTGAAACGTGCTCTCCCGTCGAAAACTCGAATTCGAATTTTCGACCCCGTCACAATACTTTCCTTATACATTATGTATATAAGGAAAGTAAAAATAAATAAATAAAGTGAACAACAAGCCAGCCAAGGGGATGAATTGGATCTATTCAACTGATTCATGTGTTAATACGCACCACAGCCTTTTAATAAGATTTTTTTTTTCTCACACTGTCTAATATATTATAGCTAAAATATTGTTGTCACGAAAATTTTCGAATTCGAGATTTTGATGCCAATATATGTTAGAACTCCTGAAGACTTTTCGACTAATTTTAGAGTGATATTCGTCTGTATGTCTGTGTCAATTTCTTGTGCACACGGTAGCGACCACAAATATAAATGGATTTTTTTGCGCACTCAACCACTGTCACTATTTGGAAATCATGCAATATTTTATCATAGGAAAATAACGATATGGGAATTTTAAATTTCTGGGCATATGAATGGCTAACAATTCCGTCTAGTTATAATATTTTATAGAAAATGCATCACACACTTAATTTCATGGAGTTACGGGCATTCATTCTTGAGTTATATCATATCAAACCCTCACGCACATGCAGATTGCATCAGACAAACACTTTTCATCAAAACATGTTCAGGACGTCTTAAAACGGGCTATTGAATTCGAAAATTTTCAGACTAGTACTTTCTCCATATGGCATATTTACTGAGACTGCCTGCCCTTTGTGTGATGCCAATGAACCCATAAATAAACACCACCTGCGTCGCCATGGTGAAGCTTTCAGATATTGGGAGGCGAAAAGGGGCTATTGGGGTGATAGATAGCCGAAAGATAACCGAAGGTTATCTTTTGAACTTTTGTCGTTTTTCGTTTGCTCTTTTGTCTACTTTTGTTCTTGTTCTTGTTACTTTCCTTATATACATAATGTATAATGAAAGTATTGTGACGGGGTCGAAAATTCGAATTCGAGTTTTCGACGGGACAGCACGTTTCAAGCATCCCTGATCACGAATCAAACATTTTTGAAGTGATGTCTGTGTGTGTGTGTGTGTGTGTGTGTGTGTGTGTGTGTCAGTGGGTCTGTGGAGACGATAACTGACGAACGAATAGACCGATTCAAACCAAATTTGGTACAAAAATCACAATCCGTAAACACTGGAAGCCTATTGTTTTTATACGTAATCGAATGTTTAGAACCCCCCTAAATTTTCGAATGAAATTTTGAAAAAATCGTCAAAAAATCAAAACCACTAATAAAGTTACGCAAATAGACATTTCTTATGTAATTTTTCATTAGAAAACGATTGACATAAATTTTAGAACGCTAACATGAGCCGTTTTTGAGATATTGTACATTTTTCAAAAAAATATCAAAAAGTCATATAAAATTAAAAAAAAATTCCTATTGATAAACATGTTCAGTTTTCATATGTAATACCATGCGATAAATTGGGTGACATCATTCTCGTGGATCTAGCTCGTTCCATTCATGAAAAAAAATACTCTGAGTAACACTTTTGTATTTGGACGCCAATAGTCATTTATCGGCTGTAAGAATAACTTATTTCTTAGTGCATAACGCTTGGCGAGATTTTGACGACGAATTTGGCGGAATGTCGCCAACTAGGCGAGTTTTTGAAATGTTGCCAAATTAGCGAAAATCTCACCAAATGGATAAAAATGACTCTAAATGAATGAAAATGACGACTAATTGTCGAAAATTCAATGTCTTGGAAAGTATATTCGTATCTACTATAAGAAAAACCTATTTTTTTACTGTAAAAGTAGTAAATTCATTACATTATATAAGGAAAGTCATGTGTTGCCCACATCAGATTTTTTTTCATGTTAGAATTTTTGTATTTAGTATTAATTTCCTTATTTACATAGTATAATGTATAAAGAAAGTATTGTGACGGGGTCGAAAATTCGAATTCGAGTTTTCGACGGGGAGCACGTTTCAAGCATCCCTGAACACGAATAAAACGTTTTTGAGGTGATGTGTGTGTGTGTGTGTGTGTGTGAGTCTGGAGACGATAACTGACGAACGAATAGAGCGATTCGAACGAAATTTGGCACAAAAATTGCAATCCGTAAATACTGGAAGCCTATTGTTCTTACACGCAATCGAATGTTCAAAACCCACCTAAATTTTGAAATGAAATTTTGAAACAATCATCAAAAAATTAAAACATTGAAGTTACGTAAATAATCATTTCTTGTGTAATTTTTTATTCGAAAACGATTGACATAAACTTTAGCACGCTAGCATAAACCGTTCTCGAGGTATTGCACATTTTTCAAATACATTTATCAAAAAATCACTTAAACTTCATAAAAAGTATTAACTATTGTGAAATCTGTTCACTTTTCATATGTAGTATTATACGATAAATTTGTTATCATCATTCTCGTCGATTTACCTCATTCCATTCACAAGAGAAGACACTTTGTGGAATAGCATTCTAATTTGACGCCATTAATCGTTTATCTACTAAAAGAATAACTTCTATTTCTCTGACCATAATGCTTGACGAAATTTTGGCGACGAATTCGGCGAAATATCGCCAACTTAGCGAGTTTTTTACATGTCGTCAAACTGATAAAAAAATGTCTCCAAATTGATAAGAATGGCGCTAAATCAACAAAAATGACAACTAATTGATGAAAATTCAATATTTTGAAAATAACATAAGAATAACCTATTTCTCCGTCTGTAACGCTTAGCGGAATTCTGGCGACGAATTTTAGCGGCATATCGCCAATTTGGCGACTTGTTTTAAATATTGTCAAATTGATAAAAATGTAGCCAAGTTGATAAAAATGTTATCAAATTGATAAAAATGACGCAAAATGGAGTGCGATGTTTTGCAAATTTTTAATTCAGTGATATGATGGGCATACCTTTCATTATATAAGAAATGCTCTCCTAAATATCATCTCCAATATGGCGATATTTAGCCATACATTGACGAAAATATCGTCAAAATTGTAAAAACGACTCCAAGTTAATGAAAATGACGCCTAAGTGAAAAATTTATTATTAAAATATTTAAATATATGGACTGTATTGCTTATTGAGGATGATATCAATATTGATAATTATTAATTTAGAGTTGCGTAAAATATAAGTTAATTGGGTACAAAATAGCTTTACATGTTGTTATCCGGAATAGCGTCCAATGTACAATTCAACTTTACAAACACTGTGCCGTGCATTTTTTCATCATTTTTTCACCGTTAAAGAAGTAAACTCGTTGCATTATATAAGGAAAGTCATACGTGCTGTCCACATCAGATTTTTTTGTTCATGTGTCATTGATAATAATAACAAAAATAAACTTTATATCATGAGAAATATGAATACTTGTGCGTCTCTCTACTTTTTCATTCCTTCCTTTTCCACTAGAGGTCAATTCCATTTGCATCAATACCTTCATTAAAACGAAAAAAAAAAAAGTCTGATGTGGGCAGCAGATGACTTTCGCTATACAATGCAATGTATTTAGTTCTTTCACAGTGAAAAAATAATGTATAAGACCCACGGCACAATGTTTCTAATTTTGAATTGTTGTTCACTTGGCGCTTTTCCGGATGACAACATGATGTAAAACAATATTGGCTTTTAATACTTTTGATTTATGCGGTGATGCAATATTAGCATTTAATATTTTTGACGGATGCGGGGATGCAATATTGGCTTTTAATACTTTTGATGTATGTGGGGATGCAATATTGGCTTTCAATACTTTTGACGTATGCGAGGATGCAATATTGGCTTTCAATACTTTTTATGGATGTGAGGATGAAATATTGGCTTTCAATACTTTTGATGGATTCTGGGATGCAATATTCGCTTTTAATACTTTTGACGGATGCGGGGATGCAATAGTGGCATTTAATACTTTTGATGGACGCAGGATGCAACATTGACTTTTAATACTTTTGATGGATGCGGGGATGCAGTAGTGGCATTTAATACGTGTGACGATGTGGGTAAACAATATTGGCATTCAATACTTTTGATTTATGCGGTGATGCAATATTAGCATTTAATATTTTTGACGGATGCGGGGATGCAATATTGGCTTTTAATACTTTTGATGGATGCGGGGATGCAATAATTGCTTTTAATACATTTGACGGATGCGGGGATGCAATATTGGATTTTAATACTTTTGATTTATGCGGGGATGCAATATTAGCATTTAATACTTTTGATGGATGCGAGGATGCAATATTGGCTTTTAATACGTTTGATTTATGCGGGGATGCAATATTGGCATTTAATACTTTTGACGGATGCGGGGATGCAATATTGGCTTTTAATACTTTTGATTTATGCGGTGATGCAATATTAGCATTTAATATTTTTGACGGATGCGGGGATGCAATATTGGCTTTTAATACTTTTGATTTATGCGGTGATGCAATATTAGCATTTAATATTTTTGACGGATGCGGGGATGCAATATTGGCTTTAATACTTTTGATTTATGCGGTGATGCAATATTAGCATTTAATATTTTTGACGGATGCGGGGATGCAATATTGGCTTTTAATACTTTTGATTTATGCGGTGATGCAATATTAGCATTTAATATTTTTGACGGATGCGGGGATGCAATATTGGCTTTAATACTTTTGATTTATGCTGTGATGCAATATTAGCATTTAGTATTTTTGACGGATGCGGGGATGCAATATTGGCTTTTAATACTTTTGATTTATACGGTGATGCAATATTAGCATTTAATATTTTTGACGGATGCGGGGATGCAATATTGGCTTTAATACTTCTGATTTATGCGGTGTTGCACTATTAGCATTTAATATTTTTGACGGATGCGGGGATGCAATATTGGCTTTTAATACTTTTGATTTATGCGGTGATGCAATATTAGCATTTAATATTTTTGACGGATGCGGGGATGCAATATTGGCTTTAATACTTCTGATTTATGCGGTGATGCACTATTAGCATTTAATATTTTTGACGGATGCGGGGATGCAATATTGGCTTTTAATATTTTTGACTGATGCGGGGATGCAATATTAGATTTTAATATTTTTGACGGATGCGAGGATGCAATATTGACATTTAATACTTTTGACGGATACGGGAATGCAATATTGGCTTTCAATACTTTTTATGGAAGTGAAGATGAAATATTGGCTTTCAATACTTTTGATGGTTTCTGGGATGCAATATTCGCTTTTAATACTTTTGACGGATGCGGGGATGCAATAGTGGCATTTAATACTTATGATGGACGCAGGATGCAACATTGACTTTTAATACTTTTGATGGATGCGGGGATGCAGTAGTGGCATTTAATACGTGTGACGATGTGGGTAAACAATATTGGCATTCAATACTTTTGACTGATGCAGGGATGCAATATTGGCTTTTAATACTTTTGATAAATGCGAGGATGCAATATTGGCTTTTAATACTTTTGACGGATGCGGGGATGCAATATTGGATTTTAATACTTTTGACGGATGCGGGGATGCAATATTGGCTTTTAATACTTTTGATTTATGCGGTGATGCAATAGTAGCATTTAATATTTTTGACGGATGCGGGGATGCAATATTGGCTTTAATACTTTTGATTTATGCGGTGATGCAATATTAGCATTTAATATTTTTGACGGATGCGGGGATGCAATATTGGCTTTAATACTTTTGATTTATGCGGTGATGCAATATTAGCATTTAATATTTTTGCCGGATGCGGGGATGCAATATTGGCTTTTAATACTTTTGACTGATGCGGGGATGCAATATTGGCTTTCAATACTTTTTATGGATGTGAGGATGAAATATTGGCTTTCAATACTTTTGATGGATTCTGGGATGCAATATTCGCTTTTAATACTTTTGACGGATGCGGGGATGCAATATTGGATTTTAATACTTTTGATTTATGCGGGGATGCAATATTAGCATTTAACACTTTTTACGGATGCGGGGATGCAATATTGGCGGGGATGCAATATTGGCACATTGAACTTCGTTTCACTTTTGTTGATTTGTGACTTGATCCGAACACACACAGCGGACGCAGAACTTGATAAAAAAAAATTGATTGATATAAAAATTGGTTTCTATATTTAATGACCGCTGGCCTAGAAGCTGTGTGCACAGCAGCTAGTGAATTTTGAAATGCGAAACTTCGTACGACATGTGATGATCCTAATCTAAACAAATTATGTAAAATTTGTATAAGCGAAAGCATTTCAACGCCGTCTTATCTGCGCGCGTTTGTTATCGATCATTTATAAATACCTCGCTTGTTTTCTTTAAAAAGTAACACAGATAAAATAAAAAAAAAATTGAGTTTCTTTATCACTGCCGAATAACTGAGATAAATCTTGTCAAAGTCGTTTCAAATATAGATTAAATTTCAGAGAAAATTCTATTTTTTTATTCTCTCGACATTTCCTTTTCTTGTGATATTCCGGGAGAAAAGAAACTTGGTCACATAATCTTCTGTAGCTTGATGAGACGATATTTCGAACACTATAAGAGTTTTGTAAAAATAAATTACTGTTATGGAAACTGGATTTCCTACTGAACATTTTTGTCGCTTACCGTTTCCAGCTATCTTTTATAGTTTTGAGGATATTTTGAGCGAAAATAAGCAACTTGAGACAAAAAAAACTCGCTCGAGCAAAAAGTTTCTAGATTTCTTGAAAAAAGAAAGTTCAAAATATTAAAATTTTTTTGATATACTCATAAATTCTACCATATTTTCGCCAAAATAAGTAAAAATTGTTTATATTTTTATTTATTGGGTTCGAAGATGCAAGCGTCGAAAGTGTTTACATTTTTCGTAACACTCTTAAATGTTATTCATATCATAGCTGTTATTCACATACTGTTTGTTATTCACATAGATGTCAGCGTAGATGTTATTCACATCAAAAACATCTATATACTAGCACACGAAATTTTAGTATTCAAAATTTTGACAAATAATGGTGTTTTAAGGTCTCCTTAACCAATTTCGAACACTTATGGAAATATGTCCGTCCCTCTGTGGGCGTACGAGTGTCCTGTAGGGTGTGAAGTCGATAGATAACTCAAAATTAATAGCACCTATTGCTATCAAATTTTACGTGTAGATAAATTATGCAAAAAAACAATAACTGAATAGATATGCTTTTTAGTCATTTCCTTGATTCGAATTCGAATGATTAGAACTTTAAGATTTTCATAGCGTTTTATTTCTACGGAAAACAATGGTTATTATTCGATCAATGTTGGTAGTATATTGCAGAGGGGAAATTGGATAATTTGAACACCACCATGGAATGCTAATGGTAGCAGATCATAATAGTAGTTTTCATTAACACAGATAAGCCAAATGCGTCAATAAACTGTTGCCACCTTGAAAATGAAACTTTTAAAGAATAATTAACTGATTCACAGTGTAAAATGCAGCCGAACTAAAGATAAATGAGCGTGCATACGTTTTGGAAATTATTGGGATTTCCTTCTTCGGCGCAAGACACTTATTTGGGCTTTTAGGTCCAGACTTGTTGCACTGAAGAATGAAATTCAAATAATTTCCTATAGGTACTATGCTTATTTATCTTTATTTGCACTATATTTTATGTTGTGAACCAATTCATTATTGGTAGTGTGCAAAATCATGAGCTTTAAGCTTACTTTTCAAAGAATATTTTCGAAATATTTTAAAAGAAAGAATAATTTGAGTACCAAATTTAAAAAGAGATATTTCACTTTTCATCCTACTAATGATCACACAAGTAGAACTAAATACTATGGAGTATAAAAATGTCAAGATACTCCAGGTATTTTTTATGAAGGGTGTGTGTTGCTGTTGTTGAGACCCAGACCGTCCGACCTACCAGAAAGGTGTAAGGTAACTGCTTGGACGGCCGGGAAGTGCCACCCAATTTAGACCGGAACCCAGTGGGGGAGGCATCCACAGGGACCGTACCTTCCTTCCCTTACCACCAACCTCTCGGAAGGACCTATGGACCCATATGTTTAAAGTGATCGTACTCCGCATGAACACCGCGGCAGTTGTGGCAACATGCAAATCCAGCACGCAAACCACCGGTCTACCTCGCCCGAAATATGCCAACAGCACGCGGTGTTCCCAGGTGGTCACCCACCCAAGTACTAACCGCGCCCAATCCTACTTGACTTCGGTGATCTAACGAGAACGGTGTTTTCAGCACGGTAGGGCCGTTGGCCATGAAGGGTGTGTGTGTGTAAAATTTATCAAGTCAAACCGACTTGCAACAAAAATTAAATTTCCTAGCATCCATCTTTTATTATAAGTCACTGCTGCTGCTCCTACTACACCTGCAAAAGCACCTGTTCATATACGGTGAAGAGTGTTGCAAAGACAAGCCAAATGTCCTTCAGATCCAGTTTTTGATTGGTTGAGCCTTAAAGCAGATTCACAGACAAATTACGCATATTAATCAATCTGCTCGAAAAGAAAAGCCACTAAAGCTATTCACCTTTGAAGGTGATTTGATTAGCAGACTGCAATCACGTTCGTTTATTTAAAATAAGGTCAATGAAAGTTGCACTCGAGGGAAATTCTAGGCCTTGACATAATCATTGCCAGACAGCGAGACTGGGAGGTGTAATCGTTAATCATATTTGCGACTAACTTATGAAACACATTTCGATATTATTTGTCCACTCAGTTTACAAAGAATGTGCATTCGAAAATATGGAAATGATTTTTTTTTTTTTTAAACGCAGTCAATAAGAAAGAAAAATATCTGAAGTGAAAAGCTCCACTCAAATTTCTCATTCATTCGTATACCACTTTCATGAAAGTAAAGGAAAGGAAAGGAGTTAAAACTTTATATTGGGAAAACGCCAAAATCGTTTGAGACTATAATTGAGGTGGCGCTGAGGTAAGATGAGTTTCACTTACAGGCATTTAAGGGTTTCAGAAATTATTAATGTAATTAGAAGAACATTTTAATAACATTATACGTGAACATTTATAGTAAGATTGGGGTTTGAACATACTTTCGACAAAATCAATAAGTTTTCACAATATTGAAATAATATGATCACAAAAAATCTAATACGAATGCCATACAATAAGAAAGAAAAAAAAATTCTCTTTGGAATTAGAACATTCAGCCACAACCGGGTGTGTTTTCTTCCGCATGTATATTAATAGAAGCAATTTAATCTTATACCTAACTAGGAAACATAGGATTATTGCATTTGATATGTTTATGAATGTATAATTTGTTCGTTGCCCCCAACAACGCAAGTGTTATCAAAAGAGAAATATTTTTTTTAATGTGGAGTACACTAATTTTTAAAATGTAGTGCAAACTGATTTTTATAAGGTGCTGCACACTAATTTTTAAAAAGTGGTGCATCATATTTATTAATATGTGATTCCCATACCATCTAATCATATTTACTTTATAACAAAAAATATAATCACCCAAAAAGATTCGATCAGCTCAGACGGTATTTATTGTTTGCACTTCTGTTTTTGTGGATTTCTTAGCAAATAGTGAAAAGTGTCTCTGTTTCCCTTTTATTAGCTTTGGTTTCCTTTTTAATTCTTGACTCTATTGTTTTACTTTTATTTCTTTAGTCCCCTACCCCATGGTAAAAAAAAAACCTACATACGCCAATTGTTCCACACTGCATTGTCCTTATTTCTATGGCAAAAAGGCCCGTATTGAATTCAATAATTTTTATTTCAACTGTTAATTTTGCAGAAATGAATTATCGGTGCAATATAAATGAAAACTCAAACGAAATAGAATATTCCTAGGTATACAAATATATTTTTGTCTCCATTCTGTACAATGTTCGACAAAAAAAAATACTTATTAAGGTGCGCGTCAGAGCACCAGCCAAATTCTGTTAAAAAATTTAACGTACAATGCTGAAGACTGACGTTCACCTTTTACACGAGGCACCAAGTAGGCTTTTCAACCCTTCCCCTTTTCTTTTCTTTCGACTCATACCGTCTGACTCCGACCTACCCAAAAGTGTAAGGTATCTGTTTGGAGGCCAGGATAGTGCCACTCAATTTAGACTGGAACCCAGTGAGGGAGGCATCCACGAGGACCGTACCTTCCTTCTCTTAACACCAACCTCTTCGAACCCACAGATTTAACATGCACCTACTCCGCGTAGACACAGGGATAGTTTGAGCAGAGCAGTGAATTGATCTCGGTACCTCCGAGTGCAATCTCCATTCCCTAACCACTGGGATATCCCTTCCCCTTCACATACATCCCTCCATTATTCAGACCTGGAACTCGCCAATAAGGCTTGGAGCAGCTATTTTCCCGGCCGAGAAAGAAAAATAATCTGATGTGGGCAGCACATGACTTTCCTTACATAATGCAACAAATTTACTCCTTTTACAGTTAAAAAAGAATCTGATGTGGGCAACACATGACTTTCCTTATATAATGCAATGAATTTACTACTTTTACAGTAAAAAAAAATAGGTTTTTCTTATAGTAGATACTTACATTCTTTCCAAGACATTGAATTTTCGACAATTAGTCGTCATTTTCATTGATTTAGCGTCATTTTTATCCATTTGACGAGATTTTCGTTAATTTGGCAACATTTCAAAAAGCCGCCAAGTTGGCGACATTCCGCCAAATTCGTCGCCAAAATCTCGCCCATCGTTATGGACGGAGAAATAAGTTATTCTTATAGCAGATAAAAGACTATTGGCATTCAAATACAAAAGTATTACTCAAAGTATCTTTTTTCATGAATGGAACGAGCTAGATCCACGAGAATGATGTCACCAAATTTATCGCATGATATTACATATGAAAAGTGAACATGTTTCTCAACAGTTAATATTTTCTTTTAATTTATGGGATTTTTTTGATAAACTTATTTGAAAAATGTGCAATATTTCTAGAGCGGTTCATGCTAGCGTTCCAAAGTTTATGTCAATCGTTTTCTAAGGGAAAATTACATAAGAAATGTCTATTTGCGTAACTGTATTGAAGATTTTGATTTCTTGATGATTTTTTCAAAATTTTACTCGAAAATTTAGAGGGGGGGGGTTCTGCACATTCGTTTAAAAACAATAGGCTTTCAATATTCACGAATTGTAAATTTTGTACCCCATTTCGTTCGAATCGCTCCATTCGTTGAGATATCGTCTCCACAGTCTCACTGACACACACACACACACACACACACAGACATCCCCTCAAAAATGTTTGATTCGTGATCAGGGATGCTTGAAACGTGCTCTCCCGTCGAAAACTTGAATTCGAATTTTCGACCCCGTCACAATACTTTCCTTATACATTATGTATATAAGGAAAGTAATAATGTACAAGATCCACAGTACTGTGTTTTTAAAATTGATTTGTACATTTGGCGATTTTCCGGATGACAATACATATAATGTTATTTCAAAGTCCACAATTAACTTATATTTCACAAAACTCTAAATTAACAATTATCAATATTGATAGCATCCTCAAGCGATATAGTCCATATATTAAAATATTTTAATAATTAATTCATCAATTAGACGTCATTTTCATTAATTTTGCGTCATTTTTGACGAAATTATCATCAATCTAGGCGAAATATCGGCAAGTTGGCGATACTTTGCTAGGTTATTTTCCAAGTTTGCCAAATACATCACTAAGTATATCAGACAAACGGAGAGAAGAGCATTTGTAATATACTAGAATGTATGCTCGTCATATGACGGAAATCAGAATTTGCGAAACATTACTCCTCATTTGGCGTCATCTTTATCAATGTGGCGACATTTTTGTCACCTTGGCAACAAAAGCGTTCTAAAGTTTGTGTCAATCGTTTTCTAATGAAAAAATCTGATGTGGGCAACATATGACTTTCCTTATATAATGTAATGAATTTTATACTTTTACAGTAAAAAAATAGATTTTTCTTATAGTAGATACTAATATTCTTTCCAAGATATTGAATTTTCGACAATTAGTCGTCATTTTCATTGATTTAGCGTCATATTTATTCATTTGGCGAGATTTTCGTTAATTTGGCAACATTTCAAAAAGTCGCCAAGTTGGCGACATTCCGCCAAATTCGTCGCCAAAATCTCGCCAAGCGTTATGCACTAAGAAATAAGTTATTCTTACAGCAGATAAATGACTATTGGCGTTCAAATACAAAAGTATTATTCAAAGTATCTTTTTTCATGAATGGAACGAGCTAGATCCACGAGAATGATGTCACTCAATTTATCGCATGGTATTACATATGAAAAGTGAACATGTTTCTCAATAGGAAATATTTTTTTTTTTATTTTATATGACTTTTTGATAATTTTTTTGAAAAATGTACAATATCTCGAGAACGGTTCATGTTAGCGTTCTAAAATTTATGTCAATCGTTTTCTAATAAAAAATTACATAAGAAATGTCTATTTGCGTAACTTTATTAGTGGTTTTGATTTTTTAACGATTTTTTCAAAATTTCATTCGAAAATTTAGGGGGGTTCTGAACATTCGATTGCGTATAAAAACAATTGGCTTCCAGTGTTTACGGATTGTGATTTTTGTACCAAATTTGATTCGAATCGGTCCATTCGTTCGTCAGTTATCGTCTCCACAGACTCACAGACACACACACACACACACACACACATACTTTCACACACACACATACAGACATCACTTCAAAAATGTTTGATTCGTGATCAGGGATGCTTGAAACGTACTCTCCCGTCGAAAACTCGATTTCGAATTTTCGACCCCGTCACAATACTTTCCTTATACATTATGTATATAAGGAAAGTAAAAATTACATAAGAAATGACTATTTGCGTGACTTTATTAAAGATTTTGATTTTTTGATGATTTTTTTAAAATTTCACTCGAAAATTTAGGGGTTCTGAACATTCGATTGCGTTTAAAAACAATAGGAATCCAGTATTCACGGATTTTAATTTTTGTACCAAATTTCGTTCGAATCGCTTCATTCATTCATCAGATATCGTCTCCACAGACTCACTGACACACATACACACACAAACCCAGAGAGACATCACCTCAAAAACGCCTGATTCGTGTTCAGGGATGCTTGAAACGTGCTCTCCCGTCGAAAACTCGAATTCGAATTTTCGACCCCGTCACAATACATTCCACACACACACACATATAGTATATTATATTATGTATATAAGGAAAGTAAAACCCCCCAACACGAAGCAGGAAGAAGATCTATGGGAGCGGGCAGCCCAACCACGTCAACTTAGGAGGATGAAATACAATGTATTCCATCGAATGAATAGAATGTATTCAATCCTCCTAGCCGCCAACCTTGACAAACAACGTGAAAAAATTCACCCCCCCCCCCCCCCCAAATAATAAAAAAAAAGAACCCAGACAGTGTGACTCACCTTATAGGTTTTGAGTAACTAGTTGCATGGCTGAAAAGAACTCTTTTTTTTTATCAATGCGCCAGTCAATTCCCCCCCCCCCCCCTGTATCAATGCGTTAAAGATTTTTTTTAATGAAATTTCAGCTTTTGCATCTAAACTCCGACAAATAACGTTACCAGTTTATCATGCGTTCTATTTTTCATGCTTTGAATATTCCACTGCTACTCTGCTGGAAAAACACTGGAATTTCTTATTTACTAAATTTGAAATAACCGTAATAACTAGAGCCAGGATTTTGCCTATTACTTTCCTTATATACATGGTATAATGCATAAGGAAAGTATTGTGACGATGTCGAAAATTTAAATTGGAGTTTCTGACGGGAGAGCACGTTTTAAGCATCCCTAAACACGAATCGAACGTTGATTTCCGTGTGTGTTTGTGTGTGTAAGTATGTGTATGTGTGTATATGTGTGTCAATGTGTCTGTGGAGACGATATCTTAGAAACGACTGGAGCGATTCAAACGAAATTTGGTTCAAAAATTACAATGAGTGAATACTGGAAGGAATACAAATGTTCGGAAGGTTCTCAAATTTTCGAATGAAATTTTGGAAAAATCATCCAAAAATCAAAACTTTCAATAAAGTTACGTGAATAATTATTTTTTGTATAATTTTTCATTAGAAAACGATTGACACAAAGTGCAATATTCGGAACAGTGGAAAAATAAATAAAAATAAAATAAATTTGATGAAATCGTTTTCCTTTAAACCTGATAAATGAGGACTGTAATCCTAATGAATGTGACGAATGGCATTGATATCCTTCCGCAGGCAGCACAGACGCCTGCAGAGACGTTTATTACTTCCGACACCGCCGGCGTCATATCCGGTTGAACTTGTTGGGATCCAAAAATAGTTTTTATCCCCGTAATTATTTTAGCTATTATCCTGAAATTCCAACTCTCATGAAAACATTATTATATTAATTGTTTCGTTAACATCATTTGTTTGAAACCATATAAGAAAAATATAATATAAAAAAAAAATCCTTATTTATACCTTATAAATAACTCATGTTCCCACCGAGATTTTCTGGATTTTATCCGGCAACATTTTAAAAAGTCGCCAAGTTGGCGACATTCCGCCAAATTCGTCGCCAAAATCTCGCCAAGCGTTATGCACTAAGAAACAAGTTATTCTTACAGCAGATAAATGGCTATTGACGTTCAAATACAAAAGTATTATTCAAAATATGTTTTTTCATGAATGGAACGAGCTAGATCCACGAGAATGATGCCATCCAATTTATCGCATGGTATTACATATGAAAAGTGAACATGTTTCTCAAGAGGAAATATTTTTTTTTATTTTATATGACTTTTTGATAATTTTTTTGAAAAATGTGCAATATCTCGAGAACGGTTCATGTTAGCGTTCTAAAATTTATGTCAATCGTTTTCTAATGAAAAATTACATAAGAAATGTCTATTTGCGTAACTTTATTAGTGGTTTTGATTTTTTGACAATTTTTTCAAAATTTCATTCGAAAATTTAGAGGGATTCTGAACATTCGATTGCGTATAAAAGCAATAGGCTTCCAGTGTTTACGGATTGTGATTTTTGTACTAAATTTGGGTCGAATCGGTCCATTCGTTCGTCAGTTATCGTCTCCACAGACTCACTGACACACACACATACTTTCACACACACACAGACAGACATCACTTCAAAAATGTTTGATTCGTGATCAGGGATGCTTGAAACGTGCTCTCCCGTCGAAAACTCGGATTCGAATTTTCGACCCCGTCACAATACTTTCCTTATACATTATGTATATAAGGAAAGTAATATTAATATTTTGAACATTTAAAAAAGTGAAATTTTTTTATCCCAGCGAGATTTTGTTTCACTTTGCTTACTTTCACTGAAAATATCTTCTAAAGTATAAGAGATAGATAAACAGTAAGCGATACAAATCTTCAGTAAGAAATCCCATTTCTAAAAGTTGTTTTTACAAAGTCATTACTTGTTTTTACAAAGTCATTACAGTTTTCGAGAAATCGGCTAGTGAAGTTAAAAATTTTTAAATAAAGTTGAAGATTAAAAATTTTCAAGTTAGTAAACTATAAGAAGAAATTTTGCAAGGATATATTATTAGATTTATATCACGTTCTTAGTGTTTGAAGTTCTTAGTTTTCGATATTTTAATATTTTGAACTATTTTGAAAAGATGGTTTGAATTTCAATGATTTTGAGTCAAACACCCACAAAAATGTTCTTGACCATTTGGGCACCATGTGACTGGAGCTTTTATAACCGTACAAATGACCGGAACGACAAAATGAACACGCAAAGCACAGAATACTATATTACTATAGTAGTCTGTGAATATAATACTATAGTTACAGTGGCTGGAATAGATAGTGTGCCGACCGAGGCGAAAAACAGATTCCCTAAAAACCGCCTCCGCCAGACGGCGTTGGTCTCAAATAAGCGGTCTAAAGCGGAGGAGTTAACATTGAAACTAATGGGAATTTAATTCAAACGAAATGATTGATATCTTTGGAAATAATTGAAGAATTTGTCTGAAATTTGGTGTAATTATTGCAAGTGGTATACACAAAAAGTCATTTGATTTTCAGAGAGATTGACCTAGGGATATATCCATACTTAAAAATTTTATTTAGCTTTATCTGTGGTCTTTCAAACATTTGAGATTCAAAATAATCAAATTCATTCATCACAGTAACGTGAAATTCGGTATGACGTTTTCTCTTGTGGTACATTTCAAGTCTTTCGATTTTGAAGCTTATCGGGCTAGCCCGTCCTGGGCCCGCCATATGACTTTACTTTTTGGTATAACTCGAGAACAGGTGTTCTAAAAATTCGAAGTTTAGCATATGCTTGTCATTTGCTGTATATTTTAACTCTTTGGATTAAAAATCTTATCGGGCTAGCCCGTCCTGAGCCCAACAAGAGGAATATATCGTTTTTTGAGAATAACTCAAAATTCGGAGCATCTAGAATGTCTAAATTTAATATATCATTGTCTTTTGTGGCATATTATATTTCATCGCATTTCGAACTTTATCGGGCTAGCCCGTCTTGGCCCGCCAAAGAAATTTACTCGCTTTTCAAGAATATCTCGATCAAATGAAGTAGCTAAAGAATGTGAATTTTGCATATAATTTCCTTTTCGATGGATTTTAATTTAGATTTTGAACCCCATCGGGCTAGCCCGTCCTGAGCCCAACAAGAGGAATATATCGTTTTTTGAGATTAACTCAAAATTCGGAGCATCTGGAATGTCAAAATTTAATATATCATTGCCCTTTGTTGTATATTATACTTCATCGCATTTCGATCCTTATCGGGCTAGCCCGTCTTGGCCCGCCATAGAAATTTACTCGCTTTTCAAGAATAACTCGATCAAACGGAGTAGCTAAAGAATGTGAATTTTGTATATCAATTCCTTTTGGATGGATTTTAATTTAGATTTTGAACCCCATCGGGCTAGCCCGTCCTGAGCCCAACAAGAGGTATTTATCGTTTTCTGTGAATAATTCAAAATTCGGAACATCTGGAATGTCTAAATTTAATATATCATTGCTCTTTGTGGTATATTATATTTCATCGCATTCGAACCTTATCGGGCTGGCCCGCCATAGAAATTTACTCGCTTTTCAAGAATAACTCGATCAGTCGGAGTAGCTAAAAAATGTAAATTTAGTATATCATTCCCTTTTGGATGGATTTTAATTTATAATATAGTATTCTCTTTTGGGATATATTTTAATTCTTTGGATTTTAAACTTTATTGGATTACCCCATCTTTGCCCAGCCTTAGGAATGCATTCGTTTTTGGAAAATAACTCGAAAATTGGAGAAAAATTATCATTTACCAAACAATTAAACAATTACATTAGTTCTCCTTAGGGATTATATTTGAGAAAGTATTTTGTACTGTTGTGTAAACCCACATTCGATCGTCGACCCCCTCCCCCCTTATCCTAGATCTTGCCTACGCTTATATGCAAGAGAATTAAATAATGCGAAACCAGTCCACGATGCACTTTAAAGATTCATAGTAATATAGTGATTCGTACTACATAGTATAATAGAAAGGGAAGTCTTGTGACGGGATTTTTGGATGCTGAAATTCGCAGATTATGAAATGTTAAGCGATTTTTTAGCCTATTCGTCGAAATGAAAAATAAAATAATATGCTGGATGAATCGAATTAATACATTTTTCTAGGCAATTTTACACAGAAAAGGCAATAATGATAATTACAGCCCTACATTACACAGTTCTGTAGTTTCAGTACTACTAGAATTCTAGAACTTATCAAATCAAGTAAATACACGATGTCACACGACAAAATAAATAATCAGGAGCTTTAAATAGAGAATATTTGCCTCTGAAATTTTTGTAACCTGTTTTACATTCAGGTACGAAGCAGTGTCTGTCATTCCCTTTCTTTTTAGAATTTGATGACATGCTTCATCAACTATAAAAACTATTAAATATGTTGATAGATCTATTAGAAAACTGATATGGTATGGCTATAAAAACAGTCCTTTTTAATCCAAATATAGATTTTCAACGTCAGTTACAACAAACATCAAATGAGTGAAAGCTTGCTGCTTACACTTTCGAAAAATCTTTCTTTCTGAGTGGGTCCATCCTGTCCAATCTTAGAACGAAAAAGAATATTGTACATGTGACGATTCTTAGTAAAAACAAATTCGATCTCAGATGACCAATGCGCTAATGAGATACTTCCTATTGTATCTAGAGGCCACCCTGAAGGCAGTACAAAATGTCCTTCCCTGGTGTTCTACCCATTTCCAGAGCCCCCGCTGATTTGCAGGTCTTTTGAGCATTGTTCGTGTAAGAGATGTGGTAATTTGCGGAAACGTATTTGAGGAGACGCGCTTGTCGAAATAAAATAGCGGTCGATTACATGTCCACTCTCAACCGAAATTCTTATCAGCGCTATCTTTCACCGTATAAAGAGGCACTTGTAGGCAGCCTCCACCTTGTTCTAATGTTCAAGCGGCAATGGTGTTTCATGTTTTTTTTCCAAATTCACAGGGCCACCCACGGGCATTTTTCCTAGTAGCCGAACATATGAGATAAAACAAAATATTTGCCAGACATTCTCATACATTATTTTTTTAGGTTTACATGGTAATATGTATCAAAATGCAAAACAAAAGTTTGGTTTTAAAGCATTCGTTTAAGTTATTCATATAATGCTTTTAAAAATTATTGAAAAATTTCAATTTCAAGTAAACAAAATCAATACGTGCGGTCCAAATTTCTGCTAAAGAAATAAAATTATCTTCGTAAAAAGCAGAATACCACTCAAAATACTAATATCGACCGGTTTCGAAGGCATAAAACCTCCTTTGTCAGATCACGCAGAACCGTAACCTTCACTCGTACTCCCAGTGCACCGACCCAACGTCCGTGGACAAATTCCGCACTTCTTAGCTCATTTGCATATGGATGTAACTATGTATTTAGGACACAAGGGGGTCGACGATCGAATGAAGCTTATAGTACAAAATTCATTTTTTTTTAAATATGGACAATTTTGAGAACTAATGTAATTGTTCGGCAAATGAGGGTTTTTACCACACATCCTATCTCCCATGCCTACGCCGCTAATTATAATTATATATACGCCGAAAATATTAAATTCTACCCGAAATGGAATTAATATACTAAATTTGGATTTTCTATCTGCTCAGTTTTCGGGTTATTCTAAAAAAATGAATCTATTCCTATGGCAGGCACAGTACGAGCTAGCTGAATGAAGTTCAAATTCGAAAAAATGAAATATATCACAAAAGACAATAGCATGCTAAACTTGGAATTTTTAGCTACTCCGGTTCTCGAGTTATTTCATCAAACACGATCGCATTCCTAAGACGGACTCAAGACGATGAGGTTCAAATTATAAATTATGATAAACCCCAAAAGAAATTGATATACTAAATTTAGATTTTTTAGCTGCTCCAATTTACGAGTTATTCTCGAAAAATGAGTACATTACCACTATCTCGGGCCCAAGACGGGCGAGTCTGATAAGGTTCAAAATCCAAAGAAATAAAATATACCCTAAAAAACAATGATATACTAAATTTAGATATTCTAGCTGCTACAGTTTTGGAGTTATTCTTAAAAAACGAGTACATTCCTTTTGTTGGGACCGGAACGGGCTAGCCCGATCAGGTTTAAATCCAATGAGCTTAGAGATACCGCAAATGACAACGACATTCTAAACTTGAAACTTTTTGATACTCCGGTTCTAGAGTTATTCCACTAAAAAAGTGAATTTCTAAGTCGGGCCCAAAACGGGTTGACCCGATACGGTTCAAAAACAAAGGAATTAAAATATTCCCAAAAGATAAGGATGTACTAAATTTATATTTTCTAGTTTCCCCGATTTTCCAGGTATTCTAAAAAACGGGTCCATTCCTATGTCGGGCCCAGGACAGACTACCCCGATAAAGTTCAAATCCGAAGAAACTTAGATATACCCCAAAAGCCAACGACATGTTAAATTTGGAATTTTTAGCTACTTCGGTTCTCGTCTTATTTTTCAAAAACGAATGCATTCTTCAGAAGATCCAAGACGGGCTAGCCCGACGAGCATCAAAATCTAAATTAAAATCCATTCAAACGGAAATGATATACTAAATTTATATTTTTCAGCTACTCCGATTGATCGAGTTATTTTTTAAAAGCGAGTAAATTTCTATGGCGGGCCCAAGATGGGCTAACCCGATACGGTTCGAAATGCGGTGAAATGTAATATACCCCAAAGGAAAATGACATATTGAATTTAAACCTGTGGGTCCGTAAGTCCTTCCGAGAGGTTGGTGGTAGGGGAAGGAGGGTACGGTCCCTGTGGATGCCTCCCCCACTGGGTTCCGGTTTAAATTGGGTGGCACTTCCCGGCCGTCCAAACAGTTGCCTTACACCTTTCTGGTAGGTCGGACGGTCTGGGTCTCAACAACATTCTAGATGCTCCGAATTTTTAGTTATTATCAAAAAAAGATATATTCCTTTTGTTGAACTCAGGACGGGCTAGCTCGATAAAATTTTTATCCAAGGAATTAAAATATACAGCAAATGGCAAGGATATGCTGATCTTCGAATTTTTAGATGCACCTGTTCTCGAGTTATACCGCAGAAACGGGTGAGTTTCTAAGGCGGGCCTAAGACGGGTTAACCCGGTACGGTTGAAAATTGAAAGAATTAAAATACACCCCAAAAGAAAACGATATATTAAACTTAGATTTCCAACGTTCTCTGATTTTCGAGTTATTCTCTAAAACCAGGTAATATCCTACGGCGGGCCCAGGACGGGCTAGCCCGATAAGCTTCAAAATCGAAAGAACTGAAATGTACCACAAGAGGAAACGTCATAACGAATTTCACGTTACTATGATAAATGAACCTGATTATTTTGGACCTCAAAGGTTTGAACGAACACCAGATCAAGTTAAATAAAATTTTAAAAATAAGAATATATCCCTTGCTCAATCTCTCTGAAAATCAAATGACTTTTTGTGTATACCACTTACAATAATCACACCCAATTTCACACAAATTCTTCAGTTATTTCGAAAGATATCAGTCATTTCATTTGCAATAAATTCCCATTTGTTTCAATGTTAACTCCTCCGCTTTAGACCGCTTATTTGAGACCATCGCCGTCTGGCGGAGGCGGCTTTTCAGGAACATCTCCCAGCATTGGGAGGTATAGGCGGTCGGCACACTATAACTTCTAGACACTGTACTATAGTAGTCTGTGACGCAAAGAATACACCTAGACAAAGCACTTCAACTTTTATTTTACTAAGATGTTGTTATAGCAACGAGTTTGAATGTTGTGTATAGTAGAAATTGCGGGAAAAATGGCTTATTTGACTATTTTAATTTTATTTAATCATGCATTTATATGGTTAAAATGTTTTTTTAATACGTAAAAAAGAAAGGTATAATATATTTTTCTTTACAAGATAAGTAGTTTGTAAGGTGTATTTTATTTTCTTATATCGTTGTAGACAAAGGGTTTTGTTTTGAGGCAGAGGTTTAGCGGTACGGATCGCTTTGCTTAATTGTTATATCCGATTATACGTCTTATGGGATCGTCCTTAAAAAAACATATAACCGAAAATTAAGTCCAACAGGCTGTACTATGGCAGCTCTTATATTTAATAATAATAATTAAAAAAAAGATGATGTTAAAACCTTTTCCCAATCTCTTTAAAATCCCATCTGTGTTTTCAAAGTGATATTTAATATAGTTTAAATATGCATTTGAATTTTTTATTCGATCATATTTTTTAATACAAAGAACATAAAACATGAAAATTTCGTACTTTTATTTTCATTGCAAATCTTGATTAAATATGTAATCTTCCTTTAATCGTCTGGTTATTGTTAACACACACAAAAAAAAAAAAAAAAAAAAAAAAAACATTATAATAAAAATAGAACTTACATAAGAATAAAATATATTTTAAAGGGATTTGAAAAAGTCTTTTACTATGGTTTTCCATACTGATTGTTTCTGAACTAGAAGCAAAACATTGTGAATAAGTGTTCTTGAAAAGTTTTTCTGCATTAGTGTCTCAATGCTATTTACTGCTTCTTGAAACAACAAAGGGATAATTTCATCACTACTGCTCAGATGTTCAGGGATTTTAACTTAGTAATTATTTAACTGTGCATAGTTTTAAAGTAATTATTTTGAAATCACAATTTTCATATTTTTCAAAAGTGATGTCAGTTCCTAACATTTTCCAGATTTCTTCATTGAAAATTATAGTTTTTCCCCATCACTTTCAGCATCAGTATTTGCATCTGTCACTGGGTTTAAAAATCCTTCTTTGGCGAAATAATTTCTTATAGTTTAGACTTTACTTGAGACCATGCCCGGGAGATTATGTTAATCGCCTCAAGTATGTTTAACTTTTTTGAAGCTCTTTCTACTGTAATATTTTGAACTTCAAGTTAAATTAACTGTTTCCGGTAATACTCCTTTCTTTTAAATTCTTGATTATTTCCCAGATCTTGTGGCTGTAGTTTACTTGCACAATTGGGCGGAAAGAAAATAATATTTTGCGAATGATTCATCTTTTGGTTATGAGTGGTGCATTGGTCCATGAATGACAAAATGTTATGGTTTTGCATTGCCAAGTACATTTTCTGTAAAATGTCAGCTGATAATTAACCATGCTTTTCTATTCGCCATATGTGTTAGGGGTAAACTTTTCATGTTTTTGATACATCATGGTCTTTTTTGATTACTATAGTGATTAAGTGGGCATTTTTTGTGTCCCATCTGTATTCAACCATATTTGGTCGATCTTTATTACACTGATCATCATTAAAGGCTAGAATTCTTGCAGGTATGGGTTGATAGAATAATCCAGTTTCATCAATGATGAAAATGTTTTTTAGTTGATAACCGTTGATTTTTCTCGATAGGTTTCTAAACCAATCTTCAACAGTTTCTGATGGAACATTTTTCGATTCCTCGCTTTTTACTTTACTATAAGAAATTCTGTGTCGTAATTTAAATTTATGGATCCATCTTGTATAAAAGCTAGTGTCATTTACATTAGGTTTTAATGTAATCTCTGTAGCTTTCTCCATCAACATAGGTACACTCATCAAGATATTTGATGCAGGACATTGAGTAAAAATCTGCAGCAAAATGTCTTCAACTTCTGAAAATTTTCCTGTCTGCACATACAACATTTTGGAAGCTCATATACAATGAGCTGAAGCTCTTATTTTCAATTTTTTAACTCTTTTACATGATTGTTTTAAGTGTAGACACTGGGATATTCAACTTCTTTGCTAATTCCACTGTTTTCAACACAGTATTCTCATCAACTTTTTTTCAAAATTTCTACTTTATCTTTTAAAGATAGTGACTTTCATTTTCTTGATGACATTCTTGACTTAATAGAGCTGGAAGTTTTAACACATGGCCAAACAAACAGCAATGATCTGACAATACAGAAATGGTCCTTTCCTGGAAGCTACGTATATACAGTTTCTTATCAACCAACTTGCAGAATGCAAAGTGGTCAGTTAGTCCCTCTATTTATACAGGGTAAATGGGTTCTTCCCACCTTTTCATTATAGAGTTCAAGGAATGAGTTTGTTACCACTGTTCTAGGAATGAGTTCATTCACCGTTCTAGGAATGAGTTCGTTACCTGCTGGGAATGTTGCTAGAAAAACAGATAAGATAAAATAGAACTATTTGAAATATTAGCAGGAAATTTCATACTCCAGAATGACTTTTGACTTGGAAGTCTGAAAAAAAAACCCGCATATATAAATAAGAATTAAGTCATGTTGCATAAATGATATAGTTTAGTTTTACCATTAAAATTATAAAAGGCTGAATCAGGACCTAAGCTAAATAGCGAATAAATAAAAGATGTATAAATGAGAAACATATAAACGGTGCTCCACTGTATTTTATTTTTACCATTGTAAATAAATTGCATGTATTGTTTTGTTTTCAGATATTGAAGCTTCATCTAATGTGATAAATATAACCTGTCCTATTTCAGAATAGCTTTAAAAAGAACCATAAAAAATAGAAAAGAATAAAAATGGTTAAGTTTCATAAGTTTAAACTTGTTTTTTTATTCTGTCTTTAATATTTTAATTTCAAAATATTGGATAATTTAATCATAACATTTTTATATCTTTAATGCCTGCTCTAGTCTTATGCTTATGAGACTCTGGGGACAACTTGCTTCCATTTTTACTTATGATTGTTTTTTTATTGTTTTTTATTTTTTTGTATTGTGTCTTTTTAAATTTTGAAACTAGGTTTGGATAAAGTCAACATTTATATAACATTCACTTCACCAATAGTTTTGCTTATAAAACTTTATATGATTTTTTGTAATTATTTGTATTTATAGTGCATAAGCAGAAAGAATCAAGTCTTCCATCATAAGGGAGACTTGATCCAGTGACTGTGGAGACTTTATCCATAAAGGGAAATGGTCTTCTTATTTAAATTAATTGTATTACAATTTACATTGTATCCGTAAAGTTTACATCTGTTTTAAGCAGTATTTTCAAGTCTTAAGCATATTATAATCAGCAAAAGAAATTTTGAAAATGAAGCTTGATATCATACAATCATTCTTTGCTACAAATTTTGTAGCTAAAATCACTCTTTTTATTTGATCCTCATCAATTTGACAAATGTTTTCCTTATGTGGCCATTTAAATCTTTGACTTTCAATGTTTCTTGCAAATTTAACCCAAAATTCATCATTTTTTCTAAAATTTCATTAACAAAATTGCTAATAATTTGTTTTTCCTTTGAATATCGCTATATAACCCAGATGCGTTCGGTGATGTTTTCATTGTCATCTAAATTATTGGTTAGTTCAGACTCATGTGAAGAATTAGAGCTTTCTGATTTCATTGTATTACTAGTTTTTAGATAATTGCATTTCTTTTCAGTTAGAAAATTTAATTTCTTCACTTTTTAAAGCTTGCTGACTGGTGAGTTGCAGGCAACACAAGAGCCCTTAATTCCTCCTCTAACTTGTTCTCTACCTGAGTAAAGTAAACAAGGCTATGCTTCTGCTGGGGAGACTTGATTCCTGGAGCAAGTATCCCTGTTTCATTTAGTATCAAGTCTCCCTACAGTGTATAAATTAGAACAATGGCTTGATGCACAAAATTGGGTATCATTTTTCAGACTTTCATAGCTAAATATTGTGCAAGAATGTTTGTTTCTTCAATAATTAAAAGGAATAGTTATTATATTGGTGAGTTGCAGGCAATACAAGAGCCCTTAATTCCTCCTCTAACTTGTTCTCTACCTCTCCATGAGTAAAGTAAACAAGGCTATGCTTCTGCTGGGGAGACTTGATTCCTGGAGCAAGTATCCCTGTTTCATTTAGTATCAAGTCTCCCTACAGTGTATAAATTAGAACAATGGCTTGATGCACAAAATTGGGTATCATTTTTCAGACTTTCATAGCTAAATATTGTGCAAGAATGTCTGTTTCTTCAATAATTAAAAGGAATAGTTATTATATTGAATAATAATGGGTTTGCAACATAAGATACAGCACAAATCAATCTTGATAAATAAGTATGCATATGTTTTGGAAATCCATGGATTTCCTTTTTCGGTGCAAAAAGTCTGGACTTAAATACTTAAATAAGTGCAAGGCTATTATCGGTCAAACAAGATATTTTTTAACCATGTCTTGCACTTATTTGGGCATTCAGGTTCATACTTTTTGCATTGAAGAATGAAATCCATGAATTTCTGAATCGTACTTAAAGCTTATTTATCTTGATTTGTACTGCATTTTATGCTGTAAAACTAGTTCATTATTGATTGTTTGATTGTATGCCACATGCTTTACTTAGCTATTCTATTTTTTCTTTTAAAAATGCCTTTATACCCTTCAAAATCTTCTTGTTGGTACAGCTTTTATAAAAGAACTGGTTGATTAATGAATGACTACTGAAACAAATGCACTTTTAGTAAACAATTGACTGTTGTTTTCAACCTGAAAAATCTAAATTTATAAAGAGATTAGGAGAGGTAGATCAAGTCTTCCATAGAATCAAGCGCCCCCAGTCTCCTCTAAATATTAAATAGGTTGAAAATCTAGCAGTGGGCAGTCTCTTAATTACTAAGATTCCCTAACGTTAATAAATTATAAAAAAAATAAATTGTTATAAAATAGATTTAATATTTTTATTATGCATTCATTGATTTGTTATTTGTCAACTTCTTATTATTTTCACATTTTATTACCCTAAAATTTAAAATTAGAACCATCAGTATAAAAAATGAGACAATAAATTCAGTAGTAGACATTAAAATTTTAGATGGACACCTACAGTTTAAAATAAAGAAAATAGTGAAAATACTTCTTGTTTAGTTTAAAATTTAGAGGGACTTCACACACTTTTAGCCATACAATTTAATTTCTTTTTTAGGTATTAAATAAAGTTTATGAGCTCTTTATCAATGCTTTGTCAGTACTCACTGTTTGTATGCACTGTGTACAACAATATTTTCATATAAAAAGCAAAATAAATTTAAAAATATTAGTCAATGCAAACAGTTTTGAGAAAAAAATAAATGAAATAAAACAAAATATGCTGATGATAGGGTAGTGTATAAATGCAAATGTCCACGGTATCATTAAACACACGTCTTTCACATATACTATATTGCTAGCTAATAAATAAGACACATTAAAAAAAGCCATAAATGTACTAAAGGGGTATTTTGGGCCAAATAATGACCTGGGTTTAAGCTGAAAATAACCATTTTTATCCTATAGGATTTCTGTATTAAAAAAAAGTACTTGATGCTGCCGTCACTGTTTGACAAATTTCTCGTTTCTCGAGATTCTTTGTTTCGTACTGTAAAAACTATTGTATATAAAATATGAAATTTTATTACACTTGTATACAAAGCTTTGTAGAATACACTGAAATAAACCATTTTTTGATATGTATTGTAGTTTAAGAAATATTTAATGTCAAAGTCAAATACAAAGTATTTGAGCTGTGAGTTCGCGTCCCCTAGTCATTTAAAAATATCATTGAGGAAGGAATTCCTTCTAAACATCTGGAGAAGATTTTTGTGTATTTTCTCAAATATGCAAAAATTGAATCTTTCCAAGTAAAAGCAGGATTGATTGCTGAAGTTCAGTTTTACAAAAACTCAATCAAAAAATTTTAAATCATGTTGTATATAGTTGGCTGCTAAATATTTTTTCATCGTACTTTGGCAAAGGTTCACATTGAAAGATGCCACTTTTAATATTTGGTAGCAATAATATATTATTTGCAAAATAAAGCGTGAATTGTAGAAAAATATCTTATTTTCATCATGAAAAACTTTCAGGTGATGGGGACTTGATTATGACAGTTAATATGGGTCCTTTATAAAAAATGGAGGGTAATTTACTTGCTATAAGCACATAAATATAAGCCTTAAGTGTTGATTTTTTATCAATTTTATTAATATTGTGTGGTATTCAGTTTAACCAGTAATTTATTTATCAGGACACATGTCCATTTTTGTTTGCTAGTTAAGAAGAGGTATTTTACTGTGGCAAATTTTGTTGTTTCTTGTTTTACAAATGGCATATTATTTATTTTGCATGTTTAAACTATTATAAAATGTATTTAATAGTTTTGAATAAGCTAGAAAATGAATGAAGCTAAAGGAAAGAAGAGTTTCTTTTCACGAAAATCAAGTTTTGCATCTAGCATAAAGCAAAAACTCTCTGAAAGCCACTTTTCAAGAAGTGCTGAAAATGTATGTATTAATGTAAATAGTACAGATTTATATAATGCATATTTTTGTTTTAAATTTTGTAATTAATTGTGTAAATATAATCAATTTTAATTTTGATAGAAATCTTCATTTCATTTATTTGTATTTATTTTCATTATTTATTGTAGTATTTTATATGCCATACTTTGTAGCCAATTACTGTCCTACTCATTGGTCATATTGAAAATCTGGAAAGAAATGAACACTGAAAATTTTTTACCTTTTCAAACTACTGCAATACAGAAAATGTATTTTTCCACATAAATGTTGAATTCATAATTTTGATAGAAAAGATCATTTTAAGACTTCTTTAACACATTTTGAACACTTTTGATAGGTTGTTAATCTCTGTGTATGCCATATGTAAGATTTTTCTGTAGGGAGAGGTGGGGTAAGTATAGATGAGGTGGGGTAATTGTAGACATCCTAATTTACCCCTCATTGCAACGTGTTAGAAAAGTAATATCCTTGTATATTTTTTTGTGCATTTTAAAGTATTGTGCAGTTTAGTTTAAAGAAATCTAGCTTGTTTTGAACAATAGAAAAAAAAACCCTTTTAAAACACTATTAACTTGAGTTAAAATGTTGCTTGCTATTTTCTCATCATATATTTTTCTAGAATTTAATTGTGAGAAATGTTAGTTTTTCTATATCAGGTTTATCTAGAGTTATTTTTAAAGATCTTTCAGCTGTAGTTATCAAAATGATCCTACAAATGAATTTTTGGGATAAAATTTATATGTCTATATTTACCCAAGATTAAAAAAATTGTAGGATAAATGGATATATACAATTGACAAACACAAAAGTACTAGTAGAAATGCACTATGCTATAGGCATAGCCAGTATGTCAGAAAGGGGGAAGGCAATCACCAAATGCGTGAGTTGCGGTGCTGGATTTTATTTTCCAATATTGACTTTTTAAAACAAAACTAAATATTTGTTCAGTTAAGGGAAGGAAATTATGTCTCCCAATCCCAAACCCCTCTTACCTGTTGTTGTTGAGACCCAGACTGTCTGACCTACCAAAAAGGTGTAAGGTAACTGTTTGGACGGCCGGGAAGTGCCACCCAATTTAGACCGGAACCCAGTGGGGGAGACATCCACAGGGACCGTACCCTCCTTCCCCTACCACCAACCTCTTGGAAGCACTTACGGACCCACATGTTTAACTTGATTGTACTCCACGTGAACACGGTAGGAATCGAACCCGAGCCTACCATGTGCAATTCCCACTTGCTAACCACTGGGATACCACACCCTCTCCCCTTACCTGTGTCACTGCACTAGACTGTATGCTACAATATAAGGGATAAATACAGTATGTGACTTTGCAAGCATGTAATATATAAATAAAATATAATGTAAAATATTATGTAAATAAATTGTAGAAAACATATGATTATTTTAAAAACGTGCGATATGTTTTCTTCTTCAGTGTGAGCAGGTCAAAAAGTACCTACCAAATAGACCAACCATATGCAGGGATGTGCTTAAATATACAGATACATAGAAGTAGTGTTAAATGCAATCAGAAAAATATATGCAAAACATCCTACTCCAATAAAGCCATTAAAAATGGACACAAAATGAAAAAAGAAAAAATACAATTTCAAAAATAGGGGATGGAAATTAAAGAAATCACTTAAACTTGGCCAAGTCATAACTAGGAGAAATGAGGTGCCCTAGAACAAATAAGTAACCACATTATTGGAATTTTTATTGATGTAAAAAGCCTAAAAGAAATCCAGATCCCAAACAATGGCTAGTTATCCAGCAGTGATTAGATATAAAAGATTTGTTACAATTTCATGATTAACATAATGTTGATGTTTTTATTGGCATTAAGCCCATTAATAAATGGGCATTAAGTCCATTTAATGTTTGATTTATTTATATATAATAATCCACATGAAAAGAAATTTGATAAATGTTTCAATTGTTTAACTTTTCAATAGAAACCATAAGAAAATAAAAATTTATTTTATTGATAGGAAAACAAATTTTTCTTACGCTAAACTTTTTGAAAATTCTAGTAATTTGATGACTAATTTTTAAATAGAATGGGAAGAAAATGATATGTTTTAACTAGATCATTCGTGCTTTGGGGTGACTTAAAAAATTTGTTAAAAACACATTCAATGATTTTAGGTGAGAATCTAATTTTTGTGTATTTAATTTAGATGAGAATATAATTTGTAAACATATTTGTTTATTTGAATTTTTTAAAATTTGGATTTTATGTTTTTATTTAGGTTGAAAGTGAATATCCTCAACTTTTTGCTAGACACATGAACACTAAGTTTGTGCTCTACAGAGATGAAGCATATCGTCACTATCCAACCAATTATATTGGTGCTAACTTTAGTGGTAGTTCTGATGTCTTAGATACTCGAGGTATTTGTAAGCTACGTCTACCTCCACCAAAGATGCCACCACTTTCTAAAAATATCCTTTTGTGCAAAATGTTTTCTAAAGGTTTGAATTTCTTGCATTGAAGATGTTTAGTTCAAATTTTGTTAACATTGCTGTTAAAGTATTGTTCCTACAATTCATAAAAACTTTTCATTTTATATTTTGATTTTGAATTATTGTAAAAGTATTTAATTTTTCCATTAAGGTTCTTAGAACTTTATAAAATAGTCAATTTATTTCAAAAATACCATCTCTACTTAATCATATTTAGATGGAGTGCAGTAAAAAAAAATATTGCAAAAATGCCATAAAAATGAAAGATTTGCAATTGAAATATGAAGAAGGTGGAGCTGATCTGATTAACATCAGATCAGTTCCATGGTTTTCTATCATTGGGTTTTCTACCATTTTCAATGCTGTTGTTTATGAAATATGAGGGTCACACTGAAATTTTTGAGATATGGCTAAGTGGTACAAGTTAAACTTACCAACTCTTAGGTGTGTTCAACTCTTAGGCTTGTCCAATTCTTAGGCATTTTCCAAAGATTAAATGCTTTAAGCCATACATTTCTTGAAATCGATAAAGAATATGCTTTTATAGCCTCATCAATCTCATCTTTGTAATGGAAACGATGCTCACATAAATTTTTTTTAGATTAAAAAATTGCCAAAAGTCACACATAGCAAGATCAAGAGAATAGGGTCGATGTTCTATCACTTTGATGTTTTTTTGTTCAAGAAATTCAACTGTCATTCTTGCTGAATGAGAAGATGCATTGTCATGGTGAAGCATGAGTCCCCTAACATTCACTTCTTGAAGAATTTCTGGAAGACACTTAGTGGTGTACTAGTTATCTGTAACTCTCTTCTGTCCCTCTAGCTTTATGGCTTTGGCCAGACCTGTACTTTTGAAGAACACGGCATACATTACTTTTTTCATTGCTCGTTGTCTTTTCACTATTGTTGATTTGTGGTCATCTTCAAAGACCCATACTTTACTTTCTTGACATGTTGGAACATCAAAGAACAGTATGCGCATTTCATCACCAGTTATGATTTTGGAAATAATGTGGTGTCCACCATCATTAAATAATTTTAGGGTTTCTCTACTGATTCTGACACACTCTGCTTTCTGGTGTTCTGTTAAATTATGGGGAACCCAACAACAAACTATTTTTTTCATATGCAGTTCTTCATGAATAATTTTATGTATAGCTGTGGATCCAATGTTAAGTTCCTTCTGTATCATTTGGTAGGTACAGCGATTACCATCGATTAACATTTTTCGAATGGCCGACACATTTTCTGGGACTACAGCTGACAAAGGTCTTCCTGTATGTTCTTCATCCAGGAGAAAAGTTCGACCTCTTTTAAACTATAAACCATCTGAATACAGTGGCACAAGATGGAGCATCATTTTCATGTGCTAATTGTAGACACTGAAGACATTCTTCTTGATTTAGCCCCACTTTAAAATCATAGAAAATCATAACTCGATAATGCTCTGGCGTCAACTTCATTTTTTTCTTTCAAAATGTATTCTACGATAGCTAAACTGTAATTGTTGCCACAAATTATCGTCTGCGGACATAAAAGAGTTCAAATTTAAATATCCGACCCATCATTTTTTTCTAGCGCGTATCGTCTGCCTCTGTCTCAAAAATTTCAGTGTGACCCTGATATTCCTTTAAAAGTAATTTGAAATTATCAAATTATAACTATATTGAATATTGTTGTTAAAATTATTTGGCCACTGAGGTACTTGGTAAATAAACAAGTACTATATACTTAATTTATTTTTTTTTAATATTTCCTTTAACTTTGTGATTAGTGAAGTTTAACTGTTTCTATATTTTGCTGCACATTTATGCATAAAATAGATAAAACTTTCCTTAACAGCAGTATTAAGAAAACTTCAACAGACTGGCATAAAATACAAGATTGAAAAGAAAGATTCTCAAGATTTAATTGAAGAAAAGTATGTTTTTTTATTTCTTTTTTCATACTATTTAATATTTAAACCCTTTTTACATTGGACATATATTATTATTAATAATGCCATGTGTCTATTTATAGCTTTAAATTTATTTTACCTCATCAGTAAATTAAAGCTAACATTTGAAGTTTACAAAAAAAAATCTTATCTTCGTGTAAATTCCAAAAGTTTTGTACTTTTATGTTCCTGTACATGAGTACAGTGGACTTTCTTTATAATACCACTCTGTAGGACCACAATTTTCTGATGTAATAAGTGAAATTGCTATAGCACAACTTTTAGTGACAGTGTTAATGATTTTTCAGTTGTTACACTATGTCAGTCTTATATTAGTCGATATTGAGGAAGATTAAATACTGGCAATAAATAAAACTGTTTGTAAGAAAATAACATATAAAACTTCATTAAAGAAAGCAGAATTAACTTTTAATATCAATACTTTAATAATCTAATATCATAACTTTCAGTACTTTTGTTATCAGTATTAACTTTCGAAACAATCAATTTTATAGTAGTTTAATTGATGAGATTAACTTTTGAAACCGGTTATTTCCTTTTGTTATTTTCTTCTTAATTTCTGCCTCATTATCCTGTAATTTTCTATTTTTCTTTTACAAGAGTTTGCCTATATTTTCCTCTCTCTAAATTCATTAATTGTTTTACCAATGATTTAATGGTTCATATTTTTTTCTATCTGTTTTATTTAGAATTTCATATCAATTAGGATTTCATTCTTAAGATTTCTGAACCAGCATTCTTCTCCCTGTGCAAGAGCCAGGGAAGGTGGGACATAGTCCTGTGTTGATATGCTTATGGTTATTTTTTTCAATGGCTGATATTATACTACTTTTAAGGGTGCATACTGTTCTTTTGACCTGAGGAAGGGGGCTTATAATGCCCTCGAAACAATGGTAGTCACCTAACTGATATATGCCGGCATTATTTAATGAAGTATTGTATGTTATGTTATTAAATACTGACTTTTGTTTTATAAATACAGCTTACCATAAATAAAAAATATACTACATTTCTGGCAGTAAATTAAAATGGATGGATCTTAGTACTTGCAAAACAATCAGGAACTGAAAATTATACTAAATTTTATTTCTGTCTCTACAATACATGGTAATGTATAGGGAAAGTATTATAATTGTGTCAAAAATTAGAACTCAAGTTTTCGACAAATCTACACATTTTGAGTACTCTAGAACATGAAAAAACTATTTTTAAAGCTTGATAAAATAGATAAAAATGAAACATCTTATGTAATTGAAGTTATGTGCACACACTTTCAATATAGTACAAACAGTTGATAAATGTTGCAGTAATTATGCATATTCACATTTTTGTCACATTGAATCTGTGACCAATTTTTGACTATGTTGCAATGTCAGTAATTCAGAATTTTGTTACTATCTTTTATGTCATTTTGCAATATTGTTACAATATTGCATTTTCGCATTCCACAGTGTCTTCACTTTTATGACTTTGTTGTACATTGCATTATCACATATCCATCACTTCACAATTTTACTCTTGTTACATCATAGTGTCACCACTCTTTAAACATTGCGGAGATGTCACAGTTCATGGTGTGTCGTTGGAAAAGTGGGCATTTTCATATTACTGTAACATCAGGATGACACATGTAATGGAAATAAAATAAATGTCACAAGTCACTGTATGACATTCTGGCAACATTGTTGAAATGTATGAAATGTAGCACTGTTTTATGGGATACTATACTATATACCAGCATTTGGCAGTTGGTGACCAGATAGTCTTTAGTTGTAGACCTTCAATAGCACAAATCAGAACTATTTCAGCAGTCACTGCAGTAAACATAGGTAATTTCTATCTTTGGGCAGGAATTTCCCTACCTTTGCTGTAGTGACTGCTCTGTCTCATTTATCCTGATGAAGGCTTTTTGTTTTCTTTAACTTTAAAATTGTTTGATGCATTTAATCAACTGTATGCTGTTACTAATGAAGAAGTATTATTATTTTTAAATTATTTAAGACTTCATTTTAAGGCCATCTACTTTGAATAAAATATCAATTTGTATAAATATTCTAAAAATATTTTGGTTATTTAGCTCTTTGTTAAACACACACACACACACACACACATATATATATATATATATTTGTTTTGTGATTAATACTTTTAACTTATGTGGAATTGTTTTTGTTTTATGCATGATAAGAGCTGTTAGTCCTATTGCACAGAGAAAAATTAAATGCAAGATGAGATTTAAACAACCATCAGTTGAAGATACGGAGGTATGTAGAATTTATATATGATATTTATTGCAGTATTTGAACCCTACTATATTGTTCTCAAGTTTTGGTGATCTGTTACCCACACTTATAGTTTTTAAGTGTGTATTATTTGAATTGATTTTGGCATTTTGCTGTTTTGTTCACACAGGAGTTAAATTGATAGAAGCTTACAGTTTAAAATTTATTCTAAATTGCTGCACAAAAATGCAACCATGTGAAGAAAAAAAAATGTATTTAGTTTATTTAATGATATTAGATAATATTGATTATAATGTAATTTGTATCATATTAGTAGAGATAGGATTTTGATGATTTTACATTATGTTTTGGCAATATTGAAATATTGTTCAAGCTTATGCAAATGTGATTTATAAAAAAACAGACTTCAGTATTTTTGTTAAGGCATATTTTGCATTTTTTCACGAGTCTTACATGATCTGGTGTTTTTCAGCCATTTTAAGGTATTTTTTTGTCATTTGAGTTATTATTTTGCATATTTTGGTAGTTTCAATAAAAAAGGGCATATTTGGATTAATGTCCTTGAAGGCACAGAAACTGAAAAAAAAAAATGAAGTTGTATTTTTTGTTTAATTGTGCGTTAGTAAAATTAGGAATTTCATTTAGTTGGTTAATAAAATTAGTCAACATATTAAATTACATTTATAAAATTATTTTCGTTTTATTTCATACACTACTTATTGTTTTAGTTAGTTTTACAAGAAAATCAAAAAATAAATGGGAATTTTAAAGCTATTTTTTAAAATTTTATAGGGCATATTTTAGTTTTTCTTCTTTCTTTATAGTTTTTTGATTTCTAACCATATCCATACCCTTCCGTTGCATTTGAGAACTCGTGAATTATTGACTATTCACCCCACTTTTTCGTCTTGTGTCGCTCAAGCTCAAGGCCCTGCACCTCTCGGGGTGCCTTTCTACCCCTCTTACCTTTCTCTAACTCTACTGAAAGTCTACTTGGGCCCCAGTTTCTTCTTTCTGAAGACTTGGAGAAGGGCACGATTTCAGTTGTTGCCCCTCTCCAAGCACAACATAGATGTTACATTCCAACCAATTTATGAAACTCCTTGCTTATCTTATCTTTTTTTTTTCGCTAGAAATTTAAAGATGGGGAGGGGGATCATATTATCTCCTGTTACTTCTCTAACCCCGTCCTTAAGATCTTGGGATTTTAGTTTTTTGGATCATAAATGAAATTTTTATAGGGCATTTTCTAGATAATTTTAGGTCATAAAATCCTACCCCTACACATAAGTAAATTTTGTTATAATGATTATAAATACTGTGAAAGAGAACAAAATATTTCTTTTAACACTTCATGAGGCTTGCAGCATTCAACTCAACACAGTCTTCTGTCATACTCGTATATCCAGCCTATAGAGAGCATTTCCAATATTGGGATTGTGCTCCTATTGCAGATTCAGCATTAATGGACTGGTTTAGTGCTTATGTGCTTGCATTCATATTTTATTGTCTATTTTTTCTTCTCTCATTTACTTTCATTTTACTCTCTTTCACTGCAGTACTTGGTGCTGTCATAACTGAACTCTGTATTTTAACCATTTTGCTGGATAAATGTGTTAATTTGGTGATTTATCTTGCAGAATAATGTGTGGATATTTCCTTTACTCATGAAGTGAAGAGTCAAATAGTAAAAGTCTAGTCATTTTTATTGAATCAGACATCCATTACCAGTTTACAACACTTGAAAAAACAATTTGGTAAAGCATAAGTAATATGTACAGGTCGTGAGCTTAAAAGCTCAAAGAAGTTGCGTTGAATACTGGGTCATTTAAAGTAGTTGTATAAACACGGACATTAGGTAAAAATAACTACTTTTCCCCAAAACATGGCGTGCACTTTTTTGAAGCCACCTTATCCAGTAACATGCTTGGTGAAGAGATTTTGAAGAATTATTCACAAGCGAAACTTTGTTGGTTTGGATACAAAATAAACAAGTTCTTAATTGAACGTCTATAATTTCCACGTGACTTAACATTTTGATTCGTTACTGCACTTCACTGTCCATGGATTAAATATCTGCCGTACGTAAAAACACATAACAATCTATAACAAGATTGAACTAACAAGGTCGTACAGACCACAAGACAAGAACAGAAACAGAATTACCAGAACAACTGCTTCAAGATGAACCCAGTATATATATCCGAAGATGGGACCTTTCAGGAACATAATTGTAACCAGAAATGCCCCCAGATATGCAGAGTACTTGTATACGCATCGAGCACATGATTTGCATGATTTGCTTGCCAGAAAAATGCTGTGATTTACTCCCGAGAATGAAGTGAGTCATTCAAAAAGGAAATTTATCAGTTGAACAACATTCAGGGGAATCGTGAATCGCGATTGTTTGTTTACATTTTTTCCAACACATTTCACTGACATGATATGGTGAGCTCTCATTTGGTGTTTAGCTCTGGGCTTGCTAACACTAAAGAAGGAAATGCAAGCATTTTCAAAACTATTGTCTATTTTCTATTTATGCAGCATTTTACTTTGTGATTTAGTTATTGATAGTATTAAAATTAGAATAACACAAAACCTATTTAGTGTATTCAATTCATCAGTGTGGCAGATCTGTTGCAATCTGGAAAAATAAATATTTTTAATTAATCTTATGAATAATTTTAATAACTTGTGATCTAAAGCTCATAAAAAGATACAGTTTTATTGTATTATGATACAAGTGGACCTATACTTACGGCAAACCTAACTTTACACTAGAGAAGTATAGGAAAAACTGTAAACCTCCACTTAGTTATACAGTCCATCTGATAAACTTTATTTATAATTTAAAATTGAAATTACTTTTATAAAACCGTTGCCTTGAGTTCCAATCAATTGATTTCAAAAATAAATATTCTTGATTCTATATACACTTTTCTATGTTTCAATAAAAAGAATATATTTTAAATAGATATTAAAGAAAATTTTTGTTGCTATGGTAACCATGTATGTGTAATGGGTGTATGAAGACATAAACTGAGTCATTAACTGGTGATAGTATTCACAGTGTATTTAAACTATTCTTTATGCGAGTATAAACAATATGAATCTATAAGAAAGTTGAGTAGAGCTTTGCATTTCAGATATTTTTTATTATTATTAGTTTATACTAAAATGTGCTGAAAAATAATATATTAATTTTTTACTTGCATTATTCAACCCAGAGGTACCTGAATTACATTGATAAAGAAATTGCCAGCGAAGACATACCTGTGCCTAAATTTACTTTCAAAAAGCTGTGCAAGAAAGCGAATATTAAGAAAGATATCTTATCAACATTCCCTGCTGAAGCGGAGAAACTTTTTGAAGAAGCCCAAGAAAACTATTATACTGCTGTTAAGCAAAGTATAAGTGAGTAAGACAGAATCTCATTATGCTCTGTACAATATATAGTATATTTATAAATGGAAAGTATCTTATAGCTTGAATATAAAATGGTGTTGAAATAAGTGCAGCACATTCATTTTTTTATGAAGGAATTCAGAAATTTATTTTTATTAAAAAGAAAAACATTACACTAGTAATAAAATTTAATTTCTCTAATTGTACTAATTATTCAGAATCGCCCATGTTTTCACTCCTTTATAACATATCTAGATTTTCAGTGACTTTCAATGACTTGGTCGTCTAGCTGTCATAATATATTGATCTTGTCTCATCCAAATTGTTAGGAAGGCCATATTAAAATCTACTTATGATCAATTCATGTTTAAATTTTGCCACATGAAAAATAAAGAGTGGATCTTTATATATCTCAAAAGTATTTTTTATTAGATCTCAAAAGTAATACAGATTCTTATAATATAAAAATGATTGATCGAAAGTATCACAATATATTTATACTAATAATTATTCAACTTATTAGCCCTTAATTATTGAGGTAATTCAAAATTTTTGCATTTATAATCTTTACAATTATATTTTTGCATTTTAAAAATTTTGCATTTTTAATTTTTGCATTTATGATTTTTGCAATTATATATTTATAATTTTTTGCAATTATAAATATAATATTAATATTTTGTGATCATCATTTCTTGAAATAAAATATTAAGACATATTCCAAAACTATAGAAGAACTTTGTTCAGAAAACTTGGTAATTTTTTTTCTATGCAAAATTCCTATATAAAAAGAAAGTACATTTTTCTTACATCATCTCAAGAGGTATTATATTTATCTTTTAGTGAATTATGTATTGATGGACGAAAAAGAAAAAAAGCGGTTGAAAATTATGCATGCTCCTCCCAAATGGCCAAATATGTAAGCAAATATATAATTTGTACTTTTATGTTAAATATGTGCAATTTTTGCTTTTTTATACTATTGTATAAAGAAAGTAATGTTTTTCTGAAAGCATTTTAAATTCTTGATTTTAATAAGAAAATATTTTTTCAGAACATATGTTAAACTTTTAGTAAGACGTCCATATGTATATGTATGCATGTATGTTTAAGGTAACAAATGCATGCATAGCTATGAAATTTTATGTGTAAGCACAGTAAAAAAAAAGTAGAACTAGATAGACAGATTGACAGAAGCTAATATAATAAACAGACAGATAGAAGCATAACCTGCAATGTTATTTATATAGGTAATAGTTAAAGTCCGGAAGTTGAGGCATTTTGCCTCAACTTCCAGGCTTTAACGTATTGCCTTAAAAAGTTTTCTTTTAACATTTTTGTCTCATATTTGAAGAAAATACCTTTTCTTGTTTTGATGCCTTTTTTGCATATATTGGCCTCAATTTATGTTTTGTATTGACATTTCTTATAAAAAGTGCTTTTGACTTGTATGACACAAACATTCGTGGGGAAAATGGAATTTTTTTTCGATTGAATTACTCTCTCGCATTATAATAAGTTTAGATGAGGCAGAATCTGAGGCTTAATATGGATTGAGAAACAAATACTATCTAATATAATAAGATTCTATTTGTTATAATTTAACTTTTATTCAAACACACTTTTCAAAGTTGACTGATATTATTATTTCTCTTGAGAAAAGGAATGAAACCTTTAGTGAATGCTGTTAAAGTATTAAATGATGTACTTATTGATTAAACGATTGAATTAATTAAGTATTAAACGATTGATTAAGTATTAAACGTATTTTGATTGATTAAGTATTAAACGATTGAATTACTCTCTCGCATTATATAATAAATTTAGATGAGGCAGAATCTGAGGCTTAATATGGATTACGAAACAAATACTATCTAAAGATTCTATTTGTTATGATTTAACTTTTATTCAAACACATTTTTCAAAGTTTACTGATATTATTATTTCTCTTGAGAAAAGGAATGAAACCTTTAGTGAATGCTGTTAAAGTATTAAATGATGTAGTTAAGAGAAGTTGAATCTATTCCCAGACGAAGGGTTACATCTTCTATGAAAACTACAAGCAAGAGTTTTTACCAAATAATAACTTGGAAAAAACACCATCTCTAAAATACTCGAAGGTGATATTGACAATTCAGATTTTATTGAAATGGATCCTTACAAATGTCATATATTCATATTATCTTCGAAGTCGAAAGAGCATTTTTGATTCTCATTTTAAGTGAAAGAGTAATTGTAACTGCAAAAATAAGTAAGTGATCTGATAAAAAAATTTGCAAAATAAGCTAAATACCTCTATAATTTAAGTTTCTAAACACTATGCACTTAATAAATACTTGTTTTGACATTTTATTTTGCTTATTTATCAGGCCTATTTTAGTATTTTTTACTGCCTGAACTTTTGGACTTTAGTAGTAGCATATATACTCGGCATTGCTCAGGATGTAAAATATATGCAAATTCCTGCAGTATTCTAAATTACATTGTTATTCAAAACATTCTTTTAAAATATTTTATGTAATTCTCCTAAAAATAAATATAAGAATCTCTGTTCTCGCTATACGAAATTGTCTTCATAGGTAGATCTGAAGAATAAATTATCATAATCCTGTTTGTAAACAAATTTACAAAAAATATGAAATTTGACCAATATATGCCAAAATGAAAGCACTAAAATGGTATTAGAAGATATATCCATATCATATTTTGTTTCAACAATTGTTTAACACAATATGAGTTTGAAAAATCTTTTTTGAAATAAAACAAATGACGTAAGAAATTGAAAACATCAATAATTTCTGTAATCTTTAAACTTTAAGGCAATTATTATAATTTTGTTTTTGCAATACTGTTCATTTATAAAATTTATTTTTATATCCATTTTTTTATTCATATATATTATAAAAATAAGTCGTATAAATGCATTTGATTTAATTGTATTGCTGAGCAACACAATATAATTTTTTTTTTCAAATAAATTTGCAGAAAAAAATATCTGCTTCATGTTATTTCTATGGAAGGTTTGTTTTTTATTAATATCTCGACAACCCTTGAGCCTACAACCTCGAAACATAGACTAAATTTTAAGACAGGCTATTTATTCCAAGGCTACTCACAAAATTTTACAAAATTTGGTGCATCTGTTCTCGTGATTCTGAGACAAACAAATGTAGAAATAGATTTTCACTTTTATTTATAGAAATTTTGTGTTAAAATAAGTAAAGTAAAAACTCATTCAAATAAAAACTTATATATTTGAAAAAAAAATTAGATTAAAATATGAAATTATTTTTGTATATTCATAAATAGCACCCTATTTCTGACAAAACAAGTAAAAATTGTCTGCATTTTTATTTATTAGGTTCAGAGTCATGTGTTCAAAGTATTTACATTTCTCTTAATGCTCTGATTTCAGCAGGATACCCCGACCATAGATGTTATTAATGTCAAAATTAGTGATGTACTTTGATCTTGCTTTGTTCATTACTTTGATCTTGAGACGTTTTTAAAAGCTAGTGACTTTTTGAAAATAAGTATGCTGGCTTATCAGTGTATGTATAGTCATCGCTGGTAAAAAAGCAGAATTGATTTAATATTGATTTCAGCTTAAATTGTTCATGACAATTAAAATTATATATTCCATGGTCTTAGATCCATTCAGACAGCATTAGCCAGATTACGGAGTGGCTATACTTAGGATATGTGGTTTGAACAAGGAGACAGAGTTTTTACTCCCAAGTATCTGTTCTTCCTCCTCGGCTACTTCCTCTCACCTTCTTGATTACATGGGAACCTCTTTAAATTTTCTAGTAGAGGACCAGGAGAGGGTAGTCTTATTGCTTTATGGGTGGTGTGATCTTTTGGACTTGATCTAGCATTTTCAGGTCAAGGGGCTTAACAACAACAAAAAATTGTACAAGCATGCGATGGTATAGTGAGATTTGACTATGTTTTACAGCATCCACTTTGATATCATGATAAAAAGCTGTATGACATTTTGCAAATCCCAGCCTTATTTTAGGTACGTGCAATTGCCTGTTCCTTGGGTGGCTGACTCTAGCATAGTTAGAAAACAACTTGAAAAGAAGATCTTGTTATTACGCCCATGTATTAAGAAAATCATTGAGCTCTGGACTACAAAGTATGTATACGTTTTCATCTTTCATTGGGATAAAAGAATATATTCAGCTGTTTAACTTTGATGTCTAATTTTTATTGAAGTACTAGCAGTATAACCGTACAGAATATATAATATAAAGAAACTTAAAATTCACAATAATAGGCAAATTCCTACAGTATTCTAAATGACATTGTTATTCAAATCATTCTATTGAAATATTTAAATTAGTGCTCCTAAAAAGAAGTTTAAGAATCTCTGTTATACAAAATTATTTTCACGGGCAGATCTGAAGAATAAAACATCCTGGTCCCGTTTGTAAACAAATTTACAAAAAATATGAAATTAAATCAATATACGCCAAAATGAAAGTGCTGAAATTGTATTGGAAGATATACTCATACTACTTATATTCTCCTAGATTTGAAGACCCATGTATTAGTAGATTACCCTTACTACAGTATATGAGTTTCAAAAACTTTTACCAAAATAAAGCATGATGTAATAAATTGAAAATATCAATAATCCCTGTAAGCTTTAAACCTGACGACTGTAATGGATATAATCCAGTCAAAGATGTAATTTTAATAAAATGTATTTTATATTCATTTCTTTATTATTTAAATTGGAAAAGATTTAATAAAAATCATCTGTCGCATAAACACATTATATTTAAATCCATTGCTAAGTGACATGATATCCTTTTCTTCAAATAAATTTGCGGAAAAAGTATCGTCTAATGCTATTTCATAATGCTATGTCTATGGAAGGTTTAACTGTGCATTTTTAAATTAGCCCATTGGTTAGCGCGCTGGAGTTGCACTCGGTAGGCCCGAGTTCGATTCCAGCCACTGACAAAACTGCCGCCGTGTTCATGCGGAGTACGATCACGTTAAACATGTGGGTCCGAAAGTCCTTCCGAGAGGTTGGTGGTAGGGGAAGGAGGGTACGGTCCCCGTGGATGCCTCTCCCACTGGGTTCCGGTCTAAATTGGGTGGCACTTCCCGACCGTCCAAACAGTTACCTTACACCTTTCTGGTAGGTCGGACGGTCTGGGTTTCAATAACAACAACAACCGCTGTTCCTAAAAACTCGAAACATGAACTAAATTTTTAGTGGGGCTGTTCCAAGGCTACCTACAAAATTTCATGAAATTTGGTGCAGCCGCTCTTTCGTGATGATAAGACAAACATACACACAGACAGACAGATTTTCAATTTTATTTATATAGGTTTCATTGGAAATTAATGTTTATGAAACTAATTTATTTTATATTTGATTCTTTAAATGAGTGTTTCTCAAACTGGTACATTCATCCTGGAGATGTTTTGAAAGGTTTATAAGATTATACAGCCAAGTTTTTTTAAAGTGTGCTTTGACTGATAGAAACAATTCTTTAACATAAAAATATATACAAAAGAGGCTGCTTATCATTAAGCCCCCTTTTTAGTTATCATATGTGTTTACTCTCTCTACAATAGAGAAATTCTTTACAATACATGCATAGGAAAAATCTTGGAATAAGACCTCTATGTTATCGGTCAATTTACACTATTTGGGCTCATATCACATGAATCCACTATTTTTACCATGGTGTGTGTGTACGTTTCTGTCTGCAATGTACATATCCACTCAAAAACTATCCCACAAAAATTTCATGAAATTTGGCAGTTAAGTCACTTTTGCATTAAATCACTTATGGCAAGAAAAATTGAATAAACATTTTCATGCATCAAGATTCAATGGTATTGTGGCGATTTGGCGTCGCCGGGGTCCCGAACCAGGGACCTGTTGGTTACAAGACCGACATTATAATCACTGAGCAAAAGCTAGCTCTTCCTCTGTTCTTATAATTCGGGTATTGCTCGTGAGGCATCTTTTTGATAGATGTCTTTGCTGCCGCACACTCCCCTCGCTGATGAGGAATTTGCCGAGAGGCGTGTCGCCTCGGCGTGACGTCAGAGCCGGGAGGCGTGTTGCCTCGGCGTGACGGGCAGTTGTGGTCAACCAGGAAGGGAGTGTCAAGGCTTCTGACTCCTTCTGGTGCTGCCATCTCGTGCTGAGAGGCGAAGTCGTTGGAGAAGGTTGCGTCTTTCAAACGTCCAGTCATCATTGTGGTGATTTGGCGTCGCCGGGGTCCCGAACCAGGGACCTGTTGGTTACAAGACCGACATTATAATCACTGAGCAAAAGCTAGCTCTTCCTCTGTTCTTATAATTCGGGTATTGCTCGTGAGGCATCTTTTTGATAGATGTCTTTGCTGCCGCAGTATTGTTGTGCTTAGATTCAGAGATTTTTATTTTCTAAAATTATTAATGTTCAAAATTCATAATTTTCCCCCTTCCCTTCAAAATTCTAAAATTAATTTAAGGTTATCGAGTACTTTGGCGATTTATCTCGTATTAACGTTTATTTATCATCCCTTTCATGCATTTTTATATTCTAAATTACGCACGCGATGCATCTACAAACACTAAATGTATCCATAGAGTCCTTTGCTAATTCGCCTGTGTCCCTGTAATTTTCCTTTTCGGCCTTACGCCTTCACTTTCGAGCAGCAATTATATTCATCTGAAAGCGAAAAATATGCTTCTTTTAAACTTGGATTTGGCCGTTTCATGGCTTATCGATAGAAACGATGTTTATTCCAGATGTGTTTGGGGTGCCGAGGAGCATTCCGTAGGATTGGCGTAAGGAGCAATGAACTTTGGTGGGAAAACGTGGTAGTTAGCTTGGCGGCATTTTCGTGCCGTGCGATTCATTGTGAAGCATCATTTTTTAAATTCCCGGGTGTATGCATAGGCGCTCTGTGTGCAGCGCAAGTTTTCACTCGCCAAGATTGGCGGCTCTTGGGAAGCAGAAATTTGGTTGGCAAGTTTTTAATTCGATCCCAAGCATCAGATGAGTGAGGTTGATAAAATTTCTAAGGACCGAACCTGGGTCTTGCACTGAGCACCCGGGGTCGTCGGTAGCTTATGAATTTGGATACTGAACTTCCTGGCATTCCTGAAACTGACTACAGTGTATTAGTAAAAATGTCTGCCTCTGGGTTTCAGCACATTTGCAGGGCACTTCGTCAAATTGGTGATTCTGTTTCTGCACAAGTTCAGTTGTCTTTGTCACCGGATGTTCCATCTAGCTACAATGTTTTCGGGAAGCCTTTCATGCTTCAGAATCCTCATAAGACCTACTGGCCTTATTCCCGGCCAACTCAAGTGTTTACTGTCATCTATTCATCCAATAAATACATCATTCCAGTAATTAATGCATCGGTGATCCCTCTCCACATTTTTCAGTGCTCCTCAAATGTTTTGCCTTATGAGCCGGCCCACTCAAGGACTCCGCAGTGATGTGCTGTATTTTATTTTACCAGCCAACTCAAGGTGTTTTGATTTTAACCATCTCATTTAATTTACAAGTAACATGAAAAGTATCATCATTTTGCAGAAAGAAAAATGTAAATTTCAGTGTAGTTCTGGAAAAAGTTTCAATAGTATGTCAAATAATTAGCGAATTTGAGATTTAGGGGGAAAAATGTATAAATTAATTCAAAGTTGAATTTACCCAAATTTTATATAATGTTCCTTTTGTCTATGAGAATTTAATTTTGGTATTATAACGATAGGGAATTTTTGATATATTTGTTCCTTTAACATTTTTAGTGGTGGACAGCTCAGGCAGACCAAACTCTGGTCTTCAGACCAGAGTGGATAATGATCCTGGATCTTCAATTTAAATTTAATTGATCCAATTTTAAATGCAATGTACTTTAATTTTCCACTATACGATTTTTTTAGTTATAACCATTTGGAAGATGGTTTTTTTTTGTTCATAAATTAAAGTGTTGTTAATATAGATTGTTTCATTTAACATAAAATTGGTTGAGTTTTCTTTTCTTGTTGGCTGTGCTGTTTAATTATGTGAATGTGTAAAGGTAAGTGGTAATTTTTAGAAGTTGTAAGGTGTTGAAATGTTTCTAAAATGTAAACAAAGTCGAGCACAGACCAAACAACAGTAGGGAATTGTAAAAGAAATAAAGAGACAATTTTAATATTTAATAAAATAACTTTATTGGAAAACTATATGATCAAATCAAATGTAAATAATAATAACTTTAATCTGGAGATATAAAAAAAAAATTCAATAAATCTTAAATAAAATAAACCTTTTTTAGATACAACAGTATAAATTTGCATGAGTGCATTAAAATTGATCGGCATTTGCAGACAGACTGAAGAAATATTTCCAAATATTTTTGAAATGATTAAGAAAGCAACTGTGGGAAAACCAAGTTGTAGTCAACTAGCTGAAACATAAAAAGTACACAGTTGCTGTAACAGGCTTAAAATATATGCAGAACTTATTGGTAAATGTAGCCGATGCCACATTTTTTAACAAACCATCATATGTTATCATTACAGCACACATTTGTTTTCATGTGTGATCACAGTTTATTGCTTAGAATTTACTTTGGTGAGACCTTCAAGCATTGGTCACCTCCGAGCAACAGCCAGGAATAGATGGTCCTGTTGGTGGACATTATTTATTATGAGGTTTTGCTATATTTAAAATTTTATTATGGACACATTGATAATAGCAGTTGGTGAGCTTGGTAAGCAAAAAGTGGAGTCCTCTTGTTATGTAAAAATCAATTTCAAAGTGCATGAAATCATCCTGTGTTAAAAGCTTGATAATATTTTTTCAATTCTGAATTCTGTTTGCAAATATTTAGGTACCAAAATCTGGAGCTCTTGAAGATATCTACATTTGACTGCAGTCCACTTCCACCCGTTATTAAAGAATTTCAAGCTTTAGTGACAGATCAGTGTGTGAAAGCTAAGACTGTACTGCGTGATGAGTAATTTTTATTTCTTCTTTTTTTAAATACGCATGCCTAATGTTGAAAGCATCTGCTAACTTGAGAATATTTAATGGATTTTAAAAAATATTCTTACAATGTACACTATATTCTTAAAAGTTTTCGGACACCTTTATCAAGGCTGAACATTGTAGATTGAGTAATGCCTCATTTCAACAGCATAACACTGCATCCATAAAACTCAATTCAGTGCCAATAAACTCAATGCATTACCAGATATTCTGAGCAGTTTTATCTCTTGCCATTTTCATGGAATGAGTCATGTCTTTTCCAGATCTTCAACATTTCTGACTAACTGTCACTGTGTAAATACATATAGTTTGTAGAGACCAAGATAGAGATGTCATGCGAGACTGAAGTCCACTGTCGACACATTAACTCAATAAAACACTCTGGGGTAAGCTGCAGCTTGGATAATTTTCTTACAAAGAGTCTCTAGCAGATGCTTTAGAAGATTATCTGAGGTCAAAATCAGTGCTGAGTTTTGTTCCAGAGGTGCTGCACCATGTTCAGATATGACCTAGACTAGTCTATTTACATAAGAATTTTCTCAAACTACTCTGTGCACACCATGAAAGTTGAGAAGGAATTCTGTTAAACTAGAAAAAACAACAATCGATTCCATAAAGCTGACACAATGTGAAATGCTTAGATATGTTCAGAATATTAGAAAGTTCACCAAATTCTTGGCAGCAAACACAAATTTCAGTAGACTAGTATCTGGAACAAGGCATTTCTGGATCTATACTTGAATTCCACTTGGGTATTTAAATACTTTTGATAGTTACTGTAAATGCATTACACGGTGAACTCTCAATATATTGAATTCATTTAAGTTTAATTTCTAGTTTATAGAATTTTTTTTGAAGTCTTAAGATCTTTCGAGTGAATTACTTGAATAAAATGAACTCTATCTCTAATTTACTCTGTTTTACTCAAATTTATGAAAATAAGATTCCCCTAGTGTAATCGAGTATAATATCAATTATAATTTCATCAAGCAATGTAGTGTATCTACCTATTCCTGATGTCATGCTGCCGCTAATTTTTGCCACCTCTTGCCTACAATGCGTTCTTATATTTTCATTTTGGTTTTATATTTTGTTAGCCAAAATATTCACCACCATAGCAGTAACTATTCATTTTAGTGTCGCTTTACTAACATATATTTATGTACTCACTAGGAGAAGTGTCCCAGAGGGTGGGCTCACTTTCCATATAGGTTAACAGATTTTTTAATATCATCTTTCCACCTCTAAGTCATTTTCTGAACACAAAATTAGTTGCTACACACTTTCACAGTATAAAAATAAAAGAGACGACATGCTCCAAGCACAAAATAAAAGAAGCAACATTCTCCAAGCATGTCGCTTGGAGATGATATGCTCCACGAGCATGCTCCAAGCACCAGAGTCCTCTCCCTGCAATTTAGATAACGAATGTCAGTTTCCAAAGCTTTGTTTTCAGCTAGTGATTTGGACATTTCAACTTCGATTTTAATGAACATTTTTATGCTCTTGCGAGAATGTTTGATTGTGTGAAGAAACATTTGCACTTTGTAACTCTAGCAAACTGTTATATTTTCATTGAAAGTGTGATATTAACGTTTTGTCATCAATGGCTTTGTTATCAAGGACTATCAATGTCTCAAGAATGGCTAATTTTGTATATCTAGTATTTAAGAAGAAAAAACCAAGAACTTAGAAAAAGTTCTAAGGAGATTCAACTATCTAAAAGATAGAAAAATTCAGCTCTACTAAGTGTACAAGAGTAAATTAAAATCTTCTATAACTTTGCTTTTTAAAAGTTATGAATATTGTAAAAACTGATGTTCCAATTGCTTTACTGTATTTGACTTGTATATCTTTCCTCTTGCTTCTATGTAAAGTAAATACATTTTATTTTAGTATGTATAGTGCATCAGCAATGTGTCATCAGCAAATGAAAGGCTTTTAACAAAAGTAAATACTACCTGTTTTACAGTGATATGTGTTACATTTGCAAGTATGCAAGCTTGTGTATTGTGTATTCACTGGTGTGCAAAATTAAAGGATAACTTTTATGTTATTTTTATGTAGCCAAATACATTCTACGTTGCATACAGAGATGCATTTATTCTATGCAAATTATTGTTGCATTTCTTTACAGATGATGAATGCATCTTTCAAAGTTACCCCCAAAAATATTTTCTCTTCATGAAATTTGGGTGAATTAAGGGTCCTTGATGTTTCTCCATAAATATCTTTTAATTTTGTACTTCAGTATATATACCCGACATAATTGCATACCCTGAAAAAATAGTTGCCCACCTACTTCTTGAATCCTGACTACATTCCTATAACAAATACTTTAGGCCCATTCCAGAATATTTTATGTAGAGGATAAGAAAAAATTAAGCAACACATACATTTATGCACAAATTAATAAACAACTCAGCATATAACTGTTTCAAGTATATGCTGAATCCCCTTCATCAGTGCTAAATAGACCAAGAAACCCGAAGTAAAATAAATGAAATGGGTGTAAATAGAAGAAACAGAAAGTTATATATATCCAAGATGATGGATTCAGTGTTCAGATCCTTACCAATTAGAAGAAAACAAAAATCAAAGGAGGATTTACAGTCCACTTGGGGGATCCAATTTGAAAGCTGTAATTTAGTTAGTGACTTATGTAATACTCCATTTTTTTGCTATATCTCTTGGGTATCCTGAAATTTTATCTTTTCTTTTTATTTGTTCTATTAGTGCATTTTTTTTAGTCTTTGAGACTCTTGTGTGACATTTGTACTTGTTTACATCTTTTTGGGATGTGTTCCATCTTGTTGGGATATTCCTGAGTTAGGGGGTACTCCAACTTGTGTGTTTATTCTATGTTTCGAATTGGCTATGCTATTCTTCATTCTCCTTTCTGATTGGCTTTCTCAGGTAGATTCTGAATCTTCTCTGGTTTTGCTGGTGGGGCTTTGAATTCATTGAATGTGAAACAGAGGGGTATATATATACTCATCTGATTTTTCCCATTTGTGCTCATTTTGTTTTTATCTTTTTGCCTGTTAAATGTTGACAAAGGAGATCCAACATATCTTCAAAGCAGCTGTATGCTGAGTTTATTAATATGTGCATAATTATGTTGTTTAATTTTTCATAATCAAAGTGAATTTTACATAAATGTAAGGATTATTGAGAACTGAGAATAAAATGTTGGCTTGTAGTTTTATATTTAACAATGTGGAATTTTCCTTTTAATATTCTTCTTTCATTTCAGATGGATCGCGGAATCTACTCGCATTTTGATTAGTCATAGAAACATTGACTGGGCTCGTCTGGTGTCCAAGAAGCCGAATGCTTCATCTGAAAGAGTTGAGAGATATTTCACATCTGTGTGTGTTGTCATGTCGTCCATGTTGAAGCAGTTGATTACTAGAAACATCTGTGACTGGATGAAATTGATACATAAATATGCTGTTAGTTTGAATTTAATTTTATCTTTTAATTTTTTTCTTTAATTTATGTGTTTATGTAATTGGTGCTGCATATTTAGTACTTGCTATTTTCATCCATGCTTCACATAGGTGAAATGGTTAGTGGTCATTAAATATCTAAATATGACACTTGTACACTTAATAAAAGTTTGGAATAAAAAAAAAAAATTAAAATTTAAGCATAAAAATGGCACAATGATTTGAAATTTAGAACTAATATAGAAATAGTCTTGATTTGCATTCTAACAAATTTTGTAATAAAAATAACATTTATATGGTTTTAAAAAATATACTTTAAAATTGTTACTCAATTTCTTTTGAAAATATAACCTTTTGTTGTTGAAAATGCTCGTATAGTTGCTATTGAAAAAGAAGTATTTTAGTAATATTAACATCTGGAAAAATACACTAACTTTTGTTTATTACCCTGATTTTGAAATATTGTTGAGATTTTTGTTAATGTTGGCTGATGAAACTGTCAAGTGTTTTATTTTATAGACATACTTTCCAAATATGATCCTTGGGAACTTGTTTCATTTGTTTCATTTTGAAAAATGGGTATGAACCCTGAAATGTGTTATAGGACAACAGACACTGCTTTAAGGAAGAAAATCTTTGTATATACAATATAATCCATCAAAATGCTGTCCACTTAAATGGACATCCGGATTTCATGTAACGGCGTTAATAACATTGCCAGAATTTGAATGATGTATAAATGTAAGTATCAATTAAAAAAAAAAATTATAATATAAGGCTTATTGAGTTACATAGTAATTATATGTTTTACTCCTTTGTAACTGGTAGACTTTCTCTGGAATACTAGTGTAAATCCTTGTCCACTAAATTTTGCGATTTGCCCCATAATGGTTATGTGAATTTCGCCTTCCCCCCCCCCCCTCACGATAAAATTATTACCCTAGTCATACCCCCCCCCCCCTTTCCAAGATCTTGACTACACTTATGTTTGCTTGCGATAATGTATTATCAAGTGTATATGCATAGTATTGAAGGCCCAAACCACTCGTCTGGCCCTAAGGCTTACAGCAAGAATTTGAGTGGCCGGGAAGTATATGCATAGTGTGTCACACTCTCTTTTAGTTACATTTATTAAATTTTAATTTACTCTATATAAGCAAATTATTTTTTCTTTTAATATTTTTTACATATTTCTATCTTGCTTTCATGTAAGACAATGTTATTTATATTTCAGACTGGAAATGACATCTCCAGCATGATGGAAGATATAGTATTTGAACATTTCCCCCTTCTAACTATTTGTGTTGTTATTCAGGGCAATTCTATACAACTCGAGATGGAGTACGAAGAATGGAAAAAAGTGTTTACGTCTGTTATTTTTAGCATGCTTGATATCTCGAACAATATTCCAAGAGTAAGCTATTTTCTTTTTCTTATTTTTTATTAATATAAAATAGAACAGAAATGCATTTTTGACTATATTTGAAACAAATTAATGTCACATATATAATTTAATTTGGTAGATAAAAGGTATTATATATTTTTAATAAAATTGTATGGAAACACTTCAACTGATGAAGAGCATACTTGTGCCCGAAAGCGCTATGGCTGTGTGTTTTTTGTACGTCGTAAAAAGGAGATTTTAATAAAAGACTTTTAAGGCTATTTTTTGGTTGTCTTTAACTGATGAAGGGCTTAATAGTGCCTGAAAGCATTATTGCCATGTGATTTTTATATGTCATAAAAAAGAGATTTTAATGGTTGGTTGGTTGGTGTCGTGTCCACTTTGAAGTCAAATAGATCCATGTGCGTGGATCACTGCCCTTGCCAGATCCACTATCCTCTCAGTATGAAATTCACCCCGGAAAGGGAATTTCCCCAAGCTTTGCAGTGCTGCAAGTATAGCCTGACATGTAAAGATAAGTTTATTATTAATAATAGTCAGTCTCAGATCCATCAGAATGTCTTCCACCTGTTGACCATTTGGATCCATGACATTAGATCCCCAGGTAGGGCTCTTAGCATTAAAATCTCCTAACAAAATGACATGATCTGCCTGGGCATTTCCGATTTCATCAAAAGAGTCATGACTGATGTTAGAGTGATCATCCTGACCACTCTACCATCAGCCACGACTCTTTAATAAGAGATTTTAATAAAAGACTTTTAAGCCTATTTTTTGGTTGTCTTTAACTGATGCAGGGCATAATAGTTCCCGAAAGCGCTATTGCCGTGTGATTTTTGTACGTCGTATAAAGGAGATTTTAATAAAAGACTTGAGGTTATATTTTGATTGTCTTTAATTTTAAGGTATTATAGATGTTTTTAAAAAAAAACTACGCAATTGCCCATTTTGCTAAGTATTCATATAATTCGTGCAATAAAAGGATTTTTTTATACTGTTTAATGGTATATTATGTGTTTAATTATTCACATAAAGAACACAGTGACATTGTAATTTTTTTTCTGCAAAAATCATTTATTAGCTGTTAATTATTTTCTGTTTACTTTCATGTACACCCAGACCAGTAGCAGTTCGTTTTAGGGGTAGAGTATTGCTCTCTTCAAAATTTGCTCTTATTTAAACCACACCAATTTCTCCATTTGTATTTAAATGTACTTTAGAAGCAACAGTGTCTTGGCCTGTACAAAGCATATAAAATACAATTTATTTTAGTCATGTTCTTTCAGTGTGACAAAATTTTACTCTGAATAACTGTGTGGCAATCATGTGAAATAAAATTTGTGTTTATCTGCAGTATATTTATTCTATCTGTAAAATAAAAACTTCATTAGGCACACAAAAGTTGAATAAGGTATCAGATGACTTTAAAAGGTAATAAAATCTTTTTTGTCAGGATAAATAAGACTGAGCACCTATTAATGTGACTGTTAACGTGTTAACATGACTTGGACATGTGTTTTTCTTTTCTACCCAGACTGCTGGACATATTTGAAGGTCTAAGGTAACTGTTTGGATGGCCCAGACAGTGCCACCCAATTTAAACTAAACCCTAATGGGGGTGGCAACCACAGGAACCATATTATCCTTTCCTAACTCATTACCTCTTGATTGGACTTTCTGGCCTACAGATTTACCGTGATCCATACTCTGCATACATAGACACAGAGATAGTATTTGGACATTGTCAGGGATCGAATCCAGATCTTCTGTGTGGGATCCCAACACCTTAATCACTGGATTGTCTCACCCCAGATATATACTGTTGTATAACAAAGTTTTTATTTTACAGATTCGTTTTGACAGCAGCCAGAGCAAATTTTTTTTTAATATTTTAGTTATGTATTTTCAGCCGGACAAAATTTTGCTCAGAATAACGGCTAATGAGGGAATGAACCTGTATCCCGTCCCACCCGAGGACCAGACCGTTGCCTTTTGTATGGATACTGTTGAGAAAGCTTTAAACTACAACCAAGCTGGAATTCAACAGTAATGTCATTTTCTTTTTATTCCTGTTAATTTATTGTTAAACAACTGTTAAACTTGTCAAATGATGGTGTGTATAAAGTTAGTCACCATTTTAGATTTTTAGTTTCAACCCTTGCTGCCATCCACCGAATTGTAGCAACCATTGTTGAGCATTTATTTATTTTTTGTGAAAGGTTTTGAAACTGGCCATCTTAAGGCATCGAGTTTGTCATTTAAAGGTATTGAAAGGAGATATACACAGAATTTTCTGATTGGAAAATTGGCATATTATTTACATGAAAACTCTTCAACGCAGTCATTGATGAATCTGAAAATTTTTTGAGCCGTAAGCCATAAATTCTCGATAAGTAAACCTGTTTAAAAATATGAAAATGGGTTAATTCATTTCAAGTCATAAAATGACATGGCAGACTGATACAGGTTTTTTTATTTTCTGTTCCATTCATAGAATCTAGTAGGGTTACTTGGACTGAGCCTCTGCATTTCATTTTTAACATAGTTCAGAAGATGTTTTCTATGAAAGTGCTTTTTTGATTTCTGTTTTTTATATATTATACTAATGAAAAATTGTCAAATTCGACATGCAGTATAATGAGATATATCTGATAATATCAGGTTCAAAATTGAGGATATTTGTTGATTTTCAAATATTTTTACATGGGTGCTATGTTCAGAAAAAAAAAACCCCTTTATTTTCATAAATATTTATGTCTCAACAGCACTGATATGGCAGTGAACTATTTAACAATGAACTTTATCTATTTTAACAATGAACAATGCTTGTTTATCCATAATTTTATTTTTCTTAAAAATTTTATGTTTCTTAAGAACATAAACATTGGTAACACATGCAAAAATGACTATTAGTTGGAATTTCATCAACCTGTTATCACTCAGTCAAAATATTGTAAAAATTCACAGAGAATATTTTTATAAAAAGGTTAGACATTAGCAATTATATTTGAGCATTAGATATTTTTGTCTTATTGATGCCTCAATTGTATGGATGTGGCAATGACTCGATGCATTTAAACAATGGGCAATGTTTGTTCACCCTCAATCAATAAAAAAAAAATAGTATAAATTTGGATTATTCATATAGTAGTTTAAGAAATTTTGCTGGTTGAAATCCTGTGAAATGTTGCTATTCAAAAACAAAATGCAAAATTTGCAACATTGTTCCCTGAAAAAATCCTTTGGTCCAATTTAAAATATCAATGTGTCATGCAAATCAACAGTGTGTGCAACAAACTTTTTGCTAAAGGAATAGAAAATGTTTTATCATAGAAGTATCATTCTAAATTTGCTTTTAAAGAATATAATAGAAATAATAGAAATTGTATAAATCTAAGTACATAATAGAAATATAATAGAAATTGTATAAATCTAAGTACAAGCAATACAAGGGATAAAATATATAATGCAACTCAATAAAAGGTTTCAATAAAATTTCAAAAAATGTCTAAAGGGACAACAATTCTGTCCCGATGCAGATGCCATGGCCTTGGTGACCAAATAGCTCAACAGCCAAAATCTTTCACGGATAGTGTCTGCTGCTCTCTAACCAGTGGGATGTATGTATGAATTCTTATGAAGACTTTTTCTAATGTACAATGTTTTTAATGTTTCTGTTGCAATCTTACTTCTTATATATTGCTTTGTTTAATTCTGCTATACCTGCTGATATACCTTTTGATTCATCTTAATAAAGCCACTTGCACACATTTCATTTGATTACACCACATCATTCTATAAATTTGCTTTTAAAAGAATAGAATAGAAAATATATAAATCTAGATGCAAAGAAGTACATTATTGTCAAGACCCAACAAATATAATGGTGCTTAATAAAATTATTACATTCTTCAATTTGATCAGTCATTACTGTTTCAACAGCTCTCATAAATCCTGAATTTATTACTTTTCCTATAATACATGGTATTTTATAGAAAAAGTATCGGAATGAATTTGAAAATTGGAACTAGAGTTTTCATTAATTTGAGCACTCTCGAATATAAATCCACTATTTCTAGCATATGTGTGTGTGTTTATAATGTATGATCAATTCTAGCTCAAAAACTATCTGATGAATTGAAATTTGGTACCAAATTTCGATAAGTTGTTAAGTCACTTAGCATTACTCTGGTGTTCAAATAAGATTTTGGTACTGTTGGAAAAAATAGAACCAGGCTTTTTTTTTTAAATACTCAGAAAATCTTCTAAAATCTGAAATTACAGTAGTTCTATTAGTGTTCAGAAATCAAAATAAGAATTGCAAAAACTTAGAATTATTTTAGAAAACTAAATAAAATATGGAGAACTACTAACCTTAATTTTAAAACCAAAATCAACTTTTTTAATTCCTTAGTGAAAAGCGTTTTATTGAGCCAAACCATGGAAATTAATAAGAGGCCAATACAACAAGTTTATAGATGCCTGGCAGACTAAATGTCTGAGGAAAATTTTGGGAGTATTTTGGCTGTATGTTATTACTAACACTGAACTCTACAAGAGTACTGGACAGGAAGCAATTGAGATGGAGATAAAAAAACGTGGATGGAAATGGACTGGACATGTCTTAAGAATGCCGCAGCATAACATCCCTGCTGTGGCACTTACTTGGGTGCCTGAAGGAAAAAGATCTCGGGGTCGACCCAAGCTTACTTGGAGGAGACTGGCGGAGCAGGAGAGAAATTTGATGGGAAGGGCGAGCTGGTCGGAAGCAAGGACTGCGGCACAGGATCGACCAAGGTAGCTATGCAAGTTGAAGGCCTTATGTGCCACTAGGCACGATGAGTTATGATGATGATGATCAGTGTTCTTAACAATTTCAGATGCTTATAAAAGCATAGTTGTCAATACACATGCCTGCCTTGTGAACATATTTAACCCCTTGCCTGTGGATTATATTTCAGGAAAATGTGTCAAAAATGGAAAAAAAATTTTATGCTTCAGTTTTGTGCATTATAACATTTAAAAAGGTTAGAAAAATTTTATATTGTAAAAATATAAATTTTTATATGAAATAACTACTATATTTAATATTTTGACATACATGTGGAAAATTAATGGATTATATTCATATTTTACTCAAAATTGTTTAATTATAGCAAAATAAATCAAATAATCTTTTGAATTTTACAAATCATTTCACAGAATCATTTTTCAGAATTTCACAAATCTTTTATAGTATGATATATACGAAAACATGGCACGGCACACAAGCCTACATTACACTCTTTACAATAAACTCGGTTTATATCCCGTTTAATCAAGCTAGCTGATCCCGCCTACTTCCAAAAAAAAATGTGGACAAGTATCGCCATCTATTGGAGAAATAGTGAATTATATTGTAAAGCATTTGATAAAGAAAAATGAACTCAATTCGGGATCAACGGAATAGAAACACTGATTTTTTGCTTGCCCGAAGTCAGTTTGGGCATTCCAAATTTGGCGCAGAGGGGTTGCCCGAACTGGATTCGGGTGACACAGGCAAGGGGTTAAGAGAGATGCAGAGAAGAACCTCATCTTCCTTTTTTTTTCGCCTCCATGAATTCTTTCACTGGGCAGTGCATATCAGAATGCAAAATAAGAGAATATTTTTTAATAGCAAATTGATAATCAAAATTTCATTTGTGTAGCAGTTTCGACATTTTGATTAGCAGTTCACTACTGTATTACAGAGTTTTAAACCTGTTTGGAAATAAAGAGAAATATGCAAGCACAGAGGAATAAAGCTTAATTCTAATTCGTTTTAAAGTTTACCAACGATTTTCATTATAGGTGTTTTCAGGTGTTTTATAATATTTGTTTTCCCCAAGACATCATAAAAATATTCATTTAGCATGAAGCATTCAAGTACTTTTGAGGGCAATTTGAAATTCATTTTCCCCCATAACACTTTAATTATTTAAGGTCTTTTCAGCTTTAATTTTTTGCCATAATTGCAGATTATTTCTTAATATACCTGCTACTCTCTTAAGTTTTAAAGTTTTCTCATCTTGATTTTTTTATTTTTTGCTTTTCCAAACTGATGAAGCATTTACTAATATTTATTCCTCTTTTATTTTTTAGAAGGCCGGCCAGTAATTTTTCTTTAATTTAGGAGTTATATAATCACCTGTTTTTAAAATTTAATTGCCACGTGTGACTGGTGAGTGGGAATTTTGAGGGACGCTTGTAGTAAGGAGCGATGTGTGTTTGAGGAAAGATTTTTTTTCACTGTCGGGATTTTATGTCACAAAATGCGATGCAAATTCATTATTACATTGCAAAACACAAATTTTCAATCGCGATTTGCAATGCAATACCGCTTATTTTGCACTCTGGTGCATATACATGTTTTCATTTGCAGCACCAAGCTGGGTGTACGTTTTAAGTTCTTTAATGCTTGTTTTTGTAATCTCATATTTATAAATGTTTTTTACAAGATGTTCATGCCTGCTATACTGTAGCTTTGTGAGGTGTAAATCACATAAAGTGAGTAATAGAAGTTTGTTGTTTTAATCTTATTGATTAGTAATTAATAACTCAAGTAACTAGTTGCCAAACACTTTCTTATAATTAAGTTAAATTTAATTTATGTCGGGGATCCATTCTGGTCCAAAACCTGTTAAATTAGTGACCCTGGAGTCAATTCCTAAATATAAATATAATAATTAAACGCTTGTTTTATGTATAACTTATGATGGATTAAACAATTAAAATTAACCTTATTACCGTAGTATAAGCTTTTCCCAATATATTTCAGTTTTAGGAATATTTGGGAATTGGTGCCATTATTAAATATGCTAAGTCATTAAATGAAATAGAAAATTAATTATAAACGGAAAATTAGATATAATTTAAGTAATTAGTTATTTTATGCCTTTTATTTTTTAGATAAAACATAAATTAATGCATTATGGAATATATAATGAAAAATGAATATCAAATTAAATGAGTGCATGAAAAGCATATGCTGCTCTTATCAGATTTTTTAATTACATTATTGCCAAGTTTCTAGTGCTTATTTATACAGTAAAGTGTTTACATATTTTAGATTCCTTAACCAGTTTACTACATTTAATTATATTTTGGATGGCACACTGGATGAAGAAGTTGACAAATTCTTGAATGCAGAAGAAGAAGTTGAAGTGCATCAGTTTCTTGACGTAAGCAGCTTTTTATTCAGATACATTAGAATTCCATTGCGGCAAATATTTGATGGAGTGCAAAATTCTGTTCATAATATCTATAACTTACTCAATTAAAAGCAGTAAAATATCAGGAAAAGTATCAAAATATTTGTATTAATATTTATTTTTTAATATAACTTATTTTTTAGTTGGCAATTAAAATGCATGAATTATACGACAGATTTATTTGAGACATCTGGCCTTTGTGTACCTTCGAGAGAAGATTTAGAACAAAGCCACAATGATAAGAATTTCAGAAATGCATGTTTCATAGTCCCTTAGGGACAATCATTGCTTTTATTGGGGAAACTTATGATTATTCAAAAATTTTAAATGCAATGCATACATATTTTTGCAACCAAAAAATAGTAATATATGCTATACATGGATATACAGTAAAACCTCTCTGAAAGACCACCTCCATTAAACAACCACCTCCATTAAGCAACCACCTCCCTTAACTTTTTGCTTACTGGTGGGACATCGTCAATCCCAAACGAAAAACCTCTCAAAAAGGCAGATATTTGACATACCATATCCCAAACTGTTCCCCCTTTACAGGAATTGGCCTCCATGGATGCCAATGCCTTTAAAGGGGATCAAACTGTTTGGGATAGGGTATGTTAATACCTGTCTTTTTGAGAGGTTCTTCGTTTGGATTGACGCTGTCCCACTTGTAAGCAAAAGGTTAATGACACATTTTCTTTGAATGGATTTTTTTCCCATAGACTCACTGATGAGGCCATCCGAAATCATTTTACGCCCCGAAGTGGCCACATTTTTGGAGACTTCATATTTAGGGGATTTTAGCTTCCTGTTTATTTAAAATCAAATTTAAGTTTTAGAACCCTTTGTTTTTGGCCATTTAGGCTCTCAGTCCAACTCTGATGAAGAGCTATTATTAGAACTCTGATAGAAAAAACTCTTTGCCCTCTCGTCTCAGGAAACATTCAAGAAAGTGAAATTGGATTCATGGAAACTTCATTATCTATGGAAGATGATTAAATATTTTCAGTTATTTTCTGAACTTCAAATTTGTTTAGAAAAATAAAATTGTAATAGAAAAAAATTGTTACATCAAAGCAAATTATTATTCACCCTTTTTTTTAATTAAAAAAATATTTAGTTATTATTTTTTTAATTTATTTTTCATTCCTTTTTTAAGTTGTACATTTCATAGCTTGCAATTTTAATATCAAATTACCAAATCATATTTTTAAAATTTTATATTTTGCATGCGAATGTGACACAAATTTTACCATTTGTGTATAATTTCAAATTTCTTTTGTTTAATTTCATGTTTATCGTTTTTATTTATGTGATACAAATGTTACCATTTGTGTATAATTTCAAAATATTTTTGTTTAATTTCATGTTTATCGTTTTTATTTTCGTTTAATTTCATGTATTTCATGCATATCGACCTCCATTATGAGACCACCTCTCTCAGCGACTGCTTTTTCACTGAATGTAGGATGGTCACCTTGGCGAGGTTTTACTGTATATGTATTTAAGAATTTTTGTTCAGTAAAGATTCTGAAAATGATAAAATTACGAAAACTGTTAAATTGGATACCTTTATAAAAATTGTAGGAATGCTTTATGTTAACATGTTTTTTTCCTTCGATATGTGAATGAAAGCTTAATTTAAATAGTGTTGTACAGCCTTTTGAAAAATAAATAAATAAATAAAAATTACACTTTAGGTGGGTTTTGAAATTTTTCATCATATAAAATATAAAAATCATTGCATGGTTACTTAAGCTGAAACATGTTTGAGATTGCAATCATGGGAACCAATCATCAAATTTGAATTGTCAAAGAGTTCAGTGCACTTGTTTCATATTTTCATATATTTAAAATTCCTAGTTTTATAAAATGCTTATGATAATTTTTTATGTATTTATTATTTTATTACTTTTCCTATGTTTTGTGGCACTTCTTTCCATGTTTGTAAATGTATATGTTTGTATGACTTATTTCAGAAAATTAATGAAATCCAAGCACATAAAAGTGTTATCAATGCTGAACGGAGCAACATTAACTTGAACATTATAAATTTGAATTTTGATACTATGAAAGAGCAATTATGCTTCAGGATCGATGGTTTAATCCAAAAACTAATTGATTTTCAAGTTGAAACTAATTCCAAGCATACTCAAAGGTAAGAATTGAATTTATTTAATATTAATAGCCTATGCAGTTATAAAATCAACGACACACCGTCATAGGTAAAAGGTCATTTAATAAAATCATCCTACAAGACATAAAGCTTTAAAAAATCCAGAGCGCTTTCGGGCATTACTATACTCTTCATCAGTGGCTATGTTGGGGGGGAAAGAAAAAGGTGCAAAAGTTCTAAAACTTCTAAAGTTCATCTGAAATTTGTCTGAAAATATACTCTGAATAATATTCTCTAAAATATCTGAAATTTGTAAAGTTCATCTAACATAAATCTGAAAACACTGAAATACACTCTGAAAAAGTTCTAAAGTTCCTCAAACCTAAAAACATTTTAGCAATATAACTGAATTCTTAAATAAACAGAAAGTGGACCTATTGACCAGTTTCCCTACGTGTACAAATATGTACTCTACATGTGATTAAATGGAACTTTCCTAAAAATATAAAAACATGCATTAAAGTAAAAGAGAGAGAGAACACAGAATTTAGGTTTTCAAAATCTAACGTTTATTAAAATTTTAAACTTCACTTTTAAAATAATTTCCAAAATATTTTACAAATTTTAAACATCTCATTAACTAAACAAATCAAATAAACAACTTAAATAAATAAATAAAAGGAATGGCCGGTCGTATAGTGGTAGAAAAAAAACGTTAGAATATTAAATTTTAAAGTTAACAATATTAAACTTATTCAATTATTTATCAAAACTAAAATTTGGGATAAAAGAACATCAGTTAGCCAAAAGGGAATTTAGAACAAAATTTAAAGAACCACAGGTTCAGGTGACCTAAAGTATATAGGTCAAAAGGGGTCTTATTCTATGCCAGCTCAATTAAATTTTAAATAAGGCAAAAGTAAACTAGTCTGAAACTTGAAGGAAAAGAATTATATCACCAAGGGTCCAAGAAGAATGGCAGAGATCGGCGGGAGGCAGGCAGAATCACCAAACGTGCTGCAGACCCAGGGAAAACCAGAAGAGGAAAATCCATGGCACAGGATCTTATTTCTGTCCAGTAGAAATCTGGAAAAACGATTGCTCCACGAATTCCGACTCCAAGGGAGATTCTCCAAATCAGCCGGACGTCCAGCAATAAACATCATTTCTCCAAGTTGCAGCACCGAACTTCTGACATCAGAACGAAAACCAAACACATATGTCCGTCTATTGGGCACGGAAATATTGATTCCATTCCTCATGTAAAGAGCTGCACAACTCGGGTAAATAAACAAATTGCAACTTCCTCGGCGGACATCGCGTAAATCGCGGAACATCTTGGATCAACATTTAGCAGACAGGAAACTAATTAGCAAGACTGAAGAGGCAGGAGTTCAAAACATCCAGTCCTTATAGACACAACTCTCTCTGCCATCAGACGTAACATTTTCAGCAGCTCTTGAATGTTTAGATTAAAACTCGGCGGCAGGAATAACAAATAAACAGAGCATAATTAATGAGCCGGGAATAAAATAAAAACTTTCGTTCCTCAGAACGCACGCCGGATTCGAACTACGGCTCGCGCCGAAGCGCTGAAAACAACACTCTATAGGACTACATCTTGGGTTCTAATTCAGCAGGAAGAGAAAGAGAGCGAAAAAGTGCGCGATTTTGCTTATATACTGCGAAACATCGCTGCCACAGATTGTAAACAAAATTGTCGATGAGCGATAAAATAATTAATGACAGACGATTTTAATATTACGGTCAACCAATTAAAAACTCGAAATTTTAAAGAAGAGAAATGGAATTTCAGAGCAGACGAAAATTAAAAAGAAATGAAGTGAAACGATTTGGAAATATACGAATTCGGCAATAATTTAAATATGGACGATTCTGAAATATTTAAAAAGCTGAAAATAGATTAAAACTGAAAAACTGCAATGAATTAACGAATTTTTAACCGAGAGCAATAAATTTGGAATCAAATTAAAGGGAATAAAAAGGGCAATAAATGGAATTGCAAATTAGCCAATTTAAATAAATTTAAATTGCTAAAACCTAAAAAGAACGAACTTTTGCCGTTTTTAACACAAAACCTATGGAATAGAACTTATTTGGAACAGAAGAATATCAAAACCTAAACAATTGGAAAATGGATAACTAAAAGAGAATGGCTATGTAAATAAGACCCCTGAACACATTTAAACCAAAAGCAAAATTTCTAAAATTATTAAATATCCAAAAGTATAACCCAACAGCTATACGAAACAGTAAACGTGGAATGCCTATATGTAGACCAGATCAGCAGACAAATTTGCATAAATAAACACAAAATAATGGTAGTGCAAGCAGGCCATAAAAATTAATCAATTGCAAATACAAATTTAAGGTTTTTTTTAAAGCTTTGTACTTTTTGTAGGATGATTTTATTAGATAACCTTTTATCTATGATGTTGTGCCATTGATTTTATAACTGCATTTAGAATAGACGTGATATCACCTTTATTAGTAATAGCCTATTTTAAAATATCTTCATGTTATATATACTGGCAATCATAATTAAAATATCCTTGTTCATAGACTTCTAGAGACATACATATCTAACATCTGAAACTCAATAGTAGACAATTTTCTAAAAAAAATATTGGTTTTAAACATTTTCATTATGCATCCATTCATTGTTGCGAGAAGGCTGATATTACTGCAAGGACAGGCAGGACATTTGCCCAGAGTCCCTCATTTTTAGGGACCCTCAATTTTAGGGCTAAACGAAATGAAATTTATTTAAATTTTATCCTTGCATTCTTATATTGGTAAGTTTGCTTTTGCTACTTGAATAAAGCTAGTTAATATACAAACATGTGTATACTGTACAGTATTATAAGTGATATGCACTGAATTAGGAAGTAGATTATGTAGAATTTCCTTGTCAACTCGAGTTATATGGGTTGCAATGCATGTTAAGATTGTTGACACTTTGTTAAATTAATCTCCATGTTTATAAGGCATTGCACAATAGCCTGAGAAACTGCTGTCAATTGGATATTTTCCAGATGAATTCTGTTCAGTAGATAATGTTGCATCTTTGCTGAATCTGTGAATTGTGGAACAGTGATAATATGTAAAATGTAGTTGTCATCGCTGCTTTCATTAAAACTAATGCATAGCGAGTCACCTGACTTGAATATAGCCGAATTAGGTTTAGTGACACCAAAGAATACAAGGAAAAGGAACAATATAAATAAAAATGAAATATGAGATAACTAAAGCAAGTGATATTAAACAAAACTCAGAAAATAATGTTCAGGAAACTCCAAAAGAGTGCCATCTTTAGCAGGAAATTTAAGCATTATACGGTCATAAATTTGGTACACAGATACTTCAGGACCTGAATAGATGTAACTCAGTGTCATGTTTTTAAATTTCAAATTACTGTATATATCCGTGTAAAAGTCGACCTCCCTAATTTCAGAGAAAAAAAATCGGAAAAAATCCAAAGCTCACATATAAGTCGACCCCAAAAAGAGAAAAAAAAATTCAATAAATTTTTCAAAAACACTTGAAAGCGAAAAAAAAAAAAATTATATATATATATATATAATACTAAAATGAAATTTCCATAAAAAAAACTTCATCGGAACTCTTTAAAGTTTGATTCCAAACAAGTAGGCCTATGACATATGAGCGTTATCTCCCATCCGTTTTGGGGATGCGTGTTCTCATGTGACAACCTCCAGCCATTCTTTTACTCCCAGCATGTAACGTCCTCAAAATGGACCTGAGACTGCACATTCCTGTCTCTCAAGTGTCTTTGGCCCACCGCGCAATCAAAACAATATCTGGCTTCCGCCCATTAATTTGAGCCAATTTTTTTTGTTAACTTCCTAACACAGTTGTTATTAGATACTCTCTTCAATAAACGAAACAAAAAAACACTTTTAACTTAAAATTCTGCATTATAGTTTTAAACAATTCGTGTTACAGAATTATTTCTGAAAAGAGCCATTTTTTGTCGAAAGCGATCAGCCGTAATCCGAGAAGTGAGAGATAAACATGTTATGCATATTTTTTGATGATGCGATACACTGGTAGTCGGGAATATTGGGAGGGCAGTGACTCACAGGAGAATTTTGAAGTGCAGAGAAATTCAGAGTGTGCGATTGCGTAATTACTACTACATTGAAGAGGGATTGCCTCGTGGGAAAAAATAACTTTTAGACTTGCGATTCTTTATTTTTTTAGACTCTGTGTATTAGTTGACCCCCCCCCCTCTCACTTTAAAGCTTTATTTTTTGTCATAAATTTCTTGACTTATACGCGAGTATATACGACAGGTTTTTAGTTATTTTATGTTTTAGCCCAATTTACAATGATTTTGGGTGCTATTTACACAAATCGATTCCTTAGCAACTGAAAATATTATCATAAAGTTTCCATCTTGACACCATCGGAAAGATAAAAAATTATCTTTCAAATAAACTTTGAATAGAATCCATATGATTAATAGACTCATTTTCGTGAATTTTTTAAAAAATATATCCTTTCCGTATGTTTTTAACCTCTGTGATTTTTATATTACAATATAAAAAAACTGATGTGCCATCCAACATTTATAACAACTTAATAGCAGTTCGATAAAATATCTAAGACTGTTCCAAAATAAGAAATAATTTCCTCAACCCAACCATTAATGATTAATTATAAATTTTTTAACTAAGCTGTCCGGACTCTTTTTCTTTTGACCGTTATTGCCATCTATTAGCAAGCATATTTAATATTGGGAATTTTAAGTAGTGGCCACTTGTTTAGGATGTATTATTTAAGTAGTGGGTGCTTATATTTAATTATTTTTTAGTGGTTGCTTATTCAAGTAGCGAGTCCTTATTTAATTATTTATAAGTAGTGGCTGCTTATAAGTAGTAGGCTACTCTAGGACTCGGGCAATGCCCGGTAATTTGTTTCAGTATATATAGTAAAAGTATTGTGATGGGGTTAAGTATTTGAAATCAAAATTATGCTTCTAGAATAGAAAATTGCATCAATATAATGGCTTTACTCTTGTTAGAGTTCATCATCATAGTCATTAACTGTACTAGTAAATATGGTAGAAGAATAGTTATTAATTGCACTGGATGCAAGAAAACTTGCTATGTTCTATAACTTTTAAACTTCTTGTTATCAACAAAACACTATGAAACTATAGAAAATTGAGCTCAAACTTGACAAGGCCATAAGTCCAAGTTCATTATCTCAAACCCCATTGCTATTAGGCCTTCTAAAGGTATGGCATTGACCTTGAACCGTATCTCTTTCCGCCTTCATGCAATTTGAGCACTTCTTAAAATTTGATGCCAGGTGAGTGGTGCACCTGACTTCATTGATCAGTGCAATCATGTACAAAATTGCAACACATGGCAAATTTTCTTACTACTAGTGATATCAGAGTGCATACGGGTGCTTGAACATCAGAAAAGTACTTGAATTTTAAATGACCATATTCAAGCCCTTAAAAGTACTTGAAAATTCCCATTTTCTTGGTTAAGTTCTTGAAAATGCTTGAAAAAGGCAGGTTTGAAAATGTTCCACGGATCCGTGGCATTGTGTTTTTTCCAAGAAGTTCTGCTTTCCCTAGAAATTTCTCTAACGTTTCCGCTGTTCCCAAAAATTTTCTAAACAGCATCATTTTTTTCAAAAATTTCCTGAATGGTTTTAACAATAAGCAATATTAGTTTGCTATTTATTTTTCCTCCCAGAAATACATATAACTTCATAATGAGGGACTGATTGATATCCTTGAAAAAATAATTACATGGTACTTGAAAGTCCTTGAAAAGTGCTTGAAATTTTTTTAAGGGAAAGTGTACTCACCATGTGATATTAATTTTTGATTATAAATTTAAATACATCTCAATTGCATTTTTAAGTGATTGATTTTTCTAAATTTATATACAAATATTATGAACACACTTTTATTGATGTTTGTTCTTAATAGGATACATGCTGAGTTTCGCTTGATGGAAGAACAGTTAACCAGCGAAGTTACTAACACGCAAGGAATTGTAGAGATGACTGAAATACTTACGGAAGTGAGTGCAAATATTTATATCTTATTTTTTACTCTTTCTCACTATAAGCTATAAAAAATTTCGAAGTGAGTAAGAATAGCGAGTGTGTGGTCTCCAGATGCTAATGAGTACCATCTATCAAAACATATCTAGAACAATGCTTTCACTAAGTGAGAGAGACGGTATTGAGTATTAGCAGGGTGGCTACCTTACCTGGAAAATTTGGAATTGTCAGAGAACTTTTTAAGTGGGTCAAAAATTGTTGCAAAATTATTTTAAAAGTTCTCAATCTGGGAATATCACAGAATTTTAAAACTTAGTTAATATTTTAAAACCTATATTGTAAAGTTCCATGGATTTCTTACACTGTTTGTTGTGTCAAATACTTTGCTTGTCTATGGATAAGCACAGTATAATTATTTAGCTATTTACCTTCATTACTTATATTTTTACTCTCTTATACTATAAAGAATAGTATGGAGAAAGTATTGTTTTCATGAAAATTTTCATTTTTGAGATTTTCATGACAATGTATTTTTTAGGACTTCCTGAATACGTTTTGACTATTTTTAGAGTGATGTCCATCTGTCTGTTTGCCATCTGTCTGTGGTCGATTTCCTGTATGCACGATAGCTGCTATGAATATTAACCCTTTCGTGATCGTTGCCATGCCCGCACGTCGGCTGCAAACTTGCATTCAAGGATGGCCGCCATGCATTCGTGACGGAGAAAACTGTACCCCCCCTAAAAGACGGGCGCCATGTACTCTCGTTTTTATGTCAAACCTTTTTATTTGTCTACTAGATGGCGTTAAATGTCCGTGCGAACAACTTTAATGTATTTTGCAGATACTTAACCTTGGCATAGGAAGGATCCAATGAATCATTTCTCCACTTGGAGTGGTGAAACATGGTTTTGTAATATAAACAAATAGAGCACTTCTCGTAGCATCAGCTATTTTATAATTGAGTTCCGGTTCTCGTTTTGATTTCAGTTTAATAATTTCGTTGTTGAATCATAGGCATATAAGAGAGTATTTTTTTTTTGTTTGGGTTTTAGAGGCAGTGAAATTATTCGTTTATTTCGGATAAAAGAATGGGAGAAACTAATGAGTATTTAGTATTCAGATTTATATGAAAAATATACATCAAATAGAAAATAAATATTTCTTTTATTCCTGAAAAAAGTAGATTTCTATGTTGAATAGGTGATTTTTAGTGAATTTTTTTCGAGAGTTAGGCTTAGTTCAAAATATTTGCTGTCCTTTGGGAACAGTTCGGAAGCGAAGCGCTTCATCCTTTGAGCCGCGGCAGTTCCGGAATGCCACTATCGCGAAAGGGCTAATGGATTTTCATGAGATCATTCACATTCGGCTTTATTGATGAAAAATTTAGAACTAGATATATATATTTTTTAATTCAAATGAAAACTTAGAAATTTATTCGAAATTTTACATTTTCTAAACAGGGCAGCATAGGACAAAATTTGACATAATTATGCATAAAAATGGGCATTTATAGCTCAATGATCACGTAAGTTAACAGTTTCAATCATTGTCATGAAAAATAGCCACTATACAATTTTTATGTTTGTGACATCATTTGCTCTTCTTGGGGGTGGGGTGGGGACAAATAATCCCACAGTGGGGTTCATTGTCAAACTTGGTATCGATCGAAAGATTTTTTTCAAGCCCTTTAAAATTAAGGGTACCATGCTGTAACTGTGATCATTCAGTAAAATACTTGTAAAATTTGAAGAAAAAAAATCACAAACTGTTTAAAAATGGATTCTGGTATGAGAAAGTGGAATGGAACCACACTCCAGTTAATTTAATTATGTTAACGTGAAAGTACATTATGTTTAAATATTATAAAATCTAGGAAAGCCCAATATTAATTCTAATTATTATAATTCTAATTATTTAATTCTAATTACTATAAAAAGTGGACATATTTTTCTACAAAAATGCTTATTAATTATTCCTTACAGAGGATTTAATACTATTTTTGGATTGCCTGGGATGATTTTATCATAGTTCTAGTACTCCTTGGTAATGAAAGGTTGGGAATCTTTATTCTAATTATTAGAATGCACATTATGTCATGTTTCGAGGACATGGTAGCAGCTGTATTTGTAGATATATTTAAGACAATGCTATATGGGGGCTTCATAGAGATCTAATTCAAATTTGAATGATGGAAGCTATAAATATTAGACAAATGAGAGAATAATAAATTATGTTCATTGCTTTTGATATTTTGATGTGTTCACATTGAACATGGAAGGTTGTTGAGTTTTGTGAACATAGGAATATATAACTAGTGATGTAAGGTAGAAAATTATGTGCTAATGTATTTTTCCATAGAAAATTTTGTAGGTAAAAATGCATTTTTCACTTTTAAAGAAGCCGATTCACCTTGTGAATGGTAATGATAACAAATAGAAAAGTTTTTTTTTTTTTTAAGAATGTGTTTGACACCATGGGGAAAAAATAATGTTTTTATTACATTTAGATGGGTTCCGTTACTCCTACTATTGTTATCTTGTTTTAATCATCTGTAGAAAAACTTGACATGTTAAAATGTTTTCATTGTTCAAGGTGCGTAATATAATCTTAAATGTATTCAGTAGATTATATATGCCATTGATATATTTTCTTTTTACCTAAAGAATGTATGAAAAATTAGAGATTATCTACAGGTTAGGAAGTTTTCTTAAAAGATTATCTACAGGGGTATCAAGGAACTTCATGGACCAAGCCAATAACTCAAGTATTAGGGTTATCATATATTTTTTATGCAGGTATGTAGGAAATCCTATGGCACTACACAATGAGGCCACTTTAGGAGGTTTGCCCCCCCCCCCCCCCCATTTTCGATAGGGAGTGTTATGCCGAGATTTTTGGTTCAAAATTTAATTAATAGTTCAAAATTATGTAATAGCTTAAAATTCGTTATTTTCCCCTTTCCCTTCAAAATTCAAAATTTATTTGTTGTTTTTGAATATTTCGGCGATTTATTTCCCCTTTAACGTAATTTGTTATCCTTTTTCTTTGTTTTATTATTCAAAATTATACGCAATGCATCTTAAAAACGTTAAAATATCATATCCTTTGTTAATCTTTTGGCTTCCCGCTCTCTCGTGTTAACTTCACTTCATTCATGAGAGCGAGAAAAAAAGATGCATTTTAGGAAAAATTTGCCCTTCACACGTCTTATCAGTTGGACACCTGCATTTGGGGTGCCATCATTTCCGGTGGGGCTGGCGGGTTGCCGCTGCGTGGCGGCTTGCCGCTTGGCGGAAGTGATCCTTTTAATGGTTCTTGGCATAACAGCGTTTTTTTATTTCCGCAGTATATGCGTGAGCGCTTGGCACGAAGCGCAGGTTTTCACTCCCCAAGTTTGGCGTCTCCTGGGAAGGCACGCGTGTTGCCGGGTTTTCGATTGCTGACCAGCAGTAGGCTAGGTGGTGTTTCTTTTCGACGGCTGCTGAGATCCGTGGAACGGGCCCCATGCAAGGGCGCCCGTATCCCGCGGTCGCCAGGAGTATGTTTTAAATTTGTGCAGAATTGCCTGACATCGCAGGGGCGTGCCTCATATTTGGACAACTTCCACGGGGTACCAACAGAATGTAAAAAGGTGGTCTGATCTGTGACCCACGGACTACCCTCCTCGGGAAGCGCTCTTAATTGCGCTGGCAGTATCAATTGCTCTATCATCTATCTACCTCAGTGTCACCGCTCTATGGTCATCACAGGTTATCACCTATTTTCATGCCATCAATTGTGAGTGTTCAAGTCTTGGGGGGCCCTGAGTGAACAGGGCTAGTGTTCAAAGATCAGTGTGCAAGCCCTCAGTGATCGAGTGCATGAAAGCAGTGCGTTTAATTTTAAGAGTGAATAAAATCAATGAAAACAAAGGTTACATCATGCAAGGAAGTAAAAGGCATCTAATTTTGAATTTCATTTTTAAGAATTGTGATCTACCATCCTTGTACTATTGATTTGTGAATGTTCAAGTCTTGGGGGGGCCTGAGTGAACAGGGCTAGTGTTCAGAGATCCGTGTGCAAGCCCTCAGTGATCGGGGTGCGTGCAAGCAGTGTCATTTAATTTTTAAAGTGATTAAATTCAAAGAAGAAAAAGAAAAGGGGAGTTATAAATAATTTGTTTAAGTGTTAGCACCGAGAAAGTTTGAGTATCTAGAAAGAAAAATGTTTGAGAATGAGTTTACTTGATTATTTTTAACAAAGCTATATTGCTGTAATGTAATGAAGAAATGTGATTTTTAATATTTTCCTTTTATTTCAAATTCAAGTTTTGGTGGACAGCTCCTCAGGCAGACCAAACTCTGGTCTTCTGGTCTTCAGACCGGAGTGGATTCTGTTTCCTGAGTTATTTTAATTGGTTATCTGAGTTTTTCTTTAATTGAATTCTAAATTTAATAGACTTAATTTTCGCAATGTACTAACTTAACTTTATGCCACTATACATGTAATGAAACCTTAAATGGATCAAATGTTTAAATTTTTAATTGTTGAAAAATAAAAGTTAATTTTTTAATTTAATAATGAGTGTCATTCTTCAGTTGTTTGTTGGCTGTGCTATTTTTATTTATGAGAATGTTTAAAGGTAAGTGGAATTTTTAGAAGTAGTAAGAAGTTGAAATGTTTTAAAGTGTATCATAGTTGAGCACAGACCAAGCAATAGTAATGGTTGAGAAAATAAATATAGAGGTAAAGAAACAAATAAAATAATAATTATAAAAGTAAACTTTATTGTTTAAAAACTATACGATCACAGGTTAAATATAAATATAATAACTTAGAAAAATGAAATGTAAATAATTTAAAGATAAATATGAAATTAATTTAAATACAAATAACTTGTGTGAATTAAATAAAAATAATTGAATTAAGTAAATAAGAAGTTTAATAAAAAGGGAAGGGGAATTCCTTCTCAACAGGAGGGATATGGGGGCTATCTTGCTTCTTGTTAGAGATAAGAGAAAAGTCAATTATAAAGTTGAAGAGCATCGCAAAATTGGTATTAAGCATTTTTGTTCCCCAGCGAAAACTTCAAAATAATCTAATTAATAGTTTTAAAAGAAACAATTTTTTTTTTAATCTGTACGTAATAATGTAAATGTAGAGACATTGGAAACAGAGACATATCATTATATGTGGGTAAGCATGCATCATTGCTGAAGGTGAACATTTTGCAGTGTATAATAAAGTCAGTTTTATTTTGACATATTGTCTAAATGTTCAATTTTTTTAAGGTGAGGGTGAGGAGTTAGATTGTATACATTGGTTTTCAGGGTTTCTATCCATCTTTTACAAGGGACATAAATGCTTTGTAGTAATTTTGTAATGTTCTAATACTTTGTAATTGGCTTTTCCCCAATCTCTAACAGGAAGTGAGATATATGGATAGCAGTAGCTTCTATACCCCCTAAAAATTGAGGTTAGCTCCTTGAAAATTGTCCTGCATAAAAGAATATACAAAAACCATAATATTTCTCGAGTTATTAACCTGGTCCACGACTTTCGATGACACCCTGTATATTAGCCTTTAACACACAAAAGAGGAGCAAATTTACCAGTGATGGCATTGCTCTGCTGTTTTTTGCTTCGCAAAATATTTTTCTATTGCAGAAAATCAGTCACAAATTCTACCAATGCACTGTTTGTCAATAAGCTCCTTAGTAAAAGTAGGATCTTCTGTCTCAGTTATCTTAATTCGACTTGCATCAGTCTGAACTGGAATTATTTAGCAATTCTTTAAAAGAAAGGAAATTCTGCAGTGGTAAAAGTGAGAACTTCTGTTAAAAGTAGCTTCTGTTAAAAGTAGTAGTAATTTTGTGTTTTTCTTTAATTATGTGTCTTGATGAATAGTGCTTGAGATGTGCTGTCAAGAATTCTTGTTTCTTTCTAGTGAATATAGTTTGAATAAAGCTTTGTCTTTATATTTCATCTTAAAGCTTTGTATTTATGACAGTTCTCGATTTATGAAAAAGTTTGGTTCCTAAAAGTTGTTTGCTGTATGTTTTGTTTATTATGTGTTAAACATGTAAGAAATTATTCTTGATCTTGTACTATACATATTGTGTATATTAGCAGCTGTTTTAACTCATAAAAACCATACATTAAACATCCAATCATATACAATGTGTTTTATCATAACATATACATCCTGGTTTATTGTATAGTAAGATATCCTATAATAAAATAAAATATATCAAAAGTAAAAAATAAGATATCTTACTAGTTAGTTTTAATTAGAAATGTAGAGTTACAAAGAAAATTATTAAGAGATTTTTAACTTTCATTTATCAATATTTTCATATTAAGAATTTACAAGTAATTATTGTACTAAATTTTTTCTTAAAATTAATGTTGCACCATTTATTTAAATCTTATATTTATGTTCACTGTATAACACTATTAATTCTATGAATCAATTGTGCTTTAAAAAAAAATTTTTTTTGGCAAAAAAAAATTAAAATGTAAAAAATTAATTGTAAATTTTCTTTAGGCCTCCACTACCAAGATAAAAAATTTAATCAAAGAAATAAAAAAAGCTGCAAAAAGAATAATTTTTCTCTTGGATCATGTAATTCTCCCTGGTAAGATAGTTTTGATTTATCCACTTTTTAATTTTAAGTATTATAAGTTTTTTTAACTCTAGGCTGCTTAAATACAATTGTACCTGGTTTTTTTATCTATACATCAAATAAAGGATGTATTATGGCTAATCTTATACCACCGAAACAGTTATATTTGTTTAAGAAACTTACATTGATAATAGAACAAAACATTTTTTTGATAATAAAGTGAAAGCATATTGTTTTTTCCCCCTAAATATTTATCAGGAGTCGAACTGGTGTCTTTAGCATTACAATGTAATATAAAATTAGCATTTTTATTACTTTCCTTATATATATAATGTATAAGGAAAGTATTGTGACGGGGTCGAAAATTCGAATTCGAGTTTTCGACTGGAGAGCAAGTTTCAAGCATCCCTGATCACGAATCAAACATTTTTGGAGTGATATCTGTGTGTGTGTGTGTGTGTGTGCATGTGTCAGTGGGTCTGTGGAGACGATAACTGACGAACGAATGGACCGATTCGAACAAAATTTGGTACAAAAATCACAATCCGTAAACACTGGAAGCCTATTGTTTTTAAACGTAATCGAATGTTCAGAACCCCCCTAAATTTTTGAGTGAAATTTTGAAAAAATCGTCAAAAAATCAAAACCTCTAATAAAGTTACGCAAATAGACATTTCTTATGTAATTTTTCATTAGAAAACGATTAACATAAAATTTAGAACGCTAACATGAACCGTTCTCGAGATATTTCACATTTTTCAAAAAATTATCAAAAAGTCATAAAATAAAAAAAATATATTTCCTATTGAGAAACATGTTCACTTTTCATATGTAATACCATGCGATAAATTGGGTGACATCATTCTCCTGGATCTAGCTCATTCCATTCATGAGAAAAGATACTTCGAGTAATACTTTTGTATTTGAACGTTAATAATCATTTATCTGTTATAAGAATAACTTATTTCTCCGTCAGTAAAGCTTGGCGAGATTTTGGAGACGAATTTGGCGGAATGTCGCCAACTTGGCGACTTTTTGAAATGTTGTCAAATTAACGAAAATCTCGCAAATGGATTAAAATGACGCTAAATCAATGAAAATGATGACTAATTGTCGAAAATTCAATATCTTGGAAAGAATATAAGTATCTACTATAAGAAAAACCTATTTTTTTTTTACTGTAAAAGTGGTAAATTCATTGCGTTATATAAGGAAAGTCATGTGATGCTCACATCAGATTTTTTTTTATATAACACAATTTCTATAAAAAGTTCTAATAGGGGACAAATAAAAAAATTATTAAGGAATTAAAAAATTCTTATGTAAAAAGTAAGATGAATAATAACAAAAAAGAAAGTGAATTTATAAAATTAATTTTATTTTTTAAAAAGTCAGTTAAATGAATGTAAATTTGTAGGCTTTAATATTAGCAGATTTCTGTTTTAAGCAGATTCATGGATATTTTGTCGTATATGAAAAAATTAAGAAAAATTACACTGTCAAAGAAATTGCCATACTGTCAAGAGTTTCTGGACTATTTTTTAAGAGACATTGGATCACATTTACATTATATGCTTAAAAAAAAAACTGATAAACCCAATTGATATAAGATCTTTGTTGTCTGCTTTAATAGTCTGTGTCATGTTCTATCATGCAACGTCAATGTTGTTGCTTCTGTGCCATATTTGGTACATGCAGCAGAGCTACTAACATGATGGTAGAATTTATGGTAGAATTATTCGCCATTTGCATAAATTTTACTATGTTATAATATTTTAAATTTCATTGTAATTTTTCCTGAAATGTTATACTGATTGTCATTTTGTAACTGTGGGTACCTTGTAAGCTGTGCACCTTTCAAGCAACAGATGGCTGCTAACTTGTAGATATTGATTACTGTGTTACATCGGCCCTGATGTTCAATATTAACAGAATTTAGTTTTTCTGAAGTATAGAATTCTCTTCTTATGTTTGCTCACAGAATAAAGTGTAGGTAAACAAGAAAGATCAATCGTACATAAAGCATTAATTGAAACATTTTTCAAATGAAAAGCAATTTAATTTAAACATTTCTAAAATGTGATACATTCAGCACTGATATTTTTTAGATTATCACAGTACTACTATAATTTATTATATTTGAAAATTTAAAACTTCATTGAAAAAAGTTAACTTTATTCAAATGATATCATTGAAATATAAATCGCCTGCCTCTCTATATAAAAGCAGTAAATATTTCATTCATACACTTTTATTCCATTCCTTTCATTCATCACAATACTACAATAATTTATTTTACTTAAGAACTTGGGTGCGGTAGCCTAGTGGTTAGCTTGCGGGAATTGCACTCGGAAGGCCCGGGTTTGATTCCCTCTGCTGCCAAAACTGCCACCATGTTCATGCTGAGGACTATCACTTTAAACAAGTGGGTCCGTAAGTGCTTCCGAGAGGTTGGTGGTAGGGGAAGGAGGGTACGATCCCTGTCAATGCCTCTCCCACTGGGTTTTGGTCTAAATTGGGTGGCTTTTCCCAGCAGTCCACAGTTACCTTACACTTTTCTGGTAGGTCGGACAGTCTGGGTCTCAACAACAACTTAAAACTGTTGTAATGAAAAAAAAAGCTTTATTATTTATTTTTATTAATTTATTTCATTATTAATTTTAATTTATTTACTTTTTAATAACTGTTTTGTTTGTATATTAATTGTTTCAAAGTTATATTAATGCTTCTTTTAAATTCCTATTCCTACTGTTTGGCTTGTGCTCGACATTGATTACTTTTAGAATACATTTCAACACCTTTTTAAAACTCTAAATTTCACTTACCTTAAGTATATATATCAATAATGCACAGCCAAAAACACAAAAAGAATCACAACCAATTCATGTTAAACTAAATTAACTTTTATTATGAAACAAATTAAAACTTCTAAAAATTACATATTTATCTTTAAATTCTCAAACTTTCATATTTCAGAGCCTTAAATCATCTAGAAAATTTGTGGTAGTACATTGCGTTACCCAGAAAAGAAAAGAAAACAACAATTAAAACCCAGAAAAACAATTTAAACCCAAATCAAAACAAACCCAGTTATCAATTTAAATCCCAGGTTCAGATTCCACTCTGATCTGAAGACCAAAGTTTGGTCTGTCTGGCGCTGTCCACAAAAACATAATATTTGAAATAAAAGTAACAAAGAATAAATAATGTAAAAATTCAATTGTACTAAATTCTAAATAAAAGAGAATATTTTCAAATGGTTACATCAAATCATATTTTTCTTTCTACAAATAATGAAACTTTCTCGGAGCTAACACTTAAAGCGAAATTTAAATTAAATGACATTATTCTTTCTTCAGTTATTGAAACTTTTTTTTTTTTTCAAATATTGTAACAACACTTCTGACTCTATGGTCCCATGAAGGAGAACCACGAGGGCATGCGTGCCCAAACGCTGAAGAGAATAAAACAGGCTTTCACTGACACCACTGACACACTTTCAAATGTGTTTATCAAGATATTGATGAGTGAAACACTTAAACTTGAAAGAACTTGCTGAGGAGCCACATCCGAGGATTAACCACATGAAGTTGAAATGCGGTATCCTGCACCAACACTTGAGGAGTGAGTTACACAGGCTTCAAATAGATGACAAACACAACACTTCAAACAGATGACAAACATAACACTTCAAATAGATGACTGTGCAGAGTGTTTAAATTAGACTCCTAGAAATTGTCGTTGGCACTCCGTTAAACACTATACTTCAAATAACACTTTTTTCCAGCGACTGTGGGCTCCGGGCACTCAGCTCTGGCCATGGCAATTAAAATTCTTTCAACCTCTCAGCTCTGATGCTCAGGATCGAAAAAAACCTTGTCAACAAAATTTTCGCTTCCCAAGAGTCGCCAATCTTAGCGAGTCAAAACTTGCGCCTCATACAGAGAGCCTATGCACACCCTGGGGAATAGAAATTGATGCTACGCCAAGAACTGCGAGGTGCGAAATTGCCAAGCTAGCTACCACGTTTTGCCACCAAAGTTCATTACCCCGTTTAGGCAATTCTACAGAATGCTTCTCGGCACGCCATATACATCTGGTTTCTACATCGTTTCAACTGATAAACCGTGAAAGGGCCAAATCTGCGCTTAAAACAAGCGTTATTTTTCGCTTTCGGATGAATTTAATTGTTGCTCGAAAATGAAGGCGTAAATCAAAGGACTTGAAAGATATTTAGCGTTTGTAGATACATTGCTTGCTTAATTTAGAATATTGGGGAATTTTAAGGGATAATAAATTAACGTTAATACGAGATAAATCGCCGAAGTACTCAATCATAAATTAATTTAGAATTTTGAAGGGAAGGGGGAAAATCATAAATTTTGAACATTAATAATTTAAAAAAACAAAAATCTCTGAAACTAAGCACAGCAAACCATGGAGATTAAAGTACTTTAACTTTATGCTTAAAACTTCATCCAAAAAGTCTGCTAAGCTAGTAATTTATTACACTTGAAATCTTAAACTTCACTGAAAAAGATAATGCTAGTTACACAAAATGAACTTTATTGAAATGACGTCATCGAAGTATACATTGCCTGCTTCTCTATGCAAAATTGCTGAATATTTCATTCATATCCCTTATATTCCAGACTCCAGAGCTAGATAATTTTGCATAAAAAAATTCAGCAATTCTTACACTACTCACTTTACAGTCGCTTGATTTGGTTACATTTTACATGCTATAGTATAGCGTTAAAATTAGGTTTCATTGTAGAAATAATCAAATTTTAGTGATTATTTAAAATCAGAGATATTGTAATTGCGTTGACACAGAATTTAGATACACAGATAATAAGGAAAAATAAAGCGGTTTTAGGATGGATGCAACACTAAATATAAATTTAAATGACCTTTAAACATCTATGGTAACAGCAGTAAAAATGAAAGCCATATTTTATTTTGCAATGAGTCACGTGATCTCTTCATATATCATGGGCGTAATTATTATTTCAATTTTTATTTAAAAACTATCCATATTTTATTGAAATTTTTTTACACATTTTATGTGACAATTTGAATATTTCTTAAAATTTTTGAAGCAGTTTGTAAATTTTAACTTTGCATAAAAAATGTTTGAAAAATTAAGTCCCATAGGGTTCAATGTATTTCATTTTTTCAATCTGGATCAAATCCGAAACTAATTAGGGGATATTATTCATTTTCATGTCCAATCATCTCACAGAATGCCTCAACAACATACTAAAATATCATTTCTATAAAGTCATTTTTATGGCAGTGATTGTGTGAAAGGACAGACAGAATAAATAAAGTCATAAACACTTTTCAACTATGTTGGAAAGTGTTAAAAATAATTGTATCATATTTCTCACTAATTTTGTCTGTGGCATGTTATTCTGTTACTGGAATGCAGACAGCTAACTTCTGTCATTCCAGTCATCAACTGAATTAAGCAATCTGGATTAAATCCAAAACTATTTATAATTGGGTGATATTATTCATTTTCAGCTCCAATCACCCACAAGTTTGTGCATAATTTATATTTTTGGAATAATATGCAGCTCTTTTACTTAGCAGTTGTTGCCTGGGAATGGAATTTTTAAAAGGACTAAAATTTCATGCTCTTATGACATTAGATACTGAAAGTGAGTCCATGATGTGGGCGGCCCTTTCCCTACATAATGCAATAACTATACTTTTTTCACAGCGAAAAACTGTGATTTAACCATGGAGCTTTACGTAGCATATGACATCAGATACTAAAAGTGAGACCATGATGTTCTTTTATTTTTTGTCATTTTATAAATTTCTTTTGAGATATGACCCAACTCGGTAAACAGGCTCAACACAAGTAGGAAACTTTCTTGCATGTTTTTTGTTTATTACTTATAGGGCAGAATGCCTGCAGGTCTCACTAGTGTTATATAAATAGACCAAAATAATGCATAATTTTAGATGTTTAAGTGTATCTTAAAAATATTGCAATTTATTTATTTAATTTTATTTTTATGTTATTTTATTTATTTATTTTGTTTTTTGTAGAGGGAGATCTTGTGTGTCACAGAGTAATTCTTAAGTTTCCCAAAAAGATGATGAAGCTATTCAAGACAACAAAGACAGACTTGCGCAATAAGAGGGAGGAAGCGGAAAACAAGCTCGCTGAGAGAATAAACATGCTAAACAGTAACTTGGATTTTTGTGCTCGTAAAGTGAAAAATCTTCCTTTGATCCAGGTAAAGTTAACTTCTCTAAATTCTTTAATTAGTATCAACAGTAAACCTGAGATTTAGAGTTTTCTCTAAGGAATGTTTTACACTATACAAACAGATAAGTGAGAGGATCTTCGTATTTCTCAGCCAGAAAGTTTTGGAAATTTCAAAATATGGTTATGTTAGTAATTTTACAAAATATCCAATATCCTAAATATTGCACCTCGGAGAGGGTGTGGGGGTAATACTGCTTTTCTTTCGATAACTTGTCCATGAAATCTAAGCTCAAATATAGAATTTGTGCTGTCACAATGATCCATTATTTATTATTGCTCTCATTTTCATTAAATTATGTTTTTTCCTCTAAGCTAACAAGCTATTATATCTTTGAGTTTAAATGGCCAATCACAATGTCAGCCTGGCAAACATGCTGATTTTTAAATAAGATGGCATCAATATTTGGAGTACATTCATTCTTTGAGGTATCACGACCATCTAGATTGTGCGACAGTTGTTCGGAGGACAAAAGAAAGCCTTATAGCATTAAAGTAAGTTTATGGAGCAATAAATACTGCTGGGAGAGTTGAAACAATTGATATAACAAGGGCTATGATTCAGTCTGGAAAATATGCACAATCCAGATATATTGATGCTACAAGAAAGTCATAAAGAAGAGGAAAATAACATAAAATGAATGGAAGATGGTTGAAAACTTGTTGCTGCAGAACTGAAATGTTTAGAAAAAAGAATTAAAATAATGGTAGCTGCTCTGAAGGAGGTTGTACTGATTGATAATAAAATAAAAAGTCTCTGAAAATAATACTTTCTTTCTGCATACTATATTCACAATCACATAACTTGTATACTAAATTTTTTTAGTGTTATTTATTATATTTTGCCTCATTTATTATAACAAGTGTATATGATTTGTCTAATTTGTTAAAGCAATTTAATTTTTTCTTTTGTATATGCATGTCAAATAACAAATTTCCAATTGGGGAGTAAATATTAATATGGAGAATAAGAACACTTGAAGCCTAGATCAATTTAATAATTTAACACACTGTTTTTTAATAAATTTAGAATTTGTCTGGAAAACCTGAAAAAAATCAGGAAATTTCATATTTTCTAGAGAGTGGCAATCTTGTAAACTGCACTTTTAATATCTTTTACCCATTATATCCATTATCTTGTAGTACTTGTAGTCATTTTAAATAAATTTGTCATTTTATGTATTTTATTTGTAGTAATTGTTTATTCTGTTATATAAGTTTTCTAACTTTTACTTTGTCCTCTGTAGGAGGCCACTCTGGATGAATCAAGGGCAGCTGTGAAAGGTTTGCAGTACCTTCAAGAGTGCCTTGTTGGCGCAAGGGACGAATTAGCTGTGAGTGACATGCTTACTACTTTTTCTTGAGATAGCAGTTTCTTGGTTTTCAACATTGTAAAAGGGAATTTATGTTTTTAACCTTTTTATAACTTTTAATATATGGCTATAATAATTGACCAATGTGCTATGAAGTTGCTGTTTCTTAACAGGAATTGAATCTGCAAATTAAATCATGAAACTTCTTTTAGTAATATGTCTCTTTTGGTAATATTGACAAAATAAATTTTGAAAGATTTATTATTCTGTTAAGGTCATAATAATGGAGCGTATAAAATTAAATTAACAATTTAAATTATAAGATGCAAAACTGTACCAAGGAAATATTTTAAAAAATACCTTGTATTGTTTGTAACTTTTTTAGCCCTTGAAAGTTTAGTTCCAATTTTGCTATACAAAACTCTATAACTAGTCTTTGGCTTTACAGTTCCTTTAGAACTTGAGCCTGCCCCACTACAGCTTTCCATTCTTCACAGTTCCGAGTTTCACTCCTCTAGTTCTTAACTGTTATTTTTGCAAGATCATCCTCCACATTGTCAATCTATCTTCTTCTTTGACATCCACAAGGTCGAGACCTACCAGGTCTTGAAACACAATTTTAGTAGTTCGGTTGTCATCCATTTGTTGAATGTGCCCCAGCCGTCTTAGTCTTCTTATTTTTATATCACTAATTATATCAATAAGTAAAATAACACTTTGTGCAAAAGATACGGAAAACTTGAGCAATGTAAATAAGTACAAATAACATAATAATTCAGCATACAGCTGTTTCAAAGATATGCTGGATCCCCTTCACCAGTACAAGAGAACCAAGAAACTCAAACTCCAAAAGAGGCCCATTCCTCTTTTGGACTTCAGGTTTGTTGGTTCTCTTGCACTAATGAAGAGGATCTAGCATATCCTTGAGACAGCTGTATGCTGTATTATTGTGTTGTTTGTGCTTATTTATGTTGCTCAAGTTTTCCTAATGATATCAGCATCCTTAAATTTTTCCATTATTTCTTTATTATTTCTTACGCTTAGTAATCCATTATTATTGATTGGGCCAAAATTTTTTCTCTGAACCTTGTGTTCTCAAATAAGTAATCGGTTTCAATCTCTCCAGATTTTACATCCATGCATAAGTACGGGTTTTCATTCCCTATGTGCTGATATAAATTTTATGAGCCAATGGCTTATTTTTATAGATATATATAATTAAATCCAAACTGATTGAGTGTTTATAATTGATTTCGAGATGGCATTAAAACAGGAAGTTAGTTATAATGCACATGGTTTGCTATAATGCATGTAGAAGGGCATGAAGTGCCAATGAAGCTGTTGATAAAGCTATTAAATGTGAAATGAAGCTGTTGATGAAGCTATTAAATATAAAATGAAGCTGTTGAAGCTATTAAATGTGAAATGAAGCTGATATACTTCAACGGTCCGAAGAAGATATTGAAATTCTCAGCCAGAGAAGAAATGAAAAGTTTAGAGCCAATTGAATTGTTATCTTTAGAGTATTATTGTTCAAAATTTAACAGATTCTTCAAGCACAGATACTCTATATGGGTACAGATAGTTACTTTATATAACTGAACCTACACAATAGTCAGACATCTTATTTTGTGGTAGGTAAAATTTTGGACTTGTGTAGATGGGGAAATTGTTTATTCATATATAAATCTTTTATTTATAGGCAATCAATGAAGAGGAGACTTTATTGAAACATGATCTAACTGTTGAACCTTCTATTCCAATTATGTTTCAAGAGAAGGAACCCTTTGAGAAATTGTGGAATACTTCTTACAATTTTTTCAGTAATTACAAAACGTGGTACTGTGGTAGGTATTTATATTAGCCTTATCTCTAAATTTACAGTGTGTAATCATTACTGTAGTTATGTTGCACTGGTAAATGTCTTTAATTGTATTTTATATCAAATAATCAGTCAAAAACTACTGCAATGATAACACAATAATTGAAACATCGTAAATACAGCATACATGCAAAAATAAACTAGTCTACTAGTTTTAAAGGCAAATAACAGCCCATTTCAGAACAAATACCTCAGTGACCTCAGTGACCTCACTTACTCAAGTCCACTTGCTGGCTTGACTTAAGTAAGTGAGGCCATATTTCCTGTTGGCCCTGAAGAGGAAGGTTTATTTGCCTTAGAAATTTGAAACTAGTAGAACAGTTTATTTTTGTATTTATGCTATGTTTATGAAGTTTTAATTATTATGTATATTATATTTTTACCTTCAAAAGATCTATTCATAAGAAATTAAAATATAATTTTAAAATTCTGTGCGAAATTACTTTAAAAATTGACCCTTCACAATATTTATGCTTCAAAAAGTGACTCTTTACAAAATTAAAGGACTTACTTGTTTATCCTTCTCAAAATTCAAATTTTCAAAAATAGCATATTTTGTATATTTCAATTTTTCAAAAATGAAGTTCTCACAAAATCTCAAGCATCTGTCTAGAAACTCTGTCATAAAATACATAAGTTAAAACACCACGTCAATTGAAAAATGCATATTTGCTAGGAGCTTTTAGGTGTGAGCCTCTCTCTCTCCAGGTGTTTTTTTCTCTCTTGATCACACTTGATACCACAAAGTTACCAAAAGTTATGAAAGAATATTTTCATTGATATTTTGAAATGTCAAAATTTTGAGGAATAATATTTAAATGTTCTCACATACTTTGTTTTTCACAAAATTCAAAGTTTTGCATGGAAAATTAGAATTTTTTCACAAAAATATGACTAGGGAAATAAATTTGGTCAGTCATTTCTTCATTGTATTAAAAATTTTGATCCTTTTATTACCTTTTAGAAAAGTCTGGCATAAAACCTAATTTATTTTGATTTTAGCACTTTCATTAATTTGTTTAATTATATCTAGATGAAAATGAGAATTTCTCCATCCAAATGTTAATTTTTTTACATTAATAAATTTGCTTTTTTTATTATATCCAGATACAAAAGAAAACTTCCATTTATAGGTCACTGTTCTGTTTAGTCTAATCATTCATCCATTGTAAATTTTCTGGCCTTATAAGGTCTTTTAGCTTCATTTAAATATTTAAATAAAAAAAATTCCCTTTCACTAACACTTATATGCGACTATGGATTGTCTGATGTTTTCTGCTGCATGTGCTGCTGGGCTGGCAAGGAAACTTCCTGATGTCATCTGTTTGTCACAATGGTCCTGAAAAGGGTTAAGAAAACCACAAAAAAAAGTTAAACTGCAATAGTAAAAATTAAAAGAATGTTCATTTTTTATGCAATTTTGCATTAATGAATTCAATTTTAGTATACTAGCATAGTGTTGTGAAGGAAAAAAAGACTCCTTCCTTCTAAATTGACTGATTATTATTTATGTTTATTTTATTATTATATTTATTTATTCTTGATTAAGATTATTATTATTTTTATTTAATTTTCAGATTAAAGTTATTATTTTTATATTTTGTTATTATTATATTTAGATTTGGCCTGATCGTATAGAATTCAATAAATTTACCTTTATAATTATTAACAATATCACCTTGTTTCCTTTACTAATTCCTACTGTTTGGTCTGTGCTCAACCTTGTTTACATCTCAGAAATGCATATCAACCTTTATAAAACTCTGACTTCACTTACCTTTAAACAATTTCATAATAAATAGCACAGCCATTACACTAAAGAATCACAACTCAATTATTGTTAAATTAAACTAACTTTTATTTGCAACCATTCTAAATTTCAAAACATCTTCAAATTCATTAAAACTTCAATTAAATGTATAGTGGAACAATTTATGTACATTGCGTTATAATTCATTCAATTAAATTCAGAACTCAATTTAAAAAAACCCCCAATTAAACACTTTAAATATTTAAATGCCCAGTCAACAAATCAAAATACCCAGAACTCAACTTTTAAAAAACCCAGGTTCAGAATCCACTCTAGTCTGAAGACCAGAGTTTGGTCTGCCTGGAGAGCTGTCCACACAAAAAAAAAAACATAATGTAAAATTTCAAATATAATAACCTTTAGGTATATAAATAAGAGTGTGCAAATTACGTATGTAAGTAAGAGTGTTAATTAAAATTCATATTAATTATTAACATTCAAAATGCCAATCTATTTATTCTCAGCCAAGGCTTTTATCATTTTGGAAAAATTCCCATTTGGGTTGGGATGTTTCTAGAGGGTGAGTAAAGATGGCAGCACCACTGATGAGCAAAAGTGATTATGAAAGTATCAATATGTGAAACTCACAAAAAAAAACTTGCTGACTCCGCAGAAAATCATGTCGAAAATGCCCGTGAAATCAGTCAGTGACACACACTTTCAAAACTCGAAACACAGCAGAACCGCCACGGCACAAGATGATGAATTTTTTGCGAAATAACTGAAGACACATGATACATTCATTGGCAAAATAGATGTCAGCACTGGACTTAAAAATAGGCGAATTGGCAGCAAAGCTTCAGAGGTGTACAACCAGCGATGGCAGAGCAAGACCCGTGGCATTTCACATTCTGTTGGCACCACGTTGAAGTTGTCAAAAATGAGGTACACCCCAACGATGTCAGGAAGGCGACATCGGACTAAAAATCTTTGTCAAAAATAGGCGATTCTGCACTAAAAAACTTAAATCATGTTCCCGGCGACTGCGGGATACAGACACCCTTGCATGGGGCCCGTTCCGCTGTTTTCAGCAGCAAATAGAAAAACCACCTTCTCAAAATGCCAGCCAGGAGTTGAATGCCCTTAGCAACACGTTCGCTTCCCAAGAGCCACCAAATTTGGCGAGTGAAAACCTGCGCCTCATGCAGAGCACCTACGCATATACCGCGAATAAATATGATGCTATGCTAAGAACCGCGAGACGTGAAATTTCCACCAAGCTAGCTACCACGAATCCACACAGGGACACTTGGCCACGGAATGCCATGAGGTGACCATACCTGTAGGTGTTTGCAGATAAGCCGAGAAGAGCCAAATTTTGCCTAAAATGCGTCCTTTTTTTTCGCAAACTCGTAAATGGAGTGAAGTGAAATTAAAAGCCGAGAGTGAACACCGGAGAATTAGCCAAAGATATTTAGCATTTGAAGACACATTGCACATAATTTTGAATAATGAAAAACATGAAAAGGAAAATAAATAAATGTTAAAAGGGGATAAATTGCCGAAGTATTCAGTAACAACAAATTAATTTAGAATTTTAAAGGGAAAGGGGAAAATAACGAATTTTGAACTATTAATTAAAGCAGCATCATAAAAACCCGGCATAACAATAGTTATCAAATTGCATCTTATTTTTTTAACTACTGTAATATTTCTGGCATAGATACATTGATGCATAATTTATGATTGGTTAATTACTGGAAGCTAGCACATTGTTTATAAAATATATATATAATAATTGTCTGATGTGTTTTTGTTTTTTTGGACCCTAGAAGGCACCCCCCCTCCCAGTAGTGATCTAGATGACTGAATCTTTGCACATGTATCTGCCACGGGACAGAACGTAATGGAAATTAATATGGGAAAAATGAGAGGCGACAAAAGTATTTTCCAGGCTCCCAGAACTTCCCCACCCCTGGTAAACTAAAACTTTGCATGCTTATAATATTGACCACAGAACAGAATCTAACTGAGCAAATTTTTGATTAAGATGACTATTTTTGACACTGTTAAACGAAATAAAACATGCTAGAAAAAAGTTGCAACTTATTTCTTTAGTAATGTTAATTTTCCTGTCTTTACTAGTAGCAATTCTAAAAATGAATGATTTGACAAAGCCAAGAAACTTAGCAAATGTGTCATTAATTTAGCAATGTATTATTTTTTCATGAATGTGTATTTATTTGTATTACTATGATTTGTGAATCCCAATATCCTTTTAAATTGAATATGGGAAGGTCCTTTTGTTGGACTTAATGCCGAGGGAATTCGAGACCAAGTGGAAGATATGTGGCGTATCATGTACAGACTCGTCAAAGTGTTTGCCAATGAAGTTGATCCAAGGACTGTTGCTGAGACCATGAAACAAAAAATCGAAGCCTTTAAGAACTATGTACCACTTCTTTTGGCCATTTGTAACCCTGGTATAAAGCCTAGGCATTGGAACTATGTAAGTTTCACAATTTCAGTTATGTATCTTATTAGCAAATCTCACATTTAAAAGAAAAATAATTTAATTAAAATATTTACAAAATATATGTATTTTTTTAAATGAAATAATAGTACAATTGAAAAAATATGAAAATCATTCTAAATTTGGGCTTCTTTCTGATCAAAATATGCTATCATTTAAGGGTTTTTCTCATCGCAGGAAGGTTCATAATTGGTATATTATACCTAACAATGGTTGTTCCTTGAATATGAGATGCTTATATGGCATTTGATGCTATAAACTTTGAACTAATTATTTATCTGATATCTGATAATATCTACACAGTTTCAAGTAAAGTAGCTTTGAAAATGTAATGAGTAGGTTGTTATTACTTTGTTAGTAAGTAGTTTAATAGTAAGTAACTAAATATACTCTATAAAAGATAAGTAATAAAAAATTGTCTTTTTCACTTATCTGTTAATAGCAAGTTCCAAAACTTCAAACGTATGTAGAATAAAACTCTACACAGTGTTTTTTAATTAGCTGCTTTTGACTGCATTTTTATGAAGTCAAAACTACATTTAATATTAAGAAAAACTTGAGCTACATATTGAAAAATACCTTTCTGTTGAAAAATATGTAGAACAAATTGTGTTTTAAACAAATTCTGAGAAAAATCTATCTCATTTATCATTATTTTTTTAAAGCTCAAGGGACATAAAATTGATAATTATAGAATATTTACTCTTACATTTTTAAATGAGAAAATCACCTTTTTGTATGTTTATTGCACCCTATTGTTTGTTCAAATGTTCTTAGTTCATGATCTTTTTTGTAGGTAAGCAAGATTTTAGGCTTCAAAATACTTCCTGGTCCCAAAGCTACTTTAGAAGACATGGTCAGAGTTGGGTTGCTTAACCATATTGAAAAGTAAGATTTCTACTATTGAAAATACATACTTAGAGAACCCACCAGCAGGGTACATTTCGAAAGTTAGGATAAAACCCCAGTTGCAGATAACACCATCCATAGACCGGTTTCTTACTTATTATACACTCATTAGTATGAAATAGCCGATACCTGCAATTGTAACAGCAGAACTTCGTATGTGCCACAATATTGTGAACCTCTATGGAGACTAACAAACTCATTCTTATTACGCAGCTAGCTTTAAATTTCTTCAAAAAATATTAAACTGCTTGAGACTGTAACAGCCTCAAAATGTTTCTTCTCAAGATGTTCCTTTGGTAAATGAATTTTATACTATCTCAAAATTAGGAATTAAAGCACTACTGTAAATATGAAAATTTAAATACTTAATTAAGAAATAAAGATCCATGATAAAAAATTTTCTGCAATAAACCTGACTCACTTTGTTTCTCTTAGAACTGAGTTAAAAAAAGTTAGGGAATTCGTTAGATTTATATTCTAAAATTAAAATTTATACATAACTACAATTAACATTAAAATGTTGGTAAGGATAAAAATAATTTAAATACCAATCAAATTGAAATTTAAGAAATTATTTAACTATTAACATTCTGAACTACTTTCTAATTGTAATGATTCCTTATTGATTTTAAATTTGCCACAATCATTACATTTACCTCAATACATCAAGGAACAAAATATATCACACTAAATTAACACTTTACCAAAGAAATAAAAAATAATGCAAGCTCTTTAGAGCACAGACACTGATTTATTACTCTTCCTCCAGGAAAAAAAAATATGCTACAGCGGAGTAGGGGTCGAAGCCCTATGTCTCTTATTTATAGTTGCTTTGATTCATTACACATATAACAGAATTTTTACATTTTAGGAAATGTGTGCATTGCACTTCTCAGTATGCAAAGAAAACCTCAGATAAGGACACACACATCATTAGACAAATGCATAGTGCACTAAAAGCCACTTTCAGAGCTATTTCAAGAAGTTGAAAATAAATTAGGACTAAATTTAAATCATGGTTTTCAAGTGAGAAAAATATGTTTAAATGCTTGAGCATTACGCATTGCAAAATTGTGGCACATAGCAGTTTTTTTTTTCTGCCCTTTTAGGTATTAACTATTCCATGCTGACAAGTACATAATAAATGTGAAACCAGTCCATGGATGCTGTTACCTGTAATGGGTGCAATCCTAGTAAAAATGCTTTGAATGCCAGATGCAGTCTTTCGCACCAATATTTAAATTTCATTTTAATTTTATCTTTAAAATGTGTTTTTCTATTTACTTTTGTCTGATGTTTTTCTTATATTCATATATTTAATCATATGGAGAAAAAAATTAAAAAAGAAGGTAATGTAAAGATTTCTTTTTTAATATGGTATTTTGACTAAGCTTATGGTAAATATTATACATTTGCAATCAAATTACCTTGTGTTCTCAATAATTTAATGCAATTTCTATGTTGTTTGATGGATGGAAAAAAAATATTGATAATTCCTCCGAAGTGGTATGAAGCTTAGCATGTATAAGCAATTTTTTTTTAAAGCATTAACTTGTGTTATGTTTTTCTGATGCAGGATACAGAAAATTATATGCCTTTAAAATTGAAAGATTGCTAATATTAAAATTTAGAAATTACTAATTTTAAGAATGTGCATGTATTAGAAATTTTTTTTCACTACACATGCTACTTTGAAAAGCTTAATGTCCAAAGTATAATTTAGCAAAATATTCATATTTTAACAAAATTTCCGAACTCTAATAGTAATACAAGCTGCAAGTTTGCCATTCTATACATAAAATTTGGAATTATCAGGGAATATGAAAAATTGAATAGAAAGTGAGGATTGGTCAGGAAAATATTTTCAAAAGTCCTAAACTTTGTTTGCTAATTCAAAATTTTAACTACCATTTTCTAAAATTCCTCAAATGCAGGGAGATCAAAAGTCACGAACATCAAATTTTAAAATCTCATAATGTACCGAGAAATTGAAATAGTAGAATTTTTCAGTTTGTTCGCATTAACCTACCTTCAAAAATATCACCTGCTTCATTCCTCAGCTGATACCTCAGATTATAATTACAGCTCTCCTTTTTTATCTATCAAAGAACATGGCATTTTCCCAGACTGAAAGAATTTTTATTTTAGAGCAATATTTTTCTATTCTTATGAGAGTGCCATGGAAGGGTTTCAGAACAAACAGTTCATTGAAAAGTTTCTGCATTGCAATCTTCTCTATTTCAGACAGTTTCCTGAGTTAAATTGGAAAGCCTGTCTCTTCTCGCTTTGTCTGCAATATATACAGTTTCTCAAAAATGTTTTGGCTAACTTTTTAATTGTTGAATTATTAGGGGTTTTATTGCATGTGTATTTTTTCTGAAATTCTTCAATGACACTCTTAAAATGCCAAGAGAAATATTGCTCTAAAATAATAATTCTGTCACTCTTGGTTCTTCGATTGATAAAAAGTGATCTGTAATTATCGTCTGACATATTATCAGAGGATGACAGCAGATGATATTTCTGATATATTTTTGAGGGTATATTAGTGCCACCTAACTAAAAAAAAAAAATTCTACTGTTTTAATTTCTCCGTACATTATATGATTTTAAAATTTTATGTGTACGATTTTTCGATTACCCTGTATATTGAACTGCTAGATATTTATATACCACATTTTGCATGTTATTAGATAAGCACAGTATAGCAAATAATATTGAATTATTCAGCTCTTTTTCTTAGATCTGTTAGTTTTTAGTCTGGAAAATTTTAAAAATCATAACTAAAAAATGTTGGGGAATTTTATTATGCTCATTGAGTGGCTACCTTGTTTTATTTATTTTATTTCTATGCTTGAATTTGTACTTAAAGTAATTTATTCTTAAAGATTTTATGCATAAAACCTAGATTTTGAAAGTTCTCTGTCCAATGCATCTCTACTAAAGTTAACTTATTGTGATTTTATTTGTATAGATAGAAGTACATGGATATATAATTCAATGTATTCCTATTAATTATATTAAAATATGAACATTTTAAATATATATTCGTAATTTAAAGAAATGAACATTTTGGGATGTCTTGTACATTGATTTATCTCTTTGTTACATCAGAAAGGATGCCGTAGAATTCTGCCGATCCCCCTTTCCCAGAAAGCACACCCTAGCCATTGACAAAGGGAAAAAAATGAATTAAAAATTTAGTCATCGATAAAATAAATTCATTGCTAATTGATTGCTTCTTTCGATTATTGTTTTTTAGCAGAAAATTCCGAGTAAGCATTTTTCTTTCCTACTTACTTTTCTCTTTTATATTGCCTTTAAGGGGGTGGCTCGATGGAATTCTACAGTATGCATTTTATTTATTCTATTTATTTTATAAACACTTCTTAAAACATTAAATGGTAATTCCAGGGTAGAAGAACTTTCAGTCACTGTAACTAAAGAGTTTGCTTTAGAGAAAGCAATGGCCAAGATGAAAGATGAGTGGACCGACATGGAGTTTGAATTCAAGCCTTACAGGGAAACTGTAAATATCATTTTGATTTCATTCTCATTACAGTTTATTACTTTACCATGAAGCAGATACTACAGTAAAAGTTCTTTGTGACTATCCAGCATTTCGACAATAAACTGTTTATTTAGAGGGGTACATTTTGAAATGAAAACAAAAGTGATGTTATACCTGAGTCATAGATAAAATGTAGTAAAAGTGTATATTACTAAATTTTATATACATTAAATTAACTTTAATTTAATCATTTAAATTTCCATAAAATTTTTTCAATGGCATTTTACTCGGCATTTGCATTTTTGGGAAAGAGAATAGAAGTACACAGAAATAAACATTTTGCAGAAAGAGTGCTTATAAAAAGAAGGTGGTATAGGTGTAATGCAGATTTTCACCCTTGCAAGTACATCTCCTTTACAATTCCATCACTCATACAATTGCATTGATGGCTCATGCTTGTGTAGGCACTGTAAAATGTTAATGAAGTGTAGATCCCTGTGAGGTAGAAACCCTTTGCCTTGTCAAATGCAACCTTTAATATTTGTTGCACATGGGGGGTGCAGAAAATGGAAGTCATAGGAATAAAAATTTTGAAGAAAAAGAATAAATTCTTAGAACTTTATACCTTTTAAAAGGTAGGAAAAATACTTTTGTTTTGTAATCGGAACAATTTTTTGATTATTTTATTGTGATCATTTGATTATTTTGATGTGTGGTTACTTAATGAAAATAAAATTAATGTTATGTCTGTGGAGTTTGAAACCCATTTCAGAAAAAGGCTAGTTTTAGGAAATGGTAGTCATTATGAAAAGTTTCACTGTATCTGATATTTAAATGTTTCATCCATTTATATTATTTTTAATGCAAATATATATATATATATATACGTATATATATATATATATATATATATATATATGATACATATTTTTAGAGTTTAAATTTTCTATATCGGAGAAGATTTTAGTGTAAAGACGTAGCCGACATTCTTAGCTCTTAACACTAATGGAAGTACTTATCAAAGAGAGAGGAGCCATAAAAGTTAATGATAGACCGTGTTGAAGGAATGGAGAGCCTAAGCTGTAAGCGATAATAAGAGGTTAATACTCGAGAAACTCTTCATATCAAGGAGTTTAGACCAGAGAGGGGCGATAATCACGTAACTATAAGACTTTGGAGCTGAGATAAGTACTTGCTAACGTTAAAGATGACAGCATAACGAGTTCCCATATGGAGCAATTGAATATAATGATGTAAACCAGTCCACTATCAAGTCTCGGGAAACTAGATAAGTGTTCCTCAGAAGTATATGTGAAGTGGATCACAAGTGGCTAAGTGATCTGATAATTGTCCTATAAAAGTACATGCAGAGCGTTTTTGAAGCAGAACGATGTACATTTTGATAGAGACAGAGCTCTATCTAGCAGAACGATGTGAATTTTGGAAACAGACCTATGTTCATATCTCTGTGGCACATAGCACAGAAATCTTATGTCTATTGCAAGATTGTTAGCTGTAATCATGTACTGTTAACATGCCTGTTGAACTCCATTACGGAGAGTATTGGATGTATGAGGATGAAGTGACGGCGACTGTAAATAAAAGCTTCTGAGGAGAAAGATGCCTCTTCCTTTTGACTTTTACACGGATAGCAGTTCATTTTGTGGTTACTATTTATATCACAAATAAGTCGACAGGATCGTTAACGTGCTGATGGAAACCTGTCAACAATGGATTTCGAACCCATTTGCAGCGAGGAACTTGGAAAGAGGGTGTGGACGGATTACTGATACGAGAGGAGCAGAGAAGGAACGTTTCCCCCCGACAACAAACGCAAAAAGAAAAAGACTGTTGACCTAGTTTCGAGTCGCGATGGAAGGAGAGAATAATATGCCGATTTTGGTAGCAGCAACTGATGGAATGGAAGACGGGGTTATCGTAGAAATGAATGAAAATGCTGATGTTGCGGAAAATGTGGAAGAGAAGCCGACTTTGGGGAGTGTGCATATTGTCTGCCCGAAATATGACGGTGCAAATAAAATGGAAGTGCAAACCTGGATCAAGTTTTATAATCTCCAATGCAGAAAGAAAAAGTTATCAGAGGAGAGAAAGGTCGATTTATTTCCAGAGTTCTTAGAAGGAGAAGCGTTGACTTTTTTTATAAAATATGCATCCCACCTGACAGAATAGCAGCGACTCGAGGCAATATTCATAGAACATTTTGAATGTGGAGCTAGTGAGTCATTTGAAACTTTTATTCAGATGAAGTTAGAGAAAGCGGAGGACTTGGAAGCTTACTACAAAGATAAAGTGGATGTAGTCCGAAGTTTAGGCTTAACAGAACGAATTATAGCGGAGGCTTTAACCACGGGGTTAAAAGCTGAATGGCAAGCGCTATTTTGTGCCAACAACACAGAGACACCAACAGATTGGAAAAAGTTGGCCAACAAACTAAAGAGAGTCATGAAGGAGCAGGAGAAACCACCACAAACCACCAGATTAGCTGACCGGGAGTGGAGTCAACGACAGGGGAGACAGCCACAGAAGCGAGTCTATAATGGACCTCACAATGCAAATTATAACCGAGGAGTTTATCGAACACCGCCCAGATGGCCGATCCAGAAAAGGGAACCAAAACCGAGGATACAGCGACCTAGTGAAAGCCAATGAGGGCTCTTCCGGATTACTGCGAGGCTCGGGAACAACAGAGCGCACATGGGACTTGTTGATACCGGAACGAACATTTCGATCTTACCTGCCAGTAAATTAACTAAAGTGAATTATAGACTTATTGAAGAAGCACCTGATATCCAATTGCAACAAACCAGAGGGCAGGTGAGTGTTCAAAAAATTGTTGAAATTGAAACTAAAATTGGACGAATAACTCGCCCAGTAAAATTTTTTGTGATTGATACCAATATTAATTATATTTTATTGTCAGGGTATCAATGTAAACTTTTTAAATTGTATTTAAATTTTAATAACTTTAATGTATATCAATTCTATAAGGATATAACATATCGAGGTTCATTTCCTGAATATGAATTGTCATATCATTTTGATGATTATAATAGTGATACTGTCAAAGATGTAAATAATGAGGTCAGGATAAATCAGGAAGAGAAAATTAAATTAACGAAATTGTTGAATAGTGTAAATGAAATATTCTCAAAAGATAAATATGATGTAGGATGTATAAGGCTAGAGCCGCAGAAGGTTAATTTGACTTCTGAGTTGCCCGTATCAATGCGACCTTATCGTGCATCACCCAAGGATAATCTAGAAATTAAGAAACAGCTAGATAAATTAATTAAAGCCGGATTTATTACTCCATCATATAGTGCGTATTCATCCCCTGTAACTTTAGCATATAAAAGAGACGAAAATTCAAAGAATAGATTTTGTTGCGATTATAGGAAAATCAATGAAATTAGCAAGACAGATAAAGAACCCATTCCTAGGATTGATGCCGTACTGGATCAGTTAGCTAACGCTAAAATTTTTTCTACACTAGATCTAACGTCAGGATATTGGCACATTAAACTTAATGAGACAGATTCAGAAAAATTGGCTTTCACAACTAATTATGGCTTATATCGATGGACAAGACTTCCATTTGGTTGGAAAAATTCTCCTGCCATATTTCAGAGAACACTAAGACAAATTTTAGATAAGTATCAAATCAGATTTGCCCTTAATTATTTCGATGATATTATAGTATTTTCTCAAAATTTCAATGAACATATGGAACATTTGAAAACTATTTTTTCCATTTGTGAAAAAGAAAATATTAAGTTAAAATATTCAAAATGCCAATTTGCCCAAAGAAAAATTAACTTTCTAGGATACGAGATAGAAAAGGGGAGATATCAGCCTAATAATGTTAATATTGAGGTTATCAAGAAGTTACAACCCCCCCAGAAATGTTAAAGAATTACAAAGGTTTTTAGGAAGTGTAAATGTTTATAATAAATTCATCCATAATTATGCTAAGATTAGAAATCCCTTAAATAAATTACTCCGAAAAAATGAAGTTTGAAATTGGACCATAGAGTGCCAAAAAGCTTTTCAGCATCTTAAGGATATTCTAATTTCAAAACCTGTACTCACACTATTTAACCCAAATTATCCATGTCATGTTTTCTGTGATGCTTCATCAGAAAGCATTGCCAGTATCATAAAACAAGAGCATCCAGATGGTTCACTACACCCTATTGCATATCATTCTAGACAGTTGAGGTCTTATGAAAAGAATTATGCCATAACAGAATTAGAGTGTCTTGCCATAGTAGATTGTATTGACAAGTACTACTGTTATTTGCATGGAAATCATTTCACAGTTCATACTGATCACGCTGCTCTAGTTTGGTTAAAAAAGATTAAACATCCGAGAGGAAGATTGTTTAGATGGTCACTTAAATTATCCATGTATGATTTTGATATTAAATACAAAAAAGGGTCTAATAATTATGAAGCAGATATGCTCACTAGAAATCCCATAGCGCATCAGACTAGATTATGCACACATTTATTAAGTTTAGGAGAAATTGAAGAACATCAATCAAAGGATAATCTTAATCATTCAAAATTTCAAAAAATTAATAATGTCTTAACAATAAAGAAGAAAGGATTTATTAAAATTGTAATACCATATTCATTAAGAGCTAAATTATTAGAAAAAACTCATTCAGAGTTTGGTCATCCTGGAGTAAACTCCATGCTAAATTTAATTTCGCCGAACTATTATTGGCCAGAGATTATTGAAGATGTAAGAAATTATGTGAAACATTGTGAAACATGTCAGTTGAATAAGAAATCAAAACAGAAGAAATTTGGGTTATTAGGATGTTTACCTCCAGCTATAGAGCCTTTTGATATAATTTCTATGAATACTGTAGGAGGATTAAGTTACTACAATTCTGCAAAGAAATATTTACATGTTGTAATTGATCATGCAACTAGATATGTATGGACATTTCCATCAAAAAGAGTTACCACAGACACCTATATAAATTGTTTGAGACAAATATTCCAAATTCAGGCGCCAAGGAAAATATTAACGGATCGAAATGCAGCTTTTACCACATCCAAATTTAAGCGTTTTCGTAAAAGTTACAATGTAACTCAATTATTAACTTCAGCTCATAGACCACAGTCTAACGGAAAAAACGAACGTGTAAATCAGACAATTATAACCAGATTAATTTGCAAAATTAACTCATTTCCAGGCAAAATTGCATGGACTAAATTATTAGAGCAGGTAACAGCAGAGTATAATAATACTCCACACTCAGTGACTAAGTATACTCCAAATTATTTAATGTATGGAAAGTTACCGTATAAGTCACCACTGAATAATTATGAAATATACCCATCAATAGAGGAAGCCCAAAAGATTGCAAAAGAAAGGACAGAAAATTATCATTTAAAAAGTAAACTTAGATATGACATGCATTTCCAAGAAGCTGATTTTAAAGAAGGTGATTTAGTGATGCTAGAAGAATTTAAATATCCCAATACAAGAAAATTAACTTCACCGTATACAGGCCCTTATACCATAGTAAAGAAAATTTCCAGTGTACATTTTGAAATAGATAAACCAAATATGTTAAGTAAACAAAACACAGAAATTGTACACTCTACGAGATTGAGACATTTTTATCCAGCAGAGACATTTGAGTTACAAAAAATGAAATAAGGTAGAGACTTGAAAAATAATAATTAAGATTTTTCTAAATATTAGTGGTTCTAATGATTATGATAAGAATAGTGATTTAGCTTAAGAGCTGGAGTCCATGTTAAAACTTAATAGAGATTTGAATAGGAAGATAGATGAGTTCACATCTTTTGAACAAGAAATTAAAGATCAGATACACTGATTAATTAAAGAGAATATAATGGTTAAGATTAAAAAGATTTAGTATTATTCTATATATCTGTGACAAGGATATGAAGTAAGCAGAGAAATATTTTCTTGATATTCAAAATTATGGATGTGTGTTAGTACTTCAGGTGATTCTAAAATTGGGTAGTATGGGACAAGGAAGAAACTCCTTGATTTCCAGAAAAGTAGTTTTTTAGATATTACGAAATGAGTAGCAGTAATTCGGGAAAAGTAAGAGTAGTTAGGAATTATTTGAGAAGAATAGATGAAATTTATAAGAGGGAGTGTCACTTTGTGAATTCTTTCCATACTGAAAGGATACACAAAGATACATACCAATATTTTTCAAGATACTTTAGTATTATACTAAAGAAATATTTTATTTTGATACTGAGACAGAAGAATGCCGGGAATTTTCTGCCATAATTCTGTCGAGTAATCAAACACTGTGTGAGAAGTTTTTGTGTTTCTTCCACTTTATAACAGGGAAATAAAGTTTGAAGAAATCATTATATGTAAAAATGAATGGATTATTGTATGTATTGAAATTATTATGGTAATGTATATTGAGTAAGAAATTTATTGTGTAATGATGATTTAGTAGTGATGATATTTAACATAGAAGTTAAGATGGAATAAATGGAAGAGGAAGTAGAGGTTAGATTATTTAGATAAAGAGGGAGAATTCAGATAAGAGATTTGAACATGGCAGAACTTAATATAAATAAAAAGTAACGGATAGGACTTTGACGGTAAGCTTTTTCTTTTATGATTGTTTACTTACCCCCTTGGCATTGATACTGGGAGAGGATATATTAATCCCAAGTGAGGATAAGCTTTTAACTGCCAATGTTATTGAATTTAAGAGATAAGAGTGAGGAGAAGAAATAAAAAAGTACGAGAAGGAATGATGGAGGATAGGGAATTAAGGAAGGAAAGAAGAAATAAAGGGATTTAGAAAAGAAGTTAGAGAGAGGATATGGGATAGGAATGAGGATTGAGAAAAGGTACCATGTACATAGCTAAGTTAGGATTGAGGAGATAAAGGTTATATATTATGAATGTAAGAATCAAGGTATTGGTAGAGGAATATATTAAGAGAAATCATATGTAATCGCATATAATATTAGAATTATTATTTTGTGTGAAATGTTGTGGTACATGTATTTTTATATATGAATAAGAAGAACATAGATATTAATTCAAAGCTCAGTGAGAATACTGGGTATAACTAGAAAAGAAAAGAAAAAAAAGAAAAGAAATTAAGAGATTTTAATGTTAAATTGGATATTATATGTTTGAATTAGAAAGTAGGATTTTTAGACATAAACAACATAAACACAACTACATAACACTGTGAGAAGAATGAATGATGTATGAGAGTTCCCCTGATCAAGGAATTCTACATTTATATACTTGATAACACATATGATATTTACATAAGGATAGATTAAAATATTGAGATTTTTTCTATATTAGGAAAGAGTTAGTAAACAAAGGTACTTCAAGAAATTTGATGTAACAAGTTTGTAAAAGTTTGTATCACTATATGATATTTGTAGTGTGATTTTTTTTTAATATATTTAGAATATTGTATATAATGTAGTGTATGTAATGTATAGGTGGACCGAGACTTGAAATTGGAGGGGGGGGGGGGGATATGATACATATTTTTAGAGTTTTTAGAGTTTAAATTTTCTATATCGGAGAAGATTTTAGTGTAAAGACGTAGCCGACATTCTTAGCTCTTAACACTAATGGAAGTACTTATCAAAGAGAGAGGAGCCATAAAAGTTAATGATAGACCGTGTTGAAGGAATGGAGAGCCTAAGCTGTAAGCGATAATAAGAGGTTAATACTCGAGAAACTCTTCATATCAAGGAGTTTAGACCAGAGAGGGGCGATAATCACGTAAATATAAGACTTTGGAGCTGAGATAAGTACTTGCTAACGTTAAAGATGACAGCATAACGAGTTCCCATATGGAGCAATTGAATATAATGATGTAAACCAGTCCACTATCAAGTCTCGGGAAACTAGATAAGTGTTCCTCAGAAGTATATGTGAAGTGGATCACAAGTGGCTAAGTGATCTGATAATTGTCCTATAAAAGTACGTGCAGAGCATTTTTGAAGCAGAACGATGTACATTTTGATAGAGACAAAGCTCTATCTAGCAGAACGATGTGAATTTTGGAAACAGACCTATGTTCATATCTCTGTGGCACATAGCACAGAAATCTTATGTCTATTGCAAGATTGTTAGCTGTAATCATGTACTGTTAACATGCCTGTTGAACTCCATTACGGAGAGTATTGGATGTATGAGGATGAAGTGACGGCGACTGTAAATAAAAGCTTCTGAGGAGAAAGATGCCTCTTCCTTTTGACTTTTACACGGATAGCAGTTCATTTTGTGGTTACTATTTATATCACAAATAAGCCGGCAGGATTCGAACCTGCGCGGGGAAACCCCAATGGATTTCAAGTTAATGATAGACCGTGTTGAAGGAATGGAGAGCCTAAGTTGTAAGCGATAATAAGAGGTTAATACTCGAGAAACTCTTCATATCAAGGAGTTTAGACCAGAGAGGGGCGATAATCACGTAAATATAAGACTTTGGAGCTGAGATAAGTACTTGCTAACGTTAAAGATGACAGCATAACGAGTTCCCATATGGAGCAATTGAATATAATGATGTAAACCAGTCCACTATCAAGTCTCGGGAAACTAGATAAGTGTTCCTCAGAAGTATATGTGAAGTGGATCACAAGTGGCTAAGTGATCTGATAATTGTCCTATAAAAGTACGTGCAGAGCATTTTTGAAGCAGAACGATGTACATTTTGATAGAGACAAAGCTCTATCTAGCAGAACGATGTGAATTTTGGAAACAGACCTATGTTCATATCTCTGTGGCACATAGCACAGAAATCTTATGTCTATTGCAAGATTGTTAGCTGTAATCATGTATTGTTAACATGCCTGTTGAACTCCAGTGGTTACTATTTATATCACACACATATATATATATATATATATATATATATATATATATATATATATATATATAAATAAATTATTAAATCCAAAGTTAGAATGTATGTAGTAACTCATAATACACTATTCCAAAATTTTCTACAAATACAAAGAAATTAAGACAAAAAGAGGAAATAATAAAGCATAATGCAAGTCATAAGGACAAAGACAATCAACAAATTTCAAAAATGAGGAATGCAAATCAGAAAACAAAAAAAATCAAGCAAAAAAGCTTGCACATGGAGGAGATTTAGGCTTACGAGATTAGGCTTACGAAAAGTTCATTTCGAAAAAATTCTCGTCGGGTCCATATATCTTTTCGAAATGAACACAAAAATGCTTGTTTCTGAAACACAAGATAGATTTTATCTATAAACTTGTGTTATATGGACGACAAGCATAAAGATTGGAACAATAAAGGAAACATAAATACCTCAAAACGCACCTCTTCAGCGCAACCATGGCGAGCAAAATATGACTGGATCAACGTTGCCATATGCCAAAATGAAAAGATGTGATTTGCTGTTGCCAAAGAGAGTAATAAAAACAGTACTGCGCAAAAGCAATAAAATGAGTTATTCAACTGTTAAAGCTTCGAGATAAAAAGATGAAAATATAATTGCAGGAGAATGAAGAAGTACGGCTAAAATAAGATAATAAGGGGAGAATATGAGAATTTTAGGCTAATCGAAACTTATTAACTATACTATTGACTAAATATGCAGGATATTGATACATTTTACTGGTAATTTTGAGGTTATTAATGTGTAAAGCATGAAATTTTTTATCTGATAATCTATAAATTCTAAAAAGTTGATTAAGTATAATATTTCTAAACAATTGAATCGAGTTGCAGGAATTAAAAGGTAATAATTTATTAATATTAAATTTAAAAAAATCTTTTTTATCATATAATTTAGTAACTATCCCATGAGCAGGTTCTATAATTAGATTTAAATATATATATATATTCTCTTGATATTACAACATAATTTACATCATACCTTAAACTGTTTCACGTGGAATATACCATTTTTCTATAAGTTCTGGCCTTTTATACCATGAATATAAAGTAATGGCCTGTTATGTGTGCTAAAATTATATACTAATCATTTGTCTGCAGGTAACTTCAAATAAAATTTAAATTTTTTATAAAAGCCCTGATATAGGAATCAAGCCAACTTTAATTCAAAATGCTAGTTTCTATTAGACCTGCTAATTAAATTAACGAAATTTGTTGCTGGCTGAATAATTGTTATATCAAGGCACAAAAGTATTTGTATTTTGTTATATCCATATTGATAAATAGCTGAATAAGTGAGGCATTATATATGTTACCCACCATAGTAAAACTTTTGTCCATTTGTGATTGTATAGTTAAGTGGGTAGTCACAATGTATAAAATTAGCTGCTAAGATGCAAGTTAGTTGAATACAGTAAATTATGTAGTGAAAATTATTTTCGTGTAACGTCAAATGTAGTTATGCTATTATTAAAGAAATATTTTCATTTTAGACTAAATAAAATGGAGATTATGCAAACCTAACACATCCAACATGCGAATATCATCCCTGACAGAATTTCTCAAATTCATTATCATTATGCCCTTCATCAGTGATGCAGGGCATGATAGTGCCCGAAAGCTCTATGGCCATGTGTCTTTAGTACATCGTAAAAAGGAGATTTTTATAAAAGACTTTTAAGCCTATTTTTTGGTTGTCTTTAATTTTAAAGTATTAATTACTTGGTGTGTTTCCATACTATTTTATTATATTCATGCAGGCTGTTTGCTTGTTATTTCTAGACATATCCATTGATGAGTTTGGACGTGTTTGGCTAGCCTGGTTTTCTAAGCAGTTTTAGTGAAATGGTCTAAATTGACTTAGGAAGTCCAACATAAACACTCTCTAATCTATAAGATCATATATTTTACGATCCACTGGATTACGTACTAGCTCACTCTAATCTATAAGATCATATATTTTTCATGTAGATCCTCCTTTTTCATACTCTTTCCTTTTACTGTGAAAATATTGGATGGATAGATTGGATATTGGAATCATTGCAAGAGCCCATTGGTTCTAACGATTGCTTTTCCAATGGAGTTACAAACTTTTGGTTTATGGGCTATGGCAGGGGTCGGCAACCTGCGGCTCGCGAGCCACATGCGGCTCTTTTGATGTAAAGTTGCGGCTCTCCAGTTCCATACGAAAAAATTAATAATTTATTATTAAAACCCTTAGAAAAATTAGAAAATATATTTTTAAGTACCTAATTTCTCAATAGCTTCTATTTTCATAATCGTTAATTACAAATCGCTACGCTTAACATGACCGTAATGAGATAAATTTGAACTATTGTTTTGCTCTTAGAGATGAGACTCCGTGACTATGTTTATCTTTCAGCCAATTGCATTCCATTTCCGTCTCACTCAAACAGCCACCATCTAGAGTCTAGACAACACGTCTAGACTCTAGACGTGTTGTCAGTCAGTCATCCTCGGATATCGCGGTCGACGTTACATTGCATGTGTGTTAATTTAATCGCTTGCGGTTTTTGCGTGTATTCGCTTGTTGTTTCAAGAATAATACGATTTAGAAGCGAATTATCTTCTCAAAGGTATGTACGCTTATAATATAATAAAATCAGTAACATAATTGGATTACATATCTGAGGATCGTATTAACGAAGTAATAATGGTAAATAAATTGTTTGCCGTTTTAGATAGCTAAGTAAAATTTTAAAAAATAATTTTTTCAGCTCCGCCGCCAGCATGGCATCTGGTAAAAAAAAGAGAAGAACTGAAGAAGAAAACCGAGAATTCAATCAGGATTGGACAGAGTCGTTTGCATTCATATGCAACACAGATGGCCTTCCGACTTGTCTCATTTGCCACGAAAAACTCGCACACAATAACAAGTCAAATTTGGAGAGACACTTCACTACAAAACATACCCAGTTTGCTGGTAAATATCCAACCGGTGACGCACGAAAAAAAGCTGTTGAAGAGCTTAAAAAAAAACAATAACAGTCAAGTTCCATGCTAAGTAACTGGGCGCAATCTTCCAGTAATGTAAATCTGGCAAGCTTTGCAGTATCATTAGAAATTGCAAAAAGAGGAAAACCATTCACAGATTTTGAGTACGTCAAAGATTGTTTTGTACGTGCATCTGAAGAACTGTTTCGTGATTTTAAAAGCAAAGCAGAAATCATGAAAAAAATCAAAGATTTGCCATTATCTGCTAAAACAGTACAAGATAGAACTGCTAAAATGTCTTCAAATGTAACACATATGCAAGTGGAAGACATTCAACTGGCTTCTGCCTTATCACTTGCTATAGATGAGTCTTGCGACATAAAAGACGCGGCACAAGTTACCCTTTTCGTCAGGTATATGTCGTCCCAAGGTCCAAAAGAAGAACTGCTAGGATTGCTACCGCTCTCAGGGCAAACTCATGGAGAAGATATAGCAAATGCTGTGCAAAAATGCCTGGAAGACAATGGAATCGATATAAATAAAATCGTTTCTATAGCAACTGATGTAGCCAGAAGTATGACAGGAATACATAGAGGGGTAACATCAATTCTTCAGAAAAGAATAAACCACGAAATTCTAATGTTTCACTGCATAATTCATCAAGAAGCGCTTTGTGCCCAAACATTTCCGGCCGAAATAGTTGAGGTCATGAACTTGGTAATTAAGATTATTAACAGCATCTTGGCAAAAGCACTCTACCATTGCCAGTTTAAAGATTTCCTTGAAGAAATAGATAGCCAGTTTTCTGACCTACTTCTGCACAATAAAGTGCGATGGTTTTCCAGAGGTAACGGATTGCAACGTTTTGCTTTTTGCTTGAGTGAAATAAAAACATTCCTCAATGAAAAAAGCATTGACCATCCCGAATTGGAAGAAGACAAATGGCTGCAAAAATTCAACTTCATGGTAGATACCACAATAAAACTAAATGATTTAAATCTAAAACGGCTAGGAAAGAGCAACCCAGCCTACGCCTTGCTTGAAGAAGTAGTTTGTCGAAAAAAAAATTGCTTCTTTTTGTTCAAGACATGGAGAGCGATAAATTACTTCATTTTAAAAATCTGAAGCAATATCGCGATGAGACCAATGCAACTATTGACACGAATTACTTCAGCATAGCTTTAAAAAACATGAAGGATGGATTCGTTGAGAGATTCGAGCAATTCAGAACAAGCAAAAGTACTCTCGCGTTCATAGTAAATCCTCTCAACACAAATACAAATGAGATCAACATTGAGCCATTTGGAATTGATGCTGGATCGTTCCAAATGCAATTGCTAGATTTGAAAAGCAAGGACTTGTGGAGTGGCAAGTTCACAGAACTAAAGAGCAAGTTGGAAGAGTTGGAGATCCAGAAATGCATGCACATCGCGCAGCACAAGTGGACAGCTCTAAAAGAAATTCCGCGAGTTGAGGCCCTCATATTCGGCACATGGAATAGTCTTCCAGAATGCTACAGTGAGGTGAAGAAGTTGGCATATGGAGTGCTGACGATCTTCGGGTCGACATATTCGTGCGAGCAAGCGTTCTCTTGCATGAATATAATAAAATGTAAAGTTAGAAGTCAACTAACAAATAAAAATCTAGAGTCGTGTTTGAAACTTAAAGCAATAAGTTATAAGCCAGATTTAATCAAACTTTCAAAAGACATGCAAAGTCAATGCTCCCATTGATGTAACTATCTATATTTGTGTTTTTATATGAATAAATATTATTCCGTATTTAAAGCCGTTTATTTTAAATCAAAAATCAAATGTATATAAACAAATACTATAATAGTGAAATGAAAATTTTTAGTGGCTCTTTAAAAACTGGGAAATTTTGTAAATTGTAACTTTTGGCTCTTCCGTTTCAATAGGTTGCCGACCCCTGGGCTATGGCAATGGTTTACTTTTCACAAACTAAAAGCATCTCCCCTCCTTATGATCAAACCCCCTATTTTCGATTTATACACATCAAAATATTAAAAAACAATGAATTTAACTTCTTCTTTCCTCACCAGATTTTATCCACTGACAATAAAATGTGTACAAATAAGAAAGAGGAGTAAGTATAAGAATGAATTCTTAGAACTCTGCTCTATTTGAGAATTAGAAATGCTAAGTTAGAAAACACTTTTTGCCTTGCCATCTGTGCTATTTTCTGATCATATAGATGTATGTGAAAGATTATTTAGAGATCATTTTGTATATGTGGTCACCAGTGTTTTTTTTTTTTTTCAAGACTTTTTGGCCTGGGGGTGAAACTTTAGTGGGTAGTTTTCTATTTGCTGTATATAAATATATCGAAATGCTGCCATATAAATAGAAACTAGGTTAACATAAAATGTTCCGGGATGTATTTCTGAAAGAAACACGGGTGGTCACTTAATATGAGAAAAATTAACATTATTTCTACAGAGATTCAACTCTGTTCTGTAGAAAAGTGGTTCTTAAGAAGGGTGACCATTAAGAGAGGTTTCACTGTAATATATAATTAAAAACATAGTACCTTGTATTTATCAAGTAAAATTCATTTAACTTTAGTTCTACTAAGCTTGTGAAAAAACGATCTGTCATTTTATTTCTCATTTATTTACATTGTGTACACTAATAGGGTATCCCTATTTTGTCTGCTGTTGATGACATTCAAGTTTTGTTGGATGACCACATTTTGAAAGTTCAAACTATGCGAGGCTCGCCCTTTATCAAGCCATTTGAAACAGAGATGAAACTCTGGGAGGAACAGTTGCTCTTAGTACAAGATGTACTAGACTCTTGGCTTAAAGTGAGTTGTGCTTGCCTAATATTACCTGTTGTATTTATATTCATCTTTCCTGTCAATTAACTTTTTAATTCAATTTTCTCATCCCCCCTTACATTTTAGATGGTATTTTAATAATTTTCTTCTACTTTTGAAGTATACGCAGTTTTTATTATTTATCAGTGGTCTGTGCTGGGTTTTTTCCCATAGAATTCTATTAAATTTTAATTATATAAAAAATGAAATTGAGAATAAGTCAAAATACCATAGTAAAAAAACAATCAAATTCAATTCTTTTGCTTTGTATATGGTATTTTAAAACCTTTTGATATATAGTATTAGTATTAATTGAGTGATTTATGTGAGATTACTGATTACCTTATGTGAATATTCATAAAAATATAATTTTTTTATGTGAAACATCTTGGGGTCCAGAGTACGATGAAAATCATGAAAGAATTGTGAATGGAATAAATAAAATTATGTAACGGTGTGGAAGTACCACTATACTACTGAACTCAATACAGAACCCAATATGTAATTTTTCTTCTGATTATAACCCTTAAGTTTAAATATAAAAGAATTCTGGTAGAAAAGTGTAAAACCTTCAAATTTTAGATGTGCAACATCTGTGCATCAATGTTTGTGTTATATAACAGTATGTTTTAATCTCTTGCACTGCCTGCATGCTTGCCCGGTGGAGCAACTGCAAACATTACATTTAAATGTTTCATTGTGAATAACTTCATTGTTTGTGGTCTGATTCAGATTAAATGAACTGTGCTTTATTAATTTATCAAAACTGTGTAATTTTTTAGAAAAAAAAATTGAAAGAAAAGCTAAAAAAATCCAAAAAATATTGAAGCTTTTCCCTTAGGTACCTTGCACCATCGTCACACTCAACAACCTTTTTCTATTCGAAATATGCAAAAGAAATGATGTGTCACATCAATTGTAACAAGTAACAGAGTTACTCACTGTTTTTATTTCTTTTTATAAAAGCTAGTTTTCTAAACCAGACTTTTCACAAAATTATAAAAGACTAGTTTTTAAAATTATGTGAAAAATTTGATTTCACAATTCGGTATTTTATGAAGAGTTTGAAAATGGTCTCAGCTTTTTTACTGACTCCTTGTCACACACAGCTGCTCATGTCACAAAAGTCTTAATGCATTTAGGCCTAAAGTCTGCATGCAAGCAATTTAACATCAAAAGCTACACAAAAGATCTGCTGGAATTGCTAGAAGACGACATTTAATGCTATCCTTCAGATCTGACAGAGTTTGACATCTTTCCCCAAACACCTGATTTTTCAAAAAACCTGTTAATCAAAAATCACAAGCTGATCTCGGGTGATCAGAGACACCAAGTTGTCTGGATATAACAGCTGATAATCTGTTCATTTGTGAAAATGCTGCCTTAACAAATTTTGCATATAACGAGATGATGTGTAGTGGTGCACTGTCTTGCATGATTACGTACTATTTTTTTTTTTTAGTAAACATCAAGTGCATTGTTTGAAGTACTTGTACAAGTTTTTTTCCATTTAGAGCCTTAGAACATGTTCCAGAGCCTTCTAAGTAGAGGAATTTTAACAATCCTATATATATGTATATATATATGTATAGATAATAAAATTATAGAGATAAGAAAGCTAATAGATTATACAGGAAATAAATGGCATACCTTAGTTCTATATCATTTAAGCGGTTATATGATTTCCGACAAAGAGGAATTGAAAATATAATATTCAGTAAAAGGAAAACATTGATACCAGAAAATTAAACTACATATATATATGTGTGTGTGTGTGTGTGTGTGCATGCACACATTCTATAGCTCTTGTAGCAAATATTCTGTTTCAATACTATCTTTTTCATTTAAAGTGTCAAGCAACATGGCTTTATTTGGAACCAATCTTCAATTCAGAGGATATAATGCAACAAATGCCTGTTGAAGGAAAGAAATTTACTACAGTGGACAAAATTTGGCAAGAAACAGCTCACAAAGCAGTAAGTTTGTGTGGACCATTTTATCTTAAATCTTTTTTTATCACCAACTTACACAATTTTATTTAACTAGTAATATTATTTAATTAGTAATTTTATTTAACTGTGGGACCCTGATTTTGCATGCCTTTATTTTACATTTTCCCATTTTGTATGTTGTTAAAGACCCTATAATTTCCTATACCAATAATGTGTTTTTACTATGTAATACTTTTTCCTAATAACACAATTTCACGAATTGTGCATATTTAAAGTGATGCGAGCTTCAAGCATAGATAGCTTCCTTGACACCAACTCAACTCTGATTGTGTGTGAAAGTTACATTGACATAGTAAAATTCAACCAATTCAAATAAAATTTTGTACATAGCTTGAACTAATCATGTTTTAGGTCATGTCGAAACCCAAATTTAAAATTTTGATCTATATGCTGAGATATCTGAGATCAAATGCCATATAATGTTAATTCTATAGAGAAAAATTAATTTAAAAAAATTGTACACCAAACAAAAATTTCTATTTGTTTGTAACTTGCTACTAGGTTGTCTTGTACATTAATTATTTAATATTTTGAGATATTTACCACTGTCATGAAATAAACTGGATACCTTGCTTTACTTCAATTCCCGGTCACGAAAGGCAACCTAGTTAGTTTTTGATGATGAATCATATTTTTCTTTATTTTGGTGTGTGGCATTACCAAAGAAAGCCATTGGACGTAAATTTTTGAAGGCCTGATGCAGTCCAATGTTCACAGTTTGAAAGACTTTTAAACCAACATATCTAAAGATGAACATGCGCTTTTTCACTACTTTCTGATCACTGATATTTTGCTTATGTGAGCATTTATTTTTGTTATTTCCTGATTTGAGGTTAACTTAGGGGCCTATGCCCTTTTTAAAATCTTTTGTCTTGACCCATGGACTTCTGTCTGTTTTAATTTCTTTGATGACATTTTTAACAAACTTTCCTACATCCTAAAGATCTGAAATTTGGTACACAGCTTAGTCCAGTGGAACATTTTAATCTATTAAAATTTGATGCATCCTAAAAAAAATAGAACTGGTATTATTTTGTGAAATGGCCCCATGAAAAATCTCTCTTCCCTTCTATAGATATATAGAAGTAAATAATCCTATTGTTGTAAGATAGTTATAAATGAGTCCAATATGTAGCTTCTCTTCTATATATAAAAGAAAATAATTTTACCATGTGATACTGCTCATAACGAGTTATGAATAAAGCATTTTACCCCAAAAATGTTTTTATATTTACTTGTTAAAAAATATCTTTTATTCAACTCGTCATGACCGATGGTCGTCTGCCTGCCTGTTTCAATTTCTTTGATGGTATTTTAAACTTATTTTCATACATTCTGGAGAGCTTTGTCTAGTAGAATGTTTTAATCTATTAAAATTTGGCAAATCCTTGCAAAATAGAACCTGCAATTTCTTTGCAAAACAGCCCTCAACCTCCCCCCCCCCTCCCTTTGCTTCTATATATACATATATATATACTAGAAAATGTACCTAGCTTACCCGGAGGTTGTGGCATAGTGCACATAGCAGTTTATTTATTT